>OZ029921.1:30705229-31155229 GCA_964023275.1 Norana najaformis
AACAATATTATTATTATCATTATCATTACCATTATTACCATTTTTACCATTATTACCATTATTAATATTATTATTATTATTTTTATTTTTATTCGTGGACCTGAGGTTTGGCAAATGCGTCGCAACTCGAAAAATGTAGACCTCGCTCAGTTCTCGGTCTAGAGACTCAGTCGTGTATATATTACCGTTTCTGGAATCGATTACAAAGGGCTTGTGTTCCTCCTCAGCTGTTGGTCGGTAGTCGAGCGAGTACGTGACGTTCCTTGAGGCAACACCGGTGCGAGCGTCTTGATCCGTGTCCTGCGAGATGCATCCTACGTAGAAGCCAGGCTCCTGATTTTCCGGTACAGTGAACCTGAACACCGCATCCGCAGCGGACGGAATCTCATCGCCGTTTTCCACATCCAAGATCCTGACGCTGACGGTGACGCTGGCCGATCTACGCGGTTCTCCTTGGTCCTCTGCCACTACGGTTAACTCTATCGCCCGAGTCTCTACGTAGTCCGGTCTCTCGACCACCTGTATGAGTCCGGTGAGCTCGTCGATGCGAAGCAGTCTCGTTTGCTTCCCAACGCCGCTGCCACCGGAAATCCTGTACACGAGTCGAGAGTTATTTCCGGTGTCTCTGTCAACTGCCGTGACCTTGACGACAGTCGTCCCTGGAACAGAATTTTCCGCCAACTCGGCGCTGTAGCTCTCCTCAAGAAACTCTGGGGCGTTGTCGTTCACGTCAGAAACAGTTACGTTGACTGTTCGCTCTGACTTCAACCGTGGCTGTCCATTGTCTGTGCAGTAGATGGTCAAAAGGTGTCTGTCTGCAGCTTCACGGTCCAGCTGTTCGCCGGTAACGATCATGTACTGTTCAGAATGAAGTTTCTTCAGCCGGAAAGCTGTGCCAGTCGTCAAGACACAGCTCACGTTACCGTTCTGTCCCTTATCGGCGTCGTGAACCCAGACGTGAGCGACGAACGAACCGATTTCCGCGTTCTCGATGATTTCCAACGTCAGGGGCGAACCTTCGGCCGTCCAGGCTGCTGCTGCTGGCGACGGTGATGCAAGGGAGTAGACGTTGATCTTGGGAGCATTGTCGTTGACGTCATCGATGCGGACTAGGACGCTGGCCATTGCCGAAAGCGATTCCTCGATGCTCGAAACTCGTCCGCCGTCCTTGGCAATCACGTACAGATTGTACGAGGATCGGGTCTCGAAATCCAGCTCGGATATCGCGAACAACTCACCCGAGTCGTTCCTTATGTTGAAGACGTGCCCGAAGGCGTCCTCTGTCTCCTTCGTGAGTGCGTAGGAGATCTCGCCGTTGACGCCGGAGTCACGGTCTCTCGCCGTGACCCGGAAGAAGACTCTGTTGACGGGAATATCCTCT
Organism: Norana najaformis; assembly: GCA_964023275.1. Taxonomy (NCBI): domain Eukaryota; kingdom Metazoa; phylum Annelida; class Clitellata; order Crassiclitellata; family Hormogastridae; genus Norana; species Norana najaformis. Next base: position 30,706,611 of record OZ029921.1, read on the forward strand.
GGAACGTGCACGCTGTACGAAATCTCGTCAAACTCTGGGTTGTTGTCGTTGATATCTGCGACGGTGATGTTCACTCGAATCGACCCGGATAGCGGTGGATTCCCCCTATCCACTGCCACCACGTTCAGCTGGTAGACAGACCGGAGTTCGCGATCAAGCGGTTTCTTGAGGACCAGACGGACCTGGTTACCGCCATCCGATCTGCTGCGGATGGACAGTTCGAAATGATCGGACGGTGTTTCGAGGACGTAGCGCATCAGTCCGTTAGCGCTGCTATCCAGATCGTCAGCGGACGGAATCGAAAGGCCGGCAGTTCCGCCCGGTTCAGCCGTCTCCGGGACCTCAAAGCTGATGACGGACTGAGGAAAGACCGGCGCATTGTCGTTGATGTCGAGGATCTCAATCTTGACCTTGATGATTCGGAAGTAAGGCGTCGGCAGGACGGCCACGTCGAACTTGACGACACAGTCGTCGGCTCGTGGACAGATCCGTTCGCGGTCGATCCTCCGGTTGGTCGTGATTTCTCCGCCGATCTCCGAGACGGAGAAGAGGAGCCCGAGTCGCTCGAAGGACGGAGGATGTGTGAGGAAGTTGAAGCGGATCACCGACAGGATCCCGGTCGGGTAGCGATGATCCAGTTTGTAGTCCCTGACGATGTTACCGATGAAAGTGCGGGCCGGAAGTTCCTCGACGATGCTGTACTCGAGGACGGTTTCGGCATCAGTCTGGGACCAGGACGCGGACAGCGAAGACGAAAACATACATACGAATATAAACATTCGAAGAGCCTCCGCCGTCAGTCGCCACTCCCAGCCTCTTCTCAGGCACATGATGGCCAACATCACCACCAGCAGCAGTAGCCTGTAGGAATGTCCTTGCTTTCTGCTGTTTCCTCTACGGTCTATCCATTTCCTATGCCCCACAGATACAGTTCACATGGGCCAATTAATGGCCACTCATCGACATTTCTGTTCCAGTCAAACCAAACGCCGGCAAATGTCGATCCCCTTGCTGCGTCAGACTCAGTCATGCATAACGACTATGCATGCCATGCGTATCAAAGTCGTCGGTGATGCTTAAAACCCGATTACTTCATTGAAACATGAGCAGGGTCGAGGCAATACGGTCGCTACACAAAAACGTGTGCATTTACATTTACAACGGCCTAGCGAACTGAAGCGCATCGCGGAAGCTGTAGGCCTACTTAATATAAACAATACCCAAATCACGGCCTATTGATAAGCCATGGACTGCTATACTAAGCGCCTCAAACGCCACATACAGACATTCTATCAGCTGGTCTGTATAATCCGATCCATCCTCAGGACCCGATGAATACAGACGAAGCCGACGAAGCAACTGACGATGATGCGGCTGCTGCTGCTGCAGCTGACAGCGAAGAGTCCGGCACTGCATAGATGGCGCTATCGTCGTCGTTATTTAATCTGCGCGAGATTCTTTATCGGAGCGCAACACGCCACGTGATTATAGAACGGACGCCAAAACACACGTGCTGGCATACAGGCGTCCTCTGTGTATGACGGCTGCTCGAAATCGAGGAAACTACACCCAGGCAACACACACGTAGACACACGCGCACACACACCTACACACAGACACACACACTTAAACACACAAGTACACGCACACAACTAGACACACATACATAGACACACACGTAGACATTCACACGTAGACACACACAAACGTACACGCACACAAGTAGGCACACATACATAGACACACGCATAGACACACACGTGAACACACACACACACCTCTTGTTGAATTGTCTTTCCTCCTGCGCCTTTCAGTAGTGTCTCTTATTTAAGTGTTTAAGTAAAGCAAAATTATAACTTAAGCAAGCTCAGTTTACTTCAAATATAATTTTACTTTCTTCAACATTCACTTACTTTGCATATTCATAATAAATAGTCTTGGTATCAGCGGGGGCCAAACAAAGTTGGGGAAGTGTTGTTGAACACGTGAGAGAATATCCCCTCTCTGGAATAATCTAGGCTATTCTCTGGGCCGAAGTTTGTCGGGCCAAAATTGTCCCAAAAGAGCTTGATGATTGAGCGTATAATAGATATTTCACTTGCACGCTTTAATAATTAATTAGTAAGGAATAATTAATTTAATTAATTTAATAAGGAACCTCGGATGTTAGTTAGCATACCCATTGCATCTAGCCCAATCGAAGCATATGATTCCTATTGCGCCGCTATCAGAATGCCCAAGGCATCTATCGATAGTCGCTTCAAGTGAAATCGTAATAAATATCACAATTCACTAATTCACTGGAAAAGCTAGATAGAATTCCGATAGGTCAGAGAAACCGGAAGTTATGAATTTTTACGATTTTTCGTTGAACCGATGAGCGCATGGTAAACCTCAAGTTTTAAGAACGCGTGGGCCTGTCATCTCTTCAAAGCGGGAGAATCAAATTCTCAGTATGTCCGTATGTATATGTATGTATGTATGTATGTATATGTATATGTATGTATGTATGTATGTATGTCTAGGTGCAAAAGCGATCGCTGTATACACGCTAACCTAACGTGTTAAAGTGAAATCTGTGGTGTTATGCATAGGGTAGCCGACTAGGAAACGTTATCAAGTTGTTGCTGGGACTACTGATGTTTTAGTTATCCAAACAGCAACGACCTATGTCGAAGATATGGTGAAAATATGATAAGGTTCCTACATGGCTTCATATGTTCTACATACAGTATGGGGGCAGCTGTAAGACATATGAGGCTCATGGGAATGTTGTTATATTCTCACCATATTTTCAACGTAATGACGTTGCTCTTGGGGGTGCTTCAGATGAAGATCTTTCATCCTGAGAACCACACCCCCGAGGCCTGTTTCTGCTGAATGATCGACTGCCTTACCTCAGCTATTCGCCTGACACAAACCTCCTTGAAATTTATTCGGACACCCAGGCGTGAACCCGTGCCCTATCGACCAGACGACGAGCGCAACGCATGCAAAAGCCTTCTTCATCAATGCGGTAACAAACGATAGAAGCCTCGGATGCATAATTCACGTCTCGTCGAGTTAAGAAAAATGCTTTATCATTCAATCTGAATCGAGGAATCTCACAACAGTTTCACCGCACACCGGGACTTCTCTGGGCCCACAGAGCGTGCTATAGTTATTGATCTCTACAGGGAAGATATGAACAAATGGATAGGGCACCATGTAGAAGAAGTCTACTATAGCCCACATATTCATACCTATGCATGCATATGTGTGCACTTATATATTTAGAGAATATGATGGCTATCGCTAAAAGGCCGCGGAAGATAGAATCTATGTAGGAATTCGCCAAACCGTTAGACTTCGAAAGGCAGCTTAAACTGATATAATCGTTATGGATATAACGGATTGTGTAGTCCTGCGCCGATAACTTCTATAGGACCTCAAGAAGTCAGAATACCATCAAGCTCAGACTACGTTAGATTAGGCCTACTTACTAACGTAGGCCTACTTACTAGTTAACGTAGGCCTACGTCTTGCCCGTTCTGTTTTGCAGTTGCGAGACCTAACGCTGTCTACACTGAGACCCAGAGCAAGAAACTAACTCTCTGATAGGTGGTGGCTAGGGAGGATGGTCTCCAGGTCCTCTGCGCAGACCACGTCGTCAACAAACATATCATGGCACGAAAGAAAAGAAACCACTTTCCGTTCTCGTCCGTTTAGAGCGGTTCGGGTTTCTTGGCCATGCTGCACAAGCTTTACTGGAAGAGGAGAGAAAGTACAATCCGGCAATGACCCCCATTTGAGATTTGCCTTGCCCCAAACTGGAATTTAGCTCGACTAACCATGAGGTTCTCCCGTTGCTCTTTCCGGAACCCCCATTGATCCTGCGCATAAGCTGTTTTCTTCAACTTTGCATGTATACTTTTCTCTGCGATGATTTCCTCAGCACGCCTGGCATTATGAGGCTATACGATAATGAAGTTTCAAAACAACATTAAGATAATTATGCATATCAGGTGCATTCAAATCGTTTGTAACTATACACTGTGAACAGAAAAAAGAAAATGTAGAATTGCTCCGAAAACTAGTGAAATTTATTATTCACGATTAATCCGTGCTAGAAGAATTTCAGTTCAGTGATTACAGAATTAATTTAGCTATAAAATTTTAACTTAAAATTTTAATTTTAAACTATGTTCGAAATGTCCTCCTTCGGCCTCGGCAGAGATTTCAAGGCGCGCACGCCATTAAATTATGGCTTCCTGTTCACTAAACGCCATTTTGCAAGGGCATCTTTTACAAATGACGTCACGTGTGACGTCATTCTTTTTAACAGGGACTGTTTAAAATTTAAAATTTATTTGCTATCATATTGAAATTAAAACCGGTTTTAGTTTAATTGAATTTTTTTTATATTCAGACAATTAATTTAACAGTAATATAAGGATTCGTTATTTTCGTTCACAGCGATAGGGCCCTATACAAATTAATCTTCTCTGCCTAGATTTCATTAAACCTAATTAATCTTAATTACACTAATACAAGCGAGGAAGGTGTCTCTTAGCAGGGGATTTTAGAACCTCATAGACACGAAATAAACATGTTTGCCAAACTGATGCCATATCATCTTTCTCGCTGTGTTCATTTGAATTAAGGTCTATCTATGTGTCTAGACACTTTATATAGCACTTTTAATTACCTCTCAAAACCGCTGCGCTCGCTAGCATACTCGATGTTTTATCTGCATATGCAACTAATGTTCAGATAACTGGCAGTCAGCTATACAAATGCTGTGTTACAATTACAATGGAATTTACAATTACAATCGCACCTCGTCTCATTTCCTGTCCTTCTCGTCCAGCTTCTATCTTGTCTCTTCTTCATCCCCATCTCTCTCTCATTCTTTCACTTTCTCTCATTTTCTCTTAATTCTTTTTCATTCTCTTATCCTGTCTCTTACTGTATTCTCTTTCACATTCTCTTTCATTCAGTTTCAGTATCTCACATTCTGTCTCATCTTGTCTCTCATTCTTCTCATTCTCTCATCCGTTCTCTTTTCATTCTCTCATTCTACAAATGATTTTCTGAGGTTACCATTGGATTCTTCAACTGCACGATTGGTCCTGACGTGGCTACAGACTGTAGGACCTGAGACTCTCAACCAGCCAGCGTGACTATTGGTCTTCAAACAGCAGCAGCAGCAGCAGTATTCTTCGGAATCAGATATATAATGATAAAATCCGCATAACGCCGACGACCATAAACAGCCTCCTATAATGTGCTATAAGCATCGAATGCAGAATATACAATGGTTACATCTCAGCATAACATTTTCCCTGCTTCTATGCACCTTACTTCTTTTTTAAGCATTAAGCAGCATCATTGCACATATGAAACAGCTGCGTCAGCTGTTGATGCTGCAATTACGATTTACCCTCAACCTTACACACGAAAGATTATTAATCTACGCGATATCACAAACAGGCTTATACGAAACGACCGTATTTGTGGAAATGGCTTACGTAAGAACACGAATTTATACAATATATTTTCTGCATTCATGCTGTAATAACATATTGTCCCCTCGTCATGTCCATCGTTGACTCAACGCATTAATGCTGACAGCGTATAGAAACGCTATAAATCACAGTCGGGCCTTTATATAATCACTCGGAATAATGCGGGCTCCTTTCTCTGCCCAGTTTGTCATTTTGAGGTAAATGAGACGCGTATAAAACACGATTAGAGACCGCAGTTTTAACGACGTCATCTGTATATGTGAATGGATGAATGATTTCGTGTTTTTATGGCCGCTGTGTACGAGCGTCGGACCCGCGCTTGCTGCGGATGGCAACCATAGATATAATATATCTATGTTATTATATCTATGATGGCAACTAATGATCTGTTACACTGTGGCTATAAAATCGATGACGCTCCAAACGAAAGAGACGGCGTGCGTGCAGGAAGATGCGTTTCGAAAATTTAAAGTTCTTGTATTGATTACGAGATTAGCGAGAATTCTGAAAAATCGAATGATGCAGAAATACCTGAAACGTGTGTATGGTCAGTGAATATATGAATGACCTTAATCACTGCATTTGGCCTTCTAATCGCAGGGAGTAATACATGTTTAGGGCCTATGCCATATGGTATATAGGCTTATACATTAGTTTCATATATATAATGTAATATATATATGTATTATTATTATTATTATTATTATTATTATTATTATTATTATTATTATTATTATTATTATCCCGATAATGAAAAATTCTGGGACGGCTAAATTATTTTTATAAATTTATGTAGCACTGCTTCAAGAGAACGTCCTCGTCTATTCGCCAGAGAACCTACGACTGGACTAAAGACCGCTGCGTTTTGTCTGAAATTACTTTGTTCTCATTATTCCCGAGATGGCGTAACATGACGCCATGTCACCTTTAACTGTACTAAATGGACCTACCTGTGATCAAGTCAGGGGCCGTATGCATGAAAAGGTCTTAAGCTAGTCGGCGACTAGGCCTCTAGTCCGGACTAGCTAGTCACTGATTAGCGGCCTTCAACAAGTGTGCATGAGTCGGTCTTAGATAACAGACTAGCTAGTCCTGTTTTAAGATGCGCCGGGTAATTCTGCTTACGCAGGGTTTCCCCTTTTGACGTGGTTTTGTGATTGCGCATGCGCATTAGGTATTTATAGGCGGTCGCTCGCTAATGAATGGGGTCGTCTCCAAATAAAAATCTTATTATCATCACTTTTAATGTAATACCAGGCAATACTAAAACATTACATATTTTCACGTTGAAAACTTCGTCGAATCCTACGAATCGTAACAACCGCCAATTTGTTTTCTTTCACTAAGTCCGACTAGCCGACTTACGCCTACTTGAGAAGTGGACTAGCTCTAGGCCAGGCTTAGTGCGCTAAGACCGCTTCATGAATACCAAACTAAATCAAATCTCTAGTCGGGCTTAAGCCGAACTTAGTCAGGAACTAGCACTTACGACCTCTTCATGCATACGGCCCCTGTAGCGTTTGTACAAACTACAAATTGTATCTTATGAGAGCTTGTTGTGTTTTGGTGACACTTGGGTAAGACGCCATGACAGTATTCTGAATATGACCCAGAAATTGTCGTTGTAAACAGCAAATTGTTAATACACTTTTGTAAAACGATTCATTGGAAATAGAAACTGGTTCTTTCGTCAGTTTATCGTTAACTATTCGCAACAGAGATGGACACACAGACATAAACACAGACATGGACACATAGACACAGACATAGAGCAACAGACAAAGAGTGCAGTAAAGTGAGAGGGAGCTACTATCACATTGTAATTAAATTCAAACTTAATCGTAATTTTTATCGTAAACTCGAAATTTCTAAAGCGCTACTTAGAGGGGTACCAGTTTATTCACGAACGCTGCGTCAAGTCAGTGGGGTTGTCCAAAGCTGCCACTTTAACCTGTCAGAGAGAACGAGATTCTTGAACCGATAGGCTTTAGACATATAGGCCTAATTGGGTTACGTCGTTCAGAAAACTCAACCGATTTTAGTAGGTCTATATAGGCCTCGGTCAGTTGTTGGTTGGCAATAAGCACAAGCACTTTTGAGACAAATATTAAGTTAGAGACTGCCCTGAAGTTTGCAGATGATGATTCATCGATTCCAGCTTTCTTAGGGAGTGACGTGACCTTTGCCTACCGTTTTGACAGCCGATGGATCACATCCGAGCGATGAAATGCGCCAGCATTGGACCCGCCTCTATCATCAACCACACTGGCAGTGTTTCGAGAGAGCAATGAATGTTTCACTGGTGACAAAAGAACGAATACTATATACGTATGTATGTATACGGTGAGAGTAGGAAGTGTTTGCGACTTCATTTTCTTAGCCTCGGCATGTCAAAACGGATGACCAGAATTCTCCCCGTCGTCTAATCTTCCTATCGACTGTTTAAGCTCAATCTCCTTATTTTGTAGCTGAGTTCTCTAGGGGCCAAGTGGAGCAGAAATTTCAAAACTACTTTCTGCGGTTGTGGGATGGAACAATAAAGTGGTGTGAATCCCATTTAGTATAACACATGAAATCATTAGCAAACGTAACTGTAAACTCGTGATTTCTACAGCTCCGAACGAAAGCTAGGCCTAAGTCGTGAGAACCAACCTAGTCACATGCGCTCAGTAAAAACAAATCGATATTTTCTTTTCCAACGATTCTTGTCAATAAACTTTAACTGCTGTACGTGACAAGTCACCGAATTACCTTCTACTGCCTGGGCCAATTGTTCTTGAAAGGAGGTTGATCCTTACAATATTAAGAAAAAATCTTGATCGATACCAGCTTCCTGCTTGCATTTATAAGTTGATTTATGACGTCGTTGGCTGTCCATAGAAGGTTATGGTTCAGTGGTTGAACACGGTCCGATAGCGCTGATTTTTCGAATGGGAGGAGGTTAAGGCTAGCGTTCGATGAGCGTAGGGTAGCGTAAGTTATAAGTTAGGATAAAGTTGTGCTATAAAAGCCATTTAGGTCTGCTTTGTCTGTAGTTGGGATGGTATCCATAATTGCGGACTGCGAAGATTGGTGCAGACGGCGGCCGTTTGAAGTGTTTGCTGTGAAAGTAAGCGCCTGTATGCCTGTACGATTGTATTTCAAATTGTACGGTTCATTTAACTGTGTGTAGGACTGGTTTGTGCATTGTGAAAGTGTTGGGTTGTCGTAAATTACTTTTCGTCGTCGTCATCATCATCATGATCATCATCAGGGCCGCCACCACCCCCCCACCACCACCACCATCATCAATATCGTCATCATTACCACCACCACAACCACCACCACCACTGCCATCATCATCATCATCATCATCAAGCAGCAGCAACAGCATTGCCAGCCATTTGGTGGCAAATTGGCAATAGATGCGAATAAATGGTCTCTATTCTTTTGGTCATTCGCCAGACTTAGTGCAGTTTTATGCTTAGTTCAAGTCATGTTACGTCTTCATTTGTACTCTCTATCAAGTGTAGTTGTGGTCTTCATTTGATTCTCATTCGTTCTGTATCTTGCTTGCGGTACGTTGTTGGGATTCGGACAGCTGGCAATCTTTCTAAATGACCAAACTATCTGAATCTTTGCTGAAGGACTTTATCTAATAAAGTTTTCTTCATTTCCAAGGACTGTCATTTTTCACAGTTTCTAATTTTCACAGTTGAGATTCCTGTAATTTTTCATAGCCAGCTCGTATGTGTTGTGAGGATTTTATTTTCATCTTGCTTCGTCATTGTTTCTGAGCATTCTGATCCATATACATACAAATATAGACATGCATACATCCACCGCTTGCAATTTCTGCTTCGGTCTTTCACTCAAAACTGAAAACATTCCTCTTTCACAGATCCTGTCCTGCCACCCGTTGTTCCTCTTATCTCTCTTTCTGCTCCAATCCCAGACATAACCCATCACAGCTGCTACGCTGTCTCTCTGCCTGACTGTTGGATCTTGACCTCGAACCAAACCCTTTTGCCTGTCGAGTTTGTTTTGACTGAGCACCTGTGAATAAGCTGGTCCCCATTACATGGCTTTCATTGGGTGCTGTAGAAATCTTGGAATTACGATTACAATACGATTATGATTAAAAAGCACACATGTAAATGTGACGAAGCTTTCGATTCTGTGCAATATTTGGTGCATGTTTAAAGGTGGTATATGTTTTAATGTAATTTTAAGTAATAAATTCTAAATTCTAAATACGTTGTATTTTATGGTTTTCAAGGAGATTTCTGAGGCTCTTGGTTTTCAGAATGAAATCAAGTCAGTCACCTCTCTTCAGAAGTTCTTTGCTTACTTGGATGAGTTTGGCTCTTCTTGTTTTATTTCTTGTGGCAGACATATTTCTTATCATTGATGCAATCAATAAACTTTCATCAACATCTGGTTCGTTGCCATTTGCTATCTACAAATGTCAAACTTTATTTCTAATGCCGTAGACTGTCAATTTTTTACCTTCATTGTTTACCTTCATAAGCAGGCAATTTTTAATCTTTTAATTTTTTTGATTTTTCAATTTTGTTTGTCTTGACTCAGTGTTTATTTATATATTATTAATTATATCCAATTATTTATTGTTAATCAGTAAATCTGAATTTGATGCATGACAGACTGAAACTGAGCTGCTCTGATTGCTTTTGCTGAAGAATTGCTGATTTTTCACTGCAATAAATTCAGCTTTTCAGCTTTTCCATCAGAGGAATAGTTTAATTGTCTCTTGGGTAAATTTTGCAGTATGCTAAACAATGACACAATGCACAAAGCAAACATCAGTGCAATACAACATGATACAACTATAATTTAATAATCCCCTCCTCACAAAGTTCAGAAATGCACAATGAAGCTGGGAAATAGGAAACGTTAAGAGCCATAAGCAGACTGATGCCTTGGATATTATGATAATGACGCTGTAGAAGTCTTTAGATTAGATTAGATTAGCCCTGACCTCTTGCCACTCTTTTTAAACCATGTTTCTGTGCCTGAACTTTGACATTTATACAGCTCACCTTTTAGAACTTTTCATTGCTGCTCCACATTCTTGTCTGTTCATGCTTTGCAATTAACTATTTCTTGCTGTCAAAGTGTTAGTATAAGAATTATGCCATAATTCTGGATATTTTGTTCACAGACTATGTTGTACTTGATCGACCAAGTCCACCAAGGAGGTTTCTCGTCACAGGAGCTGCAGGATTTATTGGCTTCCATCTGGTCAAGCGACTTTCAAGCAACAAGAAGAACCTTGTTGTAGCATTGGACAACTTTAACGATTATTATGATGTTCAGCAGAAAATAGTGAGTTGTTCACTAATCCTGCATTGATGTTAAAGACTTCTAATAAGTATGTTAGTATATAAAAGAGGTTTTATGGGGTTTTGTTAGGCTGCAGTCAAATGCATCAGCTTATTGTAGTGTCTTTTCAAAAGATGTTACAAGTGCTTGGTCAATTGTTTGGTAGACTTGCTTTTGAAAAATGAAAAAGAGGTTTAAGTAAAATTATCAGGTACAGAATTTATGGAATAACGATAAACTGATGATCTGAATTTAGTCAAATCTGTCAAATACTGTTACTTTTAATTCCACAATTTAATCACTGTAGTCCACTTAAGCATAACCACAGGTACACCGAAGACTCGTTCCAGCAGTCTTCATTATAACATGAAATCTGATATAGCAGGATCGTGTACAAGGATCCCTAAATTACTTTACCTCTAGAAAAGAGCTTGTTACGACACAACCTCGTCTTAGGGTGCTTCTTGATATGGCTGCCAAATACAGTGTTATATTGAGTTTTTGGTGTGCCACGGAAATCTTTGTCAATTCACCAAGAATGAGAAGTTGCATTCAAAAATTCGGTATTGCTATTTATTTTGTAAAAACTTCTGATCTTGAGACTTCTACAGGTCGTTTTCGTTATGTAATATGCATCAGTTGATGGTTTACTTTGATGGCAAACCAGTCTGTGATTACCAATTATTATTCGTAATCGTAAACTCGAATATTTCTAAAGTGCTACTTAAAAGATAAGCGCTGCAGGGCATCAGCTTATTCACGAGCGCTGCGTCAAGTCAGTGGGATTGTCAAAAGATGACAAGAACCAAGTCAGGTTGCCAGAAGACCAGAGGGAGGGGGAGAGGTCTATTTGAGATGTTTGTTATTTGGTCTTTATGTGGGATCGTTTACAGGACCGAGCTTTTTTGCTTGCTGAGCTTGGAGTTGGTGTTTACAAGGATGATCTGTGTAACGATGGATTTCTTCATGATCTGATGACTCAGTACAATTTTACTCATGTCGTCCACTTGGCTGCTCAGGCCGGGGTCCGTTATTCCTTGAAAGACCCTTTGGCCTACGTGACGGCCAATTACGAGTGCTTTCTTGTGCTTCTGGAAATGCTTAAACACTTCCCAGTGAGTATGTCAGCTGACAAACTTTTGCTACACATGCCATCTTGAAATTTCAGCATTTAACCGGATTGAACCAGAAGAAGAATATTTGTTAGGGTTTGTCGCTGAATCAATTTCATGATATTTTAATTAAAAACTGTTGTTCCATTGTGTTCTATTTATTGTAAGTAATTATTTTAAGGAAACGTTTTCAGTTATCTTAAGATGCACCTTTTTATATCTGTTGAATACCCATGCTTCAGCACCAGTGTGAGGTACTTAAAAGGCCCGATTTAAATGTCCAGATAAATAAATGCATAAATGCCAGGACTGCAAGAAAATTTACCCATTTAGATATATATATATATATACATATATATATATATTGCCTGATTACACTTATATGCTAGTCGGTATTTAATGTTTTTAGGAATTTTAGCTGCTGATATAAATATCATGAGTTTTGTGAATCACCCACGTTTAGTAAGCACTTGTAAATACATGTCCCAGTAGTTACGGTATTTTAACGTTGTATTCGTCATGTTACCAGTCAGTGGTTGAGATCCTAAATAAACTTTATTTCTGTTGTGTGACCATTTGTCGTAATACTCAGTTGGTCTGTCAATCAACCAGTCAAGCAATAAGCAATCAATAATAATCAATCAGTCAGTGCCTGGTGATGATCAATTGTTTTGTGTTGTTCTGTTGTATGTAAACCAGACAACAAACTTGATCTATGCCTCAAGTTCAAGCGTTTATGGGAAGAACTCTAAAGTTCCTTTCAGTCCTGCCTCAAACACTGAAACTCCTGGCAACATGTACGCTGCGACAAAGAAGGCTGACGAACTGCTTGGCTTCCTTTACTGTCGGCTTTACAATCTGACTGCAGTTGGGTTGCGACTTTTCACCGTCTATGGTCCGTGGGGTCGACCAGACATGGCCATTTACAAGTTTGCTCAACTGATTCTCTCCAGAAAAGATGTTCCTCTGTACCAAGATAGGTGAATAGCTGCTTCTGAGTATTTTAAGATAATTACACGTTGTAATAAGTGTAATAGAACTATGACCAATTACTGCACCGCAGATTCAGATTTCCAGAATTTGTGCACATAATAAGCACTTAAATAAATAAATAAAAAATAAATTTGTTTAGCATCTCTTAAGAATTTTTCAGAAGCACTGTACATATGGCTAAGTAGTCAGATGGATTAAGATGGTCTCTTTCCATATTCACTCTGTGAGCCACTGGTAAAGAAACTTAATGTTTCTAACACATGCATTGCTTACTTACTTAACTCAAAACTTAGCATTATGTTAATTGCAGTCACTCATTGGTGCACCAATACTTGGAGCTTGGTCTTAGTTTTTATTGTTGTTTTCAGTTATTATTGTTATTAAACTCTGCTGATTTATAATGGATCTTTATGCATACTGTAGGGAGCATAAAAATAATTTCAAATTTACGTTAAAATGTGGTTTTAGTGGCAGTAAACTTGTGTCACGTGACTTCACATATGTGGATGATATCATTGATGGAATTGAGTCGGCCATCAACTACAGACCAGTTTCATGTGGGGAAACTTTCAATTTGGGATTAGGTCGACCAGTCAGTGTTCTTGACATGGTCAAGATGGTTGAACGTGAACTTGGACTCAAAGCCAAACTTGTGAGTCAAATCTGAAATGATTCACTAATTTTGATTAGCAATGACCATCAACTGATATCCTCTCATTGTTACTACAGCAGTGCTATGGAAGTTTTTGGATTATTATTAATGTTTTATACCCAAGGTAGAAATGATTCTTTGGGAACTAAAAAATTAGGTTAGGAGTATAAAATGTTTGATCTCTAAAGTAGTTCTCAGTAGTTTTCACAACCATCCTCTTTATGCAATAGCATTATTATTGTTATTATTATTATCATCATCATCATCGTCATCATTATCATCATTATTATTAGTTATGTAATTAGCATTAAATATGACAGATGATTGAATTTAAAGGTAGCTCTGATATCCGGAAAGAAGCGGCCAAATACACTTGACTGATTCATGCTATTAACCCTTAATTGTTGATGTGGTTATTTGGCTGATCCACAGATACTTTTGCCGAGACATCTTGACAATAGATAGTCACATATTGGCGCATTATGCAATTAATTTTTTTATCGGAACTGTAAATTGTAGAATTTTGTGTTGCTGCTTGATTTATTAAGTATTTTTCATTTAGAAACAACTGAAGCTCCCAGCTACTGAAATTTTGCACACTTGGGCAAATATTTCGGATTCAGTCAAACGTTTAAAGTTCAATCCTAAGATTTCATTGGAAACTGGTAAGATCTACTGTTGAGTTTTGTACCTTGAATTTTACGAAATTTCTATTTGTATCCGAGTCATTTCCCTGTTAATATAGTTAGAGAAAGTTTCAGTAATTGCTGGATCCCTCAACTTAGCTTTTTTGGTGTTGATGAACTGTGGAGTCCTTGATGCAATTATGAAATATTTGTAGATATGATTGAGATACTTGCTTTCTTTTTTCCATATGATGATCAAATTTGAAACATCTTTCTGATTTAAATTGCAGTGATTATGTTGAATGTTTGGTGTTTGCAAATGACACGGTCAGCTTTGTTTATTTCTTACATGTGTGTGGTTTGCATTTGTTTCAGGCATCAAAGAATTTATTCTGTGGTATAAGGATTATACAAACAAGAAATTTAATTCTACGTGGTTGCAAAATCAGAGAAACTGGTTTAACAGGTATTTTAAATGCCCCTCTTCCATACTGGTCTTTTCAGTTAAATTCTGCACATAATTATTTAAGCATACACCTGGTTTTAGTTTAATAATATTAATTACAATAAGACGAATTTGTGGCAACATATCTCAGCTGAGACCAAAGAAAAGTGTGCTCTACATGCAATCAAGTGGTTTGATAGTCAAAAAGTTCTTTAAACGGAAGATCCTGAGCTGTGATTTGAAGATGGCAGCTTGTGATGGTGATGCGCGTACCTTGAAATTTCTATTTTATTTAAACAAGTGATATAAATGTTTAGTTTACCTGTAGTCAAGGTTCCTTCTTGTTCGTGGGGAAGGACTGAGTGAGGTCATAATTGTTTAAGCTAATAAAAAAAATAAGGTACCTAGAACTAAGGGTGGGTTGCATTCCAGGGTAAGGTCCAGAAACTGGGACAGAGGCATTCTTCTTCTTCTTTTCAACCGTCCTCGGTACGAGGGTTGGTCGCATTGTAGACGATTCTTTTCCATCCACTCCTATCCTCGGTTCTTCTCAGCAACTTCTCTGTGTCCATGCCGGACCATTCACTGATGTTGTCCATCCACCTCTTCCTTGGTCTTCCTCTTGCTCTTGCTCCCGGAGGCATTACTTTAAAATTTTTCAGTTTTCCTATTGATGGATCGCTTCCTTTGAGAAGTTCTTCATGTGTAGTTCATTTATTATGAAAGTTTTCATATGTAAAAACACGGATAGAGCAATCAGAGGGTGAATACTTCTAAAGGCCTAATTGTCAAAATTAACTTCAGGTAATGACAGCCAATATTGTTACTTTTTTTAAATTTTAGTAGTATGAGTTTTAACTTAGACATTTGTTCTTTAGACTTGAGGCAGAGAGAGTAAAACGAACAAAGAAGTATAAAGACAAGAAAAGAAAACACTAAGATTTCTGGATGAGGAATAGGAAATTAATCTAAACTACTCGATCTGACGGGACAAACTGCTTCACATTTCTTCACGAAGTTAACATTTTAAAGTTGTTTTCCCTGCTTACTGTGACCACATGTGCCAGGGATAAAGTCATTAGCTGGTGCTTTTTCCAACTTTAGAAGAATACTTTGTGTGAATCTGGAGTTTTACCGACTTGAGTTTTGACCATCCATGAATTTAAGCATGTTCCACGTCTAGGTTGTGATCTAACGGAAACTGAGAGGTTGGAATCAACTTCTGGTTTATGACAGAAAGTCCTAAATTCGATGCCTCAAAATCATCATCCAGTGACTGCTGATTGATGACAGTATATTACAAACGTTCTTGGAAATGACATCACGCTGTACGATTTTTAATTTTCAAACTTAATCTATGTGACTAGGATGTTACTTTCATGTTCTGCTGGTTTCACCCACAGTAAGAAAGTCTCCCACTTGCTGGAGCCTCTCATTTCATTCTCTTATACTAACAAGGACAAATTCCCAGGTTCTGGACAGAGAGCCAGTCCGTTGCAGGACATAGCATTCTCAACTCTTTCAGAGTTATTCAAGTGCCAAGTTATACTGCATAGCGATAGAGGTAATCTTGCTGAAACTGATTGCCTGTGGTCATTAGAAATGTCTGCTGAACAAACTCGGTCCTGCAGTCATGGATCTCAGAGTACATATTACTGATTAGATTAACATTTCAGAGGGTTCGTGAATGAGGGCAATTTTCATCTATAAGAACAAGAAGGTTGCAAATGTATTGGAAGTTCTTTGCTGGATTTGATCCATGCTCGACTTTAAAACTGCCTCAACTTTTGCTACATCCACAGTCTGCTCCAAGCTGGACTACTGCAATTCTCTGTTCCTCAACCCTGAAACCAGCCAAATTGAGTGCCTTCAACTCATTCAGAATGCAAGACCCTGAACTGCTGATCACGTTCAAGATGTAATTATTTGAGGAAATTCTAAAACACTTGGATACGTTATATTAAACAGCATAATGTTGACACTTATTAGTTTGAGATGCTCTGAAATGCATTGTTGTTATGAATTATTCATAGAAAATGTGTATTTTATGTTTATTCTGCATTTATGCATTTTTATTTATATGTACATTTATTTATTCTCATTTTGTTCTTGCTATACTGTTTTAACCATTTTTTCTAGAAGGAATATTGTGCTGATGGCCTCAAAATGTCACTTAATTTCAAGGCTTAATGTTATTAACTGGTGCTACTAACACTAGTAGGATCATAAATTACCTTCTGATAAAGTCTAAGAAGTTGGAATGAAATACAGAATGACATAATTGTTTTCTTGGTAAGCTAAGATTTATGTATTTCTCACCTTGTCACCTTGTGCTGTCAGCTCTTTGAGCTCTAGCGACCGTCATGATCAATCTTCTCCATTTCTTTCTTTCCAATGTCGCGTCCCTTAGTTGTGCCAAGTTCATTCCAGTTGCTTCGTGTATCTTGTCCATCCATTTTTTCCTTGGTCTCCCTTGTTTTCTCTTTCCCTCTCCACAAGCCAGCATCATTTCTTTTTCCAATCCATCTGATCTCATAACATGTCCAAAGAACCTCAGCTTTGATTTTAGCACTGTATTTCTCAGGTGGAAGGAATTGTTCTTTGGTAACAATAAAATTACACTTCTGTTAGCAGTCTTGAGGGGGGGGGGCACTTTAAGTGTTTATATAAATAGTATCCATGCACACAGAATGTAGAAACAGTAGCTGGGTCTTGTTTGTGGCATGCATTTAAGTTGTAGCATTCTGCAGCCTTTAGACAGCTGTGCAACGCTGCAAATGTTCGTGTTTTCTATAGTGACCGTATGGCCATTTAAAAATGATTTTTTAAATTTTTAAATAAATCATTTAAAAATGAATTTCTCGGGTGAGATCTGTATGTATCTAACTGTTTATGTAGTGCCTTTTTAAGAATCTCACATAGGTGCTGTGCTGTTGACAAGGGTTATGTACACGTCTAGACAAATATTTACGTACAAATGTGGAGTTTGAAGATCAACTCATGTATTATTTACTGATATGGGATCCGTAAACCCATATTCTGAATGGACCTTAGCTTTTGTTTGGAAATGTTTTGTGCAGAAGAATATGTCAAAAACACCAGGCAGGTGTTTGTTTTTGAGGCGATGCACTGGATTATTACTTACTTACTGCCATGCATGTCCATTTCAATTTTTGACTCCCTAATTTGCTGTAAGTCACTTGGTCTGTTTGGTATCAAATGGATAGATGCAGCTAGTGAACCGGATTTAAGACCTTGGCTGTAATTTAAGGATGTTACAGACAACACCAGATCATCATCATCATCATCATCACCTTTGACGCTGTCTCAATCACGGGTTTGTCAAGTGACCGGCTGTCGCTTGTCTGCAGGCACTTATAGACAGTACCCCTTCCCAGGGTAATCACTAGGCATCCTTTCGGCAGCACGTGATGAATCCCTTGTCCGTGACCTGCTGAACTGCATAAGCATCCAGGGTTTTCCATGTAATTTTGTAAAGCACGTGGCATAGACAGATATGATTAGCCTCAGTTTCAAATACCTCAGATGACAACCGTTTCACTGTTACTTTATGTGACAGATCACATTTACGGGAACTTCAGTTTCGTTAACTTTTGCTCCTCATATTCTGATTTACTGAAATTACACATGTAAGTGCTACAGATACTTTATGTATCTGTACAGATACTTTACATTTACAGATACTTTATGTATCTGTAGCACTTACATGCGTAATTTCATCAAATCAGAATCTGCAGAGCAAATGTCAACAAAATTGAAGTTTCCATAAATGCGATCTGTTTGATGTTTATCATTTCTTACATGACTTCAGTTAAAGCTGTGTTTAAATTTAAACATTTAGCAGAGTTATAATAATTATTGTAATTAGTGTCATTTAAAGTAATTGGAAATTTATGTGTATCTTTTAAGAGTCTGTGGACATTCGTCAAACTGTTTATACAGTTGCACTGTATGTAGAGATCTGGTTCGTTACATTTTTGGTTTGTCCAATACACCATTTAGGTCGGCAAGCTAGCTTTTTTCTGCATCTTTGAGAGGTTCTTAAAAAGCGTTATATAAATGTTCAGATGCATACATACATACATAATACAATGATACATACATGCATAAATGTACATACATATGGATCTGTGAGGTACGATAGCCTCTTGGTAGAGTGCTTGGCTTGTAATGCGGAGGGTACTGGTTCAAGCTTCCTCTGACATGGTTACTGTGTAGGGACCTTGAGCAAGTCCTTCACTCCAACATGCTCTGCACCATCGATTGATGCCTAGTCATTAGATAGTGGCGCTTAATAAATGCAAGAAATTTATGTAGTACCTCTGTAGAACATTAAATGCACTGGCAGGTTCTTAATGTTGTGTAGAGAGAACAAAGTTGTTGGCTCCAGATAATGTAGGCTGTATTGCCTGTAGGAGTTGGCTGCTAGTATGATATGGGATTGGCTGCACCAGTTACCTCGGAACTGGCTGTTGTCTGTGCATGCTCAGGAATGTGTCCTTTGTTTGTGAGTCGGCATCTGAATAGTCCATTATTACTGCCAACCAAGTGTGCCTACCTGCCCAATGCTCACCTGTGGCATTTACGAGTGCTGTGTGACCTCTTGCCATAATATATGATTCATCAGTTCTGAACACGTTGGAGGCGCCTACCAATTATTATTCACAGCTTTATATATATATATACATACATATATATATACGCCCTACAAATTAATCACAGCTGTATGTGATTAATTATATATATATACATAAAGCATGTCTTATGTATATGCAGTGACGTGTGAATAATAATTGACATGCTGTGTGCGTATGTATCTCCATAGCCTATAAAATTAAATATCCGCTAAGGAGTTATGTTAAAAGGTTCCCCCCCCCCAGTTGGTTATATATGTGTGTGCATATGTTTATGCCTAGACTTCGTAGGTAGGAGGTACCTGTTCAGTTTTATTCTGATTCAGTCGTTTGTTCAACTTGGATAAACTTCTACTGCTGATGAGAAGTCGATTGTAGTTGGGAATATCTACGGGCGGCATTTCTGAGAAGGAGGAGGTGGAGAGGGAGGAGATAGGAGGGTGAATAAATTGCCAGTCCTATGACGGAGTTTTGTTGACTGGTGTAGGTCTGTAAAAAGGCTGACAGGCATTTTTTAGGCCGTTGCCGTCTCAGCTGTATTCGTTGAATTTCTTATCAATTCAGAAGACGGAAGATGTCAAGTACAAGGTCTGTCTGTGAATGGAAGGAAGATCGTTGGCGTGTCTTGCCTTCGGGTTGTCCAGTGTTGCAGCCTGATGGCTAATCTGATCTGTTTTCTAATATGGATACTATTTCTGGATGTGTCTTTATAGCGTTTATGTTGCTTCTGCCTGCAGCAACAAGGTCTTACATTTTCAAAACTGAGAACACTCCTCTTCCACTAATCCTATCTTGATTCCTCCTCTTCCCCTTTTCAATCTGGCTGCACCAATTTCCAGCACCAGTTTTCGTAGCCATCTATCTGACCTTTGGATCTGACTCTTTCTGCCTATGAAATTTGTATTGTCTGATCACCTGTGAATAAACTGGTAACTTTGCCTTAGCTTTCTTTCGTTTACGATTATGATTACGATATGCTGAGTGTATTTGTGTATGATATTTATATGCAAATGCTTTGAAAGGTCTTAACACCCAACAGTTATTGTGAGCAAATACTCATGGACTTAAATCTAATGTATCGTAAAGTAGTAGCAGTATTTTATTATTGGCTCTTTTAACCATTGTCTTCAAGGGCTTTGTTGGAAGTTCTGTCTGGCTACATAGCAAAACTGTTGTGGGCTTCAGCCAAAAACTGCCGTAAAAATCTGATCAGGATGTGTCTTGGAACTGTATTCACTGCTTGGCTGTATGCATTTATGTGTGTTTTATTGTGTGTATGTGTATGTATGTATGCATGTATGTATGTATGTATGCATGTATGTATGTAGTTACGTATTTATTTACTTATGTATCTTTGTATTTGTGTGTATGCCTGTGCATATGTGTGTAGGTATGTATGTATGTATATCTGTATATAGGCTCTCTGTGTGTAGGTATGTACATATGTTTGTATGTATGCATGTATTTGGACATTTATATATTGCCTTTTAAGACCCTTGCCAAAGCAAAATGTGTTGTGCTTTGTTATCCAGCGGATTACTTTCTGTCTTTTAGTCATGATAGGGCCTGCTATTATCAATGTTTACTTCACGAAGGTAATTATCTTGATGTAATGAGGCCCCTACCTTTGAAGTGTGGTTAGGTTAGTACTTGGTTGTTGACCATCAGTGAAATACCATCTGGGCTAACTCAGCTTGCCATCCTTGAAGGTACAATAATGAATACTGACACAGGTTGGGAGGTCTAAAAGGTTACAAGTTCTTGAATTGTTGTGGTTAGATCCTTCAAGCTGTCTTTAGTGTTATCTTTACTTTTTACCTTTATGTAGATATACTGATAATTTTTACTTTCTAATTAAATATTAATTAAATTGATATGAAGGTTCTGTATTTTAAAACTGGCTTTCTAATAATTAGGCAAAACACTTAAAGCAGTTTTCAGTTTTATGTGAATTAATGTTATAACATCGAATCAAATAATTATTAAACTGGTAGTGAAACTGAATGAGTAGAATTTGAGTGAATTAAGATTATGTTATACACTGTGTTTATTGTATGTTTAGTGGCAGAGTGCGTAAACCGCCAGGCGGTGATAGTTCTTTCAACATATTTGGAGTTGCAAGCGAACCAAATGAAACGAAGAAAGCAACAGACAACAGCACCCAGAAAGCAACAGACAACAGCACCCAGAAAGCAACAGACAACAGCACCCAGAAAGCAACAGACAACAGCACCCAGAAAGCAACTGTAAATGAAAAGTCGCAAGTGAATACAGACGATGTAATTGCAAAAGAAGAGGAAGCCAGTCAGAAAGCAGAAGGTACTTTCTATTTTTTTTCCATTATGAGTGATGTTGTGTGGAGTTTTGTTTCTTCCAGGTTTGCTTTTCATCCACTGTTACAAGAAAATTTCATCCACTGTTACAAGAAAATTTCATCCACTGTTATAAGAAAATTTCATCCACTGTTATAAGAAAATTTCATAACTCCAACTTGTCTTCAGAGATGTGATGATGTATTTTACTCAGACAAATTCACTTAAACAAATTTGCTACACAGAGCTAGTCATTATAATCCAAGCTTGTAATTAATTTTATAATTATTGTTTTTAGTTTTTTTTTATAAAGTCATCCATAATTTTATGATTGTGTATTCAGTAAGAGTCACTCTTTGTCCAGCATAATTTTTTAAAAGAATTCCCTCATCTGTCTTATTTTTTGTTGATGTACGATTTGAAGCAGTTGGTGCCATAATCACTCAGATAAATTCGCTCAGGCAGATTTCTTGAACAGGGGCTCCTCAGTGCTTTTCAGTCTTGTCAACAGTTATGACTCGGGTTCTTTCAAACTTGTATTAAATCATCCATTGATTACGCATAGGTTCTGCTTCATGCTGGAGATATTTATTAGAAGCAAAATGAATTTGCAGGGAAAGATTGACTGCTCATACTGAATCCATTGTATAATTCTGATTCATATAGTGAGTGTGACTTAACGATTTCTCTCTGGTGTGGTTCTCAGGCCTGAAGTTGTTTGAACTATGACCTTTCTGGACATAACTTGTTTATTCGGATCTGATAATCATGGGCAAAACCCTTCTGAGAAGCTGTAAAGGGATCTGTATACAGTTTTCTGGTGCATGACTAGCTACATGTATCGATGTCCAGCTGTTTGACTTGACCTTGTTGAATTTTGACCTGGCATAAAAACTGACCATGCTTGGCACTTCCATGCTTTATTTGGTTGAGAGGGGGTCACTAAGCTGGTTATCGTAATCCAGCTTTTGTGTGACACTAATAACACTGGAATATCGTATATTACCCTTTGCTACGCTTGTATGTATGCATGCATGTATGTATCTGAGCTTTTGTACAGCAGTTTTTAAAGGCCTCTCAAAAGTGATTTGAATGGATCTAAACTAGTGTGCCTTAACACATGCTGACTAGGATGGTTTCGCTGAAACTACTTTACATGGTGTTGAGCAAAAAGTTTCGTAATTTAATGCACATTACACATGTTAGGGGTTTTGTGTGGGCTTAAAACAGTGTCAGTTTCTAAACTCTAAACATTGTAAAAAAATTTGTAGAATAGCTTGTCTTGAATTGCCGGTAGCTAAACACAATTTTTAAAGGCCTTGACTTGAATAATGGATCTCAGAAAGCAACAAAGTCAGCAGTAGGAAGATCCTTCGTAGTTTTTATTGCAGTCTTAATTTAGAGCTGGTATGAAATTTCAAACTGTGTGTTTTAGCGAATGACTCTTTATGAATTTAGATACAACTGACGATGGCAAAGAGAAAAAAGATGTTGAAGCAGAGGAGGAGGAGGAGAAGCAGAAGGACCCAAAAGAGGATGTAGACCAGAATTCTACCAATGCCACACCAGCTTCTGTGGATGTCAAAGACTCTCCAGCCAAAAGTGAAAATCAGAACACTCCCGAAAACACAAAATGCAAGCAGAAAGGTCAGCGAAACTGCTTAAATTTAGGACTTAGCATGTTTATTTAGTTGACACTACTTCACTTCAGCTGGGCTTTGCTTTTGAGACTGGAGATAATTATGAGATAATTATGGACTTCTTAGTTCTAGTGCACTCAAACACGCTAAGTGGATGTCAAAGACTCTCGAAGACAACAAAAGAATGTGGTAATAACACAGCTGTAAAACAGTTTTGTTGCCTAATTAAATTTATCATTTTTAAAAATCAGTTTATATGTGCTGAAGCCAAAACTGTAGCTTAATTTTTTTCTATCATGTAAAATGTTTCTACAAGATATAAATTTATGTGGTGAAGTTTTTAGCGACTAATCCTATTATGAAATTAAATTATAAATTTTGATGGAAATAAAGAACAAGTACTGGCTAGAGTCGTCCTCTTTTAACACTGGTTTCAATGGTTTGTAATAATGAAAAAACTAAATATTGAGAAAACATCAGGGTGAGACAGTATAATAACTTGGGTAAAAGTGTAAGTACGAGCCACCCACCACCACCACCACTCTACCACTAAGACCGGGGCCGGTGCAGGCCACTCAATCTGACTAAAATGATTGATGTGCTTGCAGACATCTGTAATTTATCTGTAAAGGAGACTTTTTCATGCACTTCAAGCATCCAAAGTGGATACAGATGGTGTTTGACAGAATAAAGATTTTTAATGTATGATCTTACAAAATCAGACAAGGTCAATAATTTATTACCATAAATTTACACAGTAAATGATTGGAAAGTGAAGTAAGGAGAAAGTCATAAGTATTAGGATTGTAATGGCAAGTCTGCCTAATCTTGAGATGAATTACACAGTTGAAAATGGAGCTTATATCTCAGTACATGCAGTGTAGCCATGTGGCACTGTGCAAATTTCCCAACTATATTCTTCTGTAAGTATGTATGTGTGTTTCCAAGAACTTATATAGCGTGTTTTATGAACCTCACAAAGATGCTATGGCATGACTGTCTAGAAGTTCCAAAACGGTAGGTCTCAAGATGAGCCGAGAATGTTTCTTCAGTTGTTAAGGGAGCAAAATTTCAAATTGGTGAAGGCTGACGGTTTGGTTATCATCATAGTCTTAAATTTCAATGTTGCTTTGTTTATTCAAACATAGTCCTTGGGTAAACTACGTGAAAAATGCCACCGTTTGGTCAGTTGACTGACAACACGACTGAACAAGAGCTATGTAAAGGATCTGTTCTTTTATGTCACAGCACTTCTGAGAGGCTCTTAGGAATTTTATGTCCAATTATGGCCAAGTTATACATAAATGTCTGGTTTGTTACACACAAATGTCTGGTTTGTTATACATAAATGTCTGGTTTGTTGACTTACAGCTGCTTACAATCCAATAACGGGGGAACCATATGGCAGTTCAGAGGTCAGTCAACACATTTTCTTTCTTTCACCTTTTCTCCTTTTAGTTGTAAAATGCACAGCAGATGTTTGCTTTTATTATGGAGAGTTTTACAATCGCACTAAATAACTTTTATTCTATGCGATAAAATCAATTAACTTTATTAGTGAGTTTCATTTATGAATTTTGGTTGGCAGATTGTGAAAGTTGTTTGCCTTTCATGTCTGTGGCTGGAGTTCAAATCCTTTGGTGTCTGTAACCCCTCAGAGAAAGTTGTTTGGTTTTTCGATTGCTGATGTCATGTTTGTGCTTAAGTCAAAATATCCATCAACCCTAGGACCACACCTCTGAGAACTATAGGTAATGTTAATGGAGGTTTGTAATAAGTGTGTCCTTACATTACATTACCTTAAACAACCCTAACCACATAGTAAGTCAGCTTGTACTTTTATTAGGCATTATGACTTTTGTTAAGTTAGCTTTTACGTATTTTTATTAGGCAGTATGACTTTTGTTAAGTTAGCTTTTACGTACTTTTATTAGGCAGTATGACTTTTGTTAAGTTAGCTTTTACGTACTTTTATTAGGCAGTATGACTTTTGTTAAGTTAGCTTTTACGTACTTTTATTAGGCAGTATGACTTTTGTTAAGTTAGCTTTTACGTACTTTTATTAGGCAGTATGACTTTTGATAAGTTAACTTTGTCAGCTAAGCAATCTACAGGCATCTGGTCATGGAGTATGATGTTTGACAATGGTTTCATTCGAAGTGACTGTTGATTGATTGGTGCCTGGTGCATTAAGATAATTGCACTATGAAAGTCATTAGATTAGATGTATGGCATAACTCTGAAGGAGCTCATTTTGCAGTCCCACAAATTCGTATTCTGCTTTAGACAACTTGTTCTGGAACAAGTGGATCGGCAAAGCTATCCCACAAAGCTGTTCCACTCCACAGTGCCTGCGAACATATAGATAAACTATGTTCAAAGATGAGAAAAGTGTATCAGTTGGAACAGCATGTTAGTTAGTTAGCTGTTTGACACTTAATGTAGCACCTTTTATGTACCTCACAAAAGCATGGATATATGTAGCAGCCTTCAGGGTAAACTACAGAGCTGAATGCAATCTAAGTATTTTCAGTAATTCTCAAGTTGCTATTTAACATGTAAATCATAACTGATTTGATTGTAGAAAACTGAAGCTGCTAAGTCAGTCGGTCACACGCGAGTGAGGCAGCCGCCAGGAGGCGCTTCAAGCAAGCTCTGGTAGTTCGTTATAGACGAAGTCGTGTAGGAATCCGCATTCTTCAAATTTGGTATAGACGTTTTGCAATGTGGACGTTTTTCCATCGACCAGCTTCCTCTATACTATTTGTCGGCTATAACTTATTCAGTGAAAAATATTCTGTTTTACGGTGTTGTCTGCTCCTTAAAAAGTCTGAGAATAAAAAACTTGACATCTAATCTAAACACTGCATTCTAAATGCTGAGAAAATACTAATACCAGCTCCTGGGCAGTTTCCGTGAAGTTTTGATTACATTATGGTTATATCAGGACAACCAAAACAACATGAGAACCAAGTTACAAGTGCACAGCCACAAAAAATTTATTCATGACGAAATTCATTCACGACAAAGATCGTCCGCATGCCTGTGATGACAAGATAATTATCGTTGGAGCATTTCACACAAGTCAATTCAGAGTCGTCCATAAAAGACGTCTGCAAAGAGGGAGGGAGGGGTCGTGCAAATGCGGACAAGGGGGGGAGGTTATGGCTTATGTGGACGTCTGCATATAAATCTGACACATGTACATAGCTTTTAGTATAATCTGTGCTATAAACACCAACTTCAGTCAGATGGCAGACACTCTGTACTGCACCGGTTCATCAGTTGTAACGTTCCGTTGCAGACATCTAAAAAAGATTTCAAGTTTTCAACCTATCTTAAGTCGCATCTATTTAGATCTGTTAGATAGCCATGTATGGTGCCACTGTGAGGTTCTTTTAACTAAGGTAGAACAAGTAGTTTATTAATGGCATTATTCACGATGTTGGTCTTTCATTTTTAACTGGCTCGGGAGTGCGGACGGCTGCAAAGGGGGAGGGAAGAGTAAGGCCAAATGCGGACAAGAGAAGGGAGGGGTCCAAAGTAGGTCATTTTTTGCAGATGTCCTTTATGGATTACCCATTCTGCTTTTGAACAAGTACGGTGATCCACACAGAAAATATAAAAATAAATCCATATACATTTCATAAGTTCTTTTCAATTTTAGGTTGTAGCCAGATCCCAGTTTATCTACTAAACGCTTTGCAAACATAAATCCATCTCACTTAGATGGTTTTCCAGTGAAACATATGAACACATTCTATCGTCATGCTATGTAACATATGAGTGAGAGTGTTATTTCAAGAAAATTGACTTGCCAGCATATGCTCATTCACCCAAGTTCACAATTCTTAAAACGCAGGTGGAAAAATCAAATCTGTAACACTGTACCACGTGAAAGTGTAATCACGAGCAAATCAACAACAGAAACCAAAAATTTCAAAACAGGAAATGCTGATGAAACTGGATTTCACATTAGACACAAAGTCAGAGTAAAGCTCCCTCGTCCCACAGTGGAATGTAGGGGTGGCGCTCATTTCCTTCACCTTGGCCCTCGAGCTGGCAGTGGATGAATCCCAAGTCCTGGCACTTGCCAAGTTAACCATGGAAGAACATTACTGGTTACCTCAGTTTAATGACATCTTATGGCATCAAAGGCCGTTGACTTTGCCCTCCTCCTTATCCAGGTTTGGGACTGGCACCACCAGAACAGCTGTGGCGGAGTTGAGAACATTATACTGAACGATCCTAACAGCATCCAACTGGACACAGAACCTCATGAAAGGCCTTAATAGCTGCTTTACTTCACCATCCAGTGGGCACACGAACAGTTATCGTTTGTCCGAACTGGGCTTAGAGTGTAAGCAGGTGTCGCAAAGTAAAGTTACACATAATTGTTCAACGTTACAGACCATACTTCATACAGTACCCATAAGGCATAGTATGAAGGCAAAGTTTATAGAAAGTTCATGATGCACAAAGCTCAGCTGGAAAGTATATCCAACCCAAGTTTGTTTCGGGAGATCTTAAACACTGATGCAAACAGCTTTATACTCAGTGGTGTTAGTAAATACCTTAACTAATTAATTTATACCAGGAATAAATAAGTTCCGTGTAAAATAAATTATGGGAAAGCAAGCTAATATCGCTACCCATGTAAACACATTACGATGTCCTGAACACTAGCTGCTAGAAAAGTTAATGCATCATCCCCAGTAGTGTTTTATCTAGTATGTGATGTCGGAGCACAGGACAGGCACGGCACCTCTGTTGAGATGGGATTCGGGCAGACAACAGCAGTGCTTCCAGACACTTCTGTATATAGCATGATCAGAATTCTCATCAACTGATATTGTCTGCTATCAAATCACAGTCACTATGACCTACAGCTAGACATATCTATTATGTTACGTGATCAAAAATTAATACTGTGCCTTAAGTAAAGCCTCTCTTCTGCAATATGCATTCACTGACTGCTTGTACAAGACACATTTCCCATTATCTGTCTAATCGCCACAGATACGACCACGCTAATCACCAGCCACTAATTTGGATGTCACTTATATAACCCTACAAAAAAGGTGCTATATAAATGTTCAGCCACATACACATCTGCTTATGGTCATCACAAAGTCTAGCTGTAATCTGTTAGAGAGGGCCATCTGAGAACCAAGGCCACATTTGGTGTATTATTTTATGCCAGACAACATTAGGGTCTGTGATATCAGACACCACAGCAACTAGTATGTCTGCAGTTACTGCACATTTGCTAAGACTGTACTCTCAGCCCAGACCTTACAACAAAAACTAATCAAACCCCATAAATAAGAAAACAATTTCAAAATCACCAAAATCTGACAATCAGCTGAACATCAGAATTTCTAAATGGTACGCCAAACAGATAGGCAGCACCTGCTACCCTTTGGAGGAATATCAGGCACCACACCACAGCAAATGTACGTATGTATGTAAACAATAATATATTGCCTTTCAAGCACCTCACAAAAATGCTGCAAACAAAGCCAACAAAATTGTTTATAACTGGGTTGTATCCCAAAGCTAAATTAAATTTTCAGTCTACGTCCCCAGCTCCCTTGTATCAAAATCGGAGCTATATCCATGCATTTTGCAACGATGGTCCAATTTACATTCACGCACAATAAATGACTGAGCACTTCTAAGCAGTTTTTTTCTCTGTGAGGACTACATACATTGCCCTAAATACAATTGCAAAACAATGATCATTCATTCAATATATAAAAATGAAGTCATGAAGTCACTTGTGCCAGAGATCTGGAATTAATCAAATATTTACAAAAAACTGCATTTTTGAAATTGTGCTTCAAGTTCCAAAGCTTCTTACTGCACCTGGAGTAAATACATGCAAATGAAATTAATTCAGTTGTTTTACCCAGCAGCAGCAACACATCCCAGGTGTAATAAGGTGAGGTAAGTGCTCATTTTACATTCATCCCACCAATAATACTCTTCGGCAGCATCGACCATAGTGAAAACTCAAAAACTACAATTCAACACCAGAAAGGCTTTTTAAGAGAGGTTACACAGAAAACATCTTTCATGGCAAAGGAGACTATCCCGATGCAAAAGGGTTAACCACTGCTTCTCATTTTTAACCACTGCTTCTCATTTTTCTCCTCTTATACTCTTCCATCACCTTTCTTTCTCTCAGTAACTGCTATCTGAGCATATTAATTATTTGATTGTGCATATGTAGTGCAATTATCCAGTGGCATGGCATCAACCAATGGCACTAAGCTACAATGTATGAAGGACTAGCTCAGAGTCCCAACAAAGACTGTCTTAGGAGACACTTGAACCTGAACAATTTCTATTAACACACAAAACGACACTGCACAGTTTACCTAAAAGGTCTTAGAACTTCAGAGTATTCAGTTCACATCAGTACAAATGAGAAATCAGATATATGCAAAAGTTTTCTTTACCCATGCAATGCAAAACAGGGCAAATGACACAGAAGAGAAGCATGTGCTGATAAGCCAATTCTGATGCTGAAAAGCAGAATAATCTCTGCCCTTCTCATTCCTTACAAATTTTTAGTTGAGACCGCTATTGATGCTGTTCCATGTACTGGCATTTGTATTTTTAAACTGTCACTTTCTTTTTTAGCCATGGCAAGACATACTCAACAAAACTTAATGGCCTAAAACTCACTCAGACTTCACCTATAAGACAGGGATAAAACTACTGAAAACAAGGCTTCTGTCCATATTCTATATATATATATATATATGGCACAGCAGTAAAAGATGTGGACCAGCAGTCATGACAGGCATCGACAGCATTCCTAGACAAATTGTTTTCAGTCTCTGAGCTTTGCATAAGAACCAAAATTATCACGTATTGCTGATCCAACCACTGTCACTGAGAAATGTTAGAATTTTCCGACGCTGTGACTTGTCCAAGTGGTTTGGAAAGCGAATCTTTACAGGAAATCCCTGACGTCGTAAAAGATAATCCTAGCAAAGCACAGACAATAAACTAATAACAAAACATGTAAAACGACAAAGACTTAGCAAATTTTTGTACTTCTGGTAGCCTGGCTGGGCAATTCAAAACCAGCCCCAAAGACAACACAGCATGCTTTCACATGATAAAATTTGTGCTTGTGACTTATTATGTTGCACACTGGCCATCTGCATGCCCCTGAGCCAGTAGTTGATGAATCCCAAGCAGATGGACATAGGGCCAGTGCACTGCAGGACTTGCAGTTTACTTCCCGGCTTACGCCAGTACCAAATTATACTGCTTGGTAATAGGTCTGCACGAACAAGTCCACTCAGCAGGCTCGAACCCACAAACATTGGATTGAAGACCGAGGACACTACCTAATCAGAAATGGAAAGCAAACCTTTACGGAATCGTTGGAAAAAAGACCAAGCATACTACCAAACTGAATTGTGATCAGATAATCAACACTTCTATCAGCAGATGACCCCAGAATTGAAGGCTAAAGCATTAACGTGACAATTGCAATCCAACAACTGAACAAACTTTTAACAGAAGTTCTTGTGAAGCAACAAAAAATTGCTAAAATTACACAAGTCATAAGTGGGGCACAGTAGCCAGCTGGATAGAGGGCTCAACTTGTAACGTGGAGAGTACGGGTCAGAGTCACCCCTTAGACGGTTACTGTATAGGGACCTTGAGCAAGTCCTTCACTCACAACTGAGCTGCACCTCAGATTCAGATTTACTGACCTTGTATGCGTAATAAATGCAAAATACTAATGTAAGCAATGAGTGATTATAGTGCCTTACACCAAATCAGATCAAATTAGATTTCCACAAGCAAAGAGAATGTCGTCTTTATAAAGAAAACTTTCTAACCTTAACGATGCATGTTTTGATAGTTATGTACATGGATGGATTTAAACTGATCGAATTACAAAGCTGCAAATCAAAAAACAAAATATTGTTTAACGAAATAAGTCAATTTTATTTGTCATGGTTCAAAATATAAAAAATTAACCAATCTTAAATTTCACAACAACAAAAATAATTTTTGCATCAACTGCTTCACTTATCCTTCATTTATTATGCTATTCTTTATTTAAAGAATTTTAAATGAACATTTTAATCAAACCTGGTACTGCAAGACGTAATGATAAATGCAGTAAAGTGGTAATATAATGTCAATTGATTTAATATAACCATTATCCTTAGATTCAGAAATCCACCGACCTTCTTTTCTCGCTCTGATAATATTTCGAAGCCAGGCATCGAACTCAGAAGCGTAACGCCGTTTGTATTGCGATGACCGAATCCCAGGACACTTTCATCCTTGCCAACACCGTCTCTTTCCCTTCAAAGAAAAACAAATACAAAGTAAATCCTTCTTTCAAAATCACACTTGAAGCTTATTATGACACTGTGTTGGTAGCGATGACAAGTACCATCTTAAAATGAGACTGAGATGCCACAAGGTCACATTCTGAAGGGTAAACTAAATTTACAATCATTGTCTCTGATGAAACATGTTATAACGAGGCACTCTTATGTTAAACCAACATAAAATTTACAGTTTTAAAATGATAAAGTCGTTTGTTTGCTTGTTCACTCTAATGTGGTCACCATATTTTCACGCATATATCCCTCAAGTTATATCATATCAAATCTCCAATACTCACAATGGCTCACTCACTTATTGTTCCATTCTACATTTAGAGACCAGTGGCTGATCAGTTAATAATACTGTGAAGATTAGTGCTTAAAGATAATAAAATACAGAAACAATACAGGCACTGTGGATGCAACGCTTGCAGTGAAGTTAAGCAGCAACGAGCATAGTTAGTAATTAGATGGTGAATGTCCACAGAATGCCTCTGGTACAGACTTAGTCCTCTAGGGTCAGTAAACAGTAAGGGAGGTTTAAAAACATATCCTATCTATGATTTGCTGTGTTTATATTACTGCAGGGTTTCTATACGGGTATTAAAATGCGTGTTACCTTACCAGTATTTCAAGTGCACCTCTTACACCGAAAAGAACTAACAGGAAAAGCCTTACAAAGAAGTGCATCTGAAACTGGTGTCTAAACAATTCAGTGTCTGTAATCTTTGCGTAACTGGAAAGGTTACTTCACTTTAAAGCACTGGCTCAAAGATTACATTACAATACAAAAACTCCATTAATTTTAAAAATCAAGCTGTCTCACTTTTTTGAGTATGACAGTGAAGCAGGTTTTCCTGAGTTTAGGCTTCCCTGAAACACAATACCAAATTTATTTACTTATGTAATAATGATTATTACTGTTGTTTAAATTAAAGGAATAAATTGCCACTGTGGTTTAAAAACAGAAGGGAAAGCATTATTCTTAAATGGATCAATGTTATAGTTTAAACAAGAACAGCCAATAAAATTACTTATAATAAATCTTAATTGCAACTGAGAAAGATCTATTACATGTACAATTTTCAGCATTTTTAATATAACCACATTAAAAATTAGAAGAAATTTACCAATCTTTTATTCATTTCTTTTTTCTTTTCACGCACAAGACGAGCCGTTTCAAACTGCGGACATTCTGACAAAACCAACATTTAAGCGATATAAATTACCTGTGATTAATTAATTAACCACAGAATCATACAGTGTCTTCTCAGTTTGCAATAGCATTCACCATAAAACTCTAATCACACAACTTACACAATATCATTATAGTAACCCAAAATGTATCAATCAGTTGATTATACTGCAAGACTTTTGTAATGTCATTGTTAACAGATTCAAGCCTTCATATAATAAATGTCTGATTACGTTACATCTTGTGAAGCCAAAGTCGTAAATGTAGCGGCAGACAGCTGTCAAGTAAACCGCGAAAACCCATCAAACTAAAGATAGAGATTAAGCAAGGAGTGCCATAGAGATGGTAAGGGGTCAGGCCAAGTTTATAGGCAGCCCTAGCACCATACCCCAGACTACGTCTCTATGTCTGTCTCTCCTTCTCTGTTACTGGCTACACAGTGTGCTGCTCATCCGGCTTAGCTTGGCCATTAGTTGATATGGGTTCTATCTATGTCTAAGATGTCAACAGTCTAAGAAAAGCATCTAACCTTTGGCCTAATACAGTTTACACAAGATGCCAAACAAAACATAACCTCATAGGGCTCACTGGATCTTTCCGTCCAATGCATCCACAGCTTAACAAGTCGAATTGATAAAAATAGACTATTCTTTATCAGTTTCTTTTGACATGATGCCAATCTAATAGCAAACTGGATGGAAAATACCAGCTGCTAACAATGCATTATATGCTGTAGATTTATTATAATAAATTTAAGCAGTAGCACAGACACAATAAAGAATAAATTTAAAAAATACACTAATTACAAGTCAACGAAATAAGTGTAACATGTCAATTCATAAATTAGTACTTTGGGTACCGCAAAGTGAAATGATGCCAAGTGAAGGCAGGTGAACTAATACAAGGTAAGACATGGTAAGGGTATGCACAGTAAAGCAAGGCCGGGTGAAACAGGTCAGGTCAAGTCAGTTAGGGATGACATGGCACAATAAAGAAGTCTTGATTTCACTCGATGCAACATGGCAAAATAAAGAAGTCTTAATTTCACTTGATGCACTGAGATTCAGTAAGAAATGTAAAAAGGCCAAACATTAACCACAAAAATGCATATTGCATATAAAAGAGAATCAAATGGAGAAAGAAACTCACCAGATGCTTTGGTTATGCCATTCCTTCTGTATTTTACTAGTTCTTTAATGCGATTTTTTAACCGTTTTTCTCCTACAAAAACAAACATTTACATAAACGAAGAAAACCAGATTAATAACCCAAATAAACAATATTAAGTACTCAAATGAATGATATGGCACAAATTCGACTGTTTTATTACATACACTAACAACATTATTAAACCAGATTAACTGCTATAAGAAACCAGAATAATAACCATATTATGAAAGTTATTTTCCTCAAATTGCTTCAATTCATTCCTCACTTTGATCATGTTCATAACTGAATGTATTTATTTTATTTCTTATGCAAATAATTTCTAATAAAACAGTCAAATTCTAATGGCGAGGCAAAGTTGAAAGATAAAATCTGGGTTATGTTACTTACTTTGTAAACTGTGAAACATCTGTTCGTAGTCAGAAGGCCGCTGGAATCGCCCAAAGGACTGCATTTTCTCTCTCAAGTCTCTACATTTAAGAAAGGTTGCACTAAAACAGCTCGATAATCTTCACATCTTACTGATTCAAAATACAAGGATAAAATTCTTACATAACCAATAATTATTTCTGACAACAACACCATCCACTCCATGTTGCTCATCATTTTCCACACTGCTAGGTTTCTAATCATTTGAGGGATTTCAACATTACTTGCAGACAGAAATGCCAGCCTCAGCTGTTACTTTGGCCGAGCAATACTTATATTGCATATCCTGCGATCGTTTGCATTCAGGTCTTGCAATGAATGTCAATTTCATATGCCTTACAAAGAATCAAACTCAGGACACAGACACGGAAACCAAAGGCCATCCAGTTAATAACAGGCCAACTACCATAATATACACAATCATAACAATAATATTAATACTTTAAATTATATTAATGAAAATTACTTTTCATCTTTTGACTGTTTCTTCTTATCTACTTGACTTTTCTTGCTGCCCAGTGAAGTGGCATTTTGTATGATGCCAAAATCCTTGGCTATTTTCTTGCGATGATCTCTTTCTCTCAACCGCTGACGATATAGTTCAACTTGTAGAAGTTTAAATGCTGCAAAAAACACACATATATAAAATTATATATGTATCTGGACATTTATATAGCACCACTTTAAAAACGTCTCAAAGTTGCTGAAATCTGGCTATATAGCAGATCTACAACGAAGTGATTGCTATAATTACATTCACAAAATTTAGGCGTTCCTATTTTTTTGGGTCTTGCTGATTGATGCCTAATATCTGTTACCATTTCATGACAATGTCACTGTCATCAACACTGAAGCTGAGAATAAGATGACACCGCAACACATACCTATGTCAATGTCTTCATCTTCATAATCCCATGACAAGCTGCTGATGAGAGACTCTGCATCATCTTCATACTCCTAAAAAGCGTCATCATCACCATCATTGCTAACCTAAGATTTTAAGTGCTGCCAAGCTCTAGTGGTTCAGAGAGCAGTTGTTTTTGCTCTAGGAACTACTAGAGAATTTCTTTAACTCGCTTAATCTCAAACAAAAATATACAAATAATAATGAAATGGGACAAGTTCTTTTTAAAACACACCACTGCAACACAAATTCTAATAAAACGCAACCAGCAACATTGTTCCCAGAATTAATTCAGCTTTAGAACATCAGAATTTTATAAGTCTTGTGCGTTTGAATAACTATGAATTAGCAGAAATTTCATTATTCATGCAAATTCCATGATTTGTAATTAGGCTGAACTGAGTAAGTACTAACATTTTCAAAGTCATCTCTCAGCGGCATATATCCGAGCTCCTGCTGCTCTTGGATTGACAGATCCATTAAGATACTTGACGATGCAGAGGCCAATTCTGCTGAAATGATATGCAATACTAGATTTAGTATGCCCTACAGATGGACATGAGTTTTCCAATGCCTGTCATCTCAGCAAAACTGACAATTCAGTGTTGAACAACTAGTAAGGAGGGTTTATCTGGTTCTTGGGTTGCTACAACACAATGCAGTCCCATTTATGCGAGACCCATTTATATGCAAAGCCGCTTAATGCATGGTTACGGCATGGCTCCCGATGCTGGCGGTTTAACATGCAAGACGCATTAACACACGATACAGGATACTTGCTGTGTAGCCCTATATGGCAAAATTTTTAAAAATCAATACCACTATCAGCTGTAACAGCTGACTGAATAGGTGCCAACAGCTGCTGGCTGCAGCTGTCTTAAAGCCCTGCAGAGGGCAGTACAATTCCAAAGTAGGTGAACTTAATATAGCTGCACATGTCTCCACTCCTAAAACCGATTAAGGGACCACACCTAGTAGCAGCTGAAGCAGAATAAATTATGGCACTTGTGCCATTGCCTGCCATTGCCAGCCTAGCAAACATGGGCAGGAGCTTAGGAAAAGAAATAATTAGCATATTTTCCTGATTTTGGAAACTGAACAGGAGGTCGTCAGTCTTGCACCTTTTGGCAAAGCGGGAGAACCTGACAAGACGAAAAGTCATTTGAAACTCGGATGAAGCAGAAAACAAGAACAGCAACACGGAACTCCGTAACACTAACACACTTAACTGAACTGAAGCCGAGTTGAATCATTTAAATACATAAATCTTATCAACATATCCCATAATCCTCAGAAAAACAGATCACCTTTTTCAGTAGATGTGTGCTCTGTGACCTTCTTCAGATCGGATTCAGATGGAAGAGTTGCTGGAAAAATAATAAGAACACTTCATTCTGAACACTCATGCATCAGCCACTTAGATCCACGATAAGTGTTCAGATCCTAATACAGCATATGTAATGAAAGTACTGTTGTCCAGCTGGTAAGGACCGTTCATCCAGTTGTCAAAGATCCTAGAACCACTGGACCAAACCTCTGAAGACTATTATCCGTTAGAAGCATGTAACAAAACGAGCAATTATCTTCTTTACTTTACCATACCTTACCTAATCACTTCTTTAGCGGCCTACCACACACTGCCACAAAAAGTACAACAGCAAAGTATCCTACAAATTTAATCAATTCCACCAACGAAAGCTAATTTCAAGTCCCAATGTCTTTTAAAGCGGTTACTATTTCAAGAGTTTAAAAAAGGCCATTCATTCTGTCCTAACAATACCATCAATACAAATGTCCACTTAAAATTCAAAATTAGACTTTTAAACTCTACACTAAGTGAAATTTTAAAATAATTACTACCCATTTCAACCACTGTTATCTTCATTACAATTAGCAGCAAGAAGGGCTCCATTACTTGCCCTGATTCCCAGCACTGCTGGTCACTTAAGGGAAACTGACACTCAAGTAAACAAGTATTATATGATCATTAGTATATATTAAAGGCATTAGTTTAAAAGGTAAATAAGCATTTAAGATTCTTTACCTTTGCCAATATTTCCATTAATGAAATATGTATTAAAATGTTCCTGGCATTCTAAAACAAAGCATAAGTACAGTCAGTTTTACTATAACACAGAGCTCTGATAAAAGAACATAGAAACACGAATCATGCAATAATAAACCAAATCACAGAGGCAAAGTCTGGAAACTCCTGCATTTTAACTTTAAATACATTTTGCCAATTACTGAATTCCAAACTCACCATTTTTCTATTTATTTACATGCACAAGCTCAGTATATTATTACAATTATTACACGCACAAGATCAGTAAATTTGAATCTGAGGTACAAGACAATCGCGCACGAACAACTTCTCCAGAGTCATTACAGAGTCATTCAGCAGGCTCAAAATAGTTTTGGTATAACACAGCTGCCTAAATTTTCATGAATATTTAAATCAAAGACCAAAAATTGTTGAAGGTAAAACAATTAAAGATTAACAAGCAAAGCAAAAGAAATTAGAACGAATGCCTCACAGTAGAGCAAATCAAATAATAGCCCAGATGGCACTAGAATGCCACAACCAGACCCACCAAGGTAATATTTTGCTTACATAAGCATAAATTAACAAATGTCAAATTAGGTTAAGCACAAGAAATAATTAAGTAAACAAAGGAAATCGATCTTCTAGTCAAAACAATTAAGGAAGCGTCATTAATATTGCCAGATGCATACAACCTTAAATAAAATCTTTAACCTAATCTAAGACTTCTATAGCGCCATTATCATACTAACCAAGTTGATGGTTGCTTCAAGTCAAAATCGCAATCCAAAATCATATTCCATTGCAGAAGCTGGGTCAAATTCCAGTAATAGGTTAGAGAAACCAGAAGCCAGGCTAAGGTGCTGATCAAGCAAGTTGTAAAAGATGCGTCTGTAGTTTAGACCTGAATGAATTAAGTATTAATGATAACTGCAATTCTGAAATCTTACCATCTGCAGTTCTTGTCTTCAGAAATTCAGAAACATCTTCCCTGCAAAAAAGAATAAAAAACTTCACCTACCGAGCAACAAATTCAAAACTGAAAAACTGTATTTTACTGTATAAAAAAACTGTACATTAGCAACATCATGTATTTTTTGTCGGTCAGTGGAATTCCACTAGCATGCAACATGATAAATGATACATACACATGCATGTATGTGTATATATCCAGGCACTTGTATAGCGCGTTTTTAAGAAACTCACAAAGGCGCTGCAGGGTGGCTATCGAAGATTACCTAAACGATGCGTCTTAAGACGAGCCGAGAATGTTTCCTGAGATGCTGAGGCGGAAAGAGATCGAATTTCTGGGGGCAGACTGTTCTGAAGAAGCGGTCCCACACAGGAAAAAGCACGATTTGCCAGTGCCGTCGTGCAGGAGCGCGGAACTGTGAGCTGGCCACGAGCAGCAGAGCACAGCCTCTGACGACCCGGTTGGCTCGCAACAGGTATGAGAAGCTCTCTGATGTATTCTAGAGTCATCCCAGCAGTCGACGTCCTGTCTATTAGAAGTATTTTGAATTGGATTCTCTTCTCAATCGGAAGCCAGTGCAGAGTATCACGCAAATAGGTTGAGATATGCGAGAATTTAGGCAGGTTGGCCAAGATCCAGGACCGACTGCAGCTGGCGAATTCGGAACTTTGGCAGGCCTGCTAGGACTGAGTTGCAACAGTCCAAGCGCGTCACGATAAAAGAGTGAACCAGGGTGGCCACAGCACCATGAGATAAACTGCGCCGTATGACTCTGATCTGACGCAGCTTGTAGAAACAGGTCCTGCAAAGTAAGTTGACATGAGCGGCCATCGAGAGTTCTTCATCCAAGATGACACCGAGATCCCGGACAGCATGTAGCGATGCCCAGCCTGGAAATGTCGCCGAAAATGAAGCTTTGTCGATCCTTGGCAGCCTGTGCCGAGATCCAAGCCAAATAAACTGTGTTTTAGCAGGATTCAGTCGTAGGCGATTTGACGACATCCAGTTCCGTACACTGTCAACTTTGGCCCTTACCCTTGTGACGCAAGATGAAGCATCTAGTGGATGGCAGGACTGGTAGACTTGAACGTCGTCTGCAAATTGATGGACCATTGCCCCTAGAGCTGTAATGACCTGTGTCAGGTCGGCCGTGTACAGTTATGTACAGGAGCGGTCTAAGGATGGAACCCTGCAGGATCGATGCCCAATCCGATGTATTCGTGCCAATCTCCACCCTCATGGTATGCTCATCCAAGAAGGAACGTAGCCACTCTAGCGACCGATCAACGAGTCCATAGGAGGTCCTAAGTCAAGTCAGCAGTATGTCGTGATCGATGGTATCAAACGCTGCGCTGACATCGAGAACAGCTTTTACACCATGCAGGATCGATGCCCAATCCGATGTATTCGTGCCAATCTCCACCCTCATGGTATGCCCATCCAAGAAGGAACGTAGCCACTCTAGCGACCGATCAACGAGTCCATAGGAGGTCCTAAGTCAAGTCAGCAGTATGTCGTGATCGATGGTATCAAACGCTGCGCTGACATCGAGAACAGCCAACAGCCAACATACATACATCTCATAAACAATAAGGCTGCTTTTTCTGAAAAAGTTAAGACAAAAGGTAAGAAAGGCAAGGTATTATAGTACTACTTTTACTAAAAGGTAAGTGAAGACATGGTAAGGAAAGTTAAGGTAATAGGATTTCTAACTAAAATATAAGATAGGACATAGAAAGCTATGTCAAGACAAGGTAATATAATCTAAGGTATTGGGAATTTACTGAAAGGTAAATTAAGAATTTTAAGTAAGGTGACTTGATTAACTGCATATCATCAGAAAAATTCCCTAAATGCGAATGAAGATCATCTACTATGACAATAGTACAGACTAAATATGACCTGAAATCATTTCCTAAAATCTGTATTGCTTTGCAAATTCCATGGCATGTGCCATGGGAGGATTTGAACCCAGCCCGGGCATCAGCATTTGGATACCAAGATGAACACCAAAAGAGTAAATAAGTAAGATGAGGTATTTATCTAACCAATTTCCAACGCTGTACTGCTCCACTGCATCTAGCAATGCTTCTTCTTCGAATCCAGCCCAAGGTGAACGATTTGTGAACACCGTGATTGAACTATCATTCTAAGCAAATAAGAAGCAAACATCCGTGCGTGTATGCATGTGTGTGCACCAACCATGGCTGTATCATCTAGCCATGTTTAGTGTCATCTCAAAATATTGCAGCAGTCTATATCAGTTTGATGGTCATGTCCTCAGCACCTTTGGATGGTTCTTAAAAGTTGCTCTGCAAGTACTCAGATGCATACACACGTACGCTCAGCTGCTAGATCATTAGAGTTTGCACACAACAAATTTTACAGGACATTTTTACGACAGTGGCTGCATTCTGCTACAGTGCTGTCTCTGATGAGCTTTCATGATGTAGTTCTAAGTAAACACTGCATTTAAATTACAATTCTCAGCTGGGATTTCTATTCCAGACCTACCTAATCTAATCTAATGACTTTAACAGCATTGTTCTTATAATACCCAAGGCATCAGTCAATGGTTGCTTCAAGTAAAATCGTAATTAAAATGATAATCTGTTGACAGAAGCCAGGTTGAATT
This sequence comes from Norana najaformis, assembly GCA_964023275.1. NCBI lineage: Eukaryota > Metazoa > Annelida > Clitellata > Crassiclitellata > Hormogastridae > Norana > Norana najaformis. Next base: position 30,747,591 of record OZ029921.1, read on the forward strand.
CCGATAGATCAGGGAAACCAGAAGTTAGGCTAAAGGTAGATAGGCAAGTCGAAAGAGACAAGTTTCAAGTTTAGACCTGGTAGATAGTTCAAGGGGAAGAAAAGCAGTTACTTCTCCTTTGTCCATAGAAATTTTTTTGTGATTGTGAACAGTAAGGATTGCGTTTCAGTGAAACGGTATTTGAGGTGGCAGATGGAATGGAAGGTACGGGTTGTGGATGAAAGGCGACTGCTCAGACAAGTCGCAAGTACTTTTTCCAAGATTTCGGAAAAAGTAATTCCCACAGACATACGCGTAAACATCTGATAAAACAGGCACAATCAATGAACATACATCGATCTGATATGCATGGTCCGCTCTGTGAGATCCGGCTTCAACTCCACAGGAAAAGCACTAGCAAAAACAAGCCAATGAATCAATTAATCTTTACTGGAACAGAGAAGGACTATAACATACAACAGTGAAAATCACTCAATCGGCACATTAGATTAACAGAAAAACACAACCAAGGACATGAAAACTGTTTAAGTAATACACAGAAGTACTTAAATATATTTAAAATAATTTACCAACAAATATAGTAACATATAATTATTATTAATTATTTTCTTTATACACATCTATATATAAACATACACAAACACATATATATATATATACACTGGTGTCAAAGAGAAGATCACAAAAAATAACATGCGCTGCTAAACATCTTCACGGGACCCATAAAAAATTGTTGGAAATTAACAGAGTACGCCGATATTGCAATCACTACACTAGCTTCCTTCTCAACAGAGGGTCAAGTTCAAAACTACTTTGTTGCCATTTACGGTACTTTATTCTGACCAACCTAACCTTGTTCATTGCTCATCCTTCTGACTCAAAATAATGAATCTGACCACTCGATTCTGTGACTCTTGCAAAGTCTAGATTCTTGGGCTTTTCAATGTCTACTCTAAAGTTTGGTACTCACTTGTTGCTTCAACTCACTCTGTGGCTCTCTAACCTTTCAGATCTCAACTGGTGCTGTTCAATATATTTCGACTATGGATTGTAGTTCCACACTGCAGATTGACGCTTGTGTAAAGAAGCACAGAGAGCGCTGCTGATTAATTTCCCTTGAAGCGGCTCAATGCTAATTTCTGATTACAATCACACGAAAGTTCTTACATCTATAAGCATTAACATGATCGTCACTTCTTTGTGTTATGTTGCACAATACGCTATACATCTACAGAATTTAGAAAACGTTATTCAGAAATTTAATTCTCTAGCAATATGCACAGTTAACTTGCCTGCAAGCAGAGAAAAAATTCAGGACACTTTGCACACTTGAGTGCAAATCCCCGGATTGGAAGCTGACAGTAAGTGCACTGATGTTGTTCCATGCGTGATTATCAAAAGCGGACCCAGTTTGTGAAATATGGTTTTTATGTAGCGCAGTTTTCAAACTTAAACTTCTTTAAGCGGTTTATTTATATCTTCACTAAACAGCTTTATTAATATTTGGTGGACGATGGATCTGTATAACTGTCCACTATAGTCTTCATGTAGCGCCAGCTTTGAACAGTCCATGCAACAGTCTCGTCAAGGCTTCGTGATATTTATATATTTATATTTATGAGAATAACTACAATTTCAAAATACTTTCCATCTATACTTTGTCTTAAAACTCATACAAGCAGTAAAACTGAAAGTAAATATACGTTTGTTTAAAGTGGTCAGACATCCATCGATGTATTAAAATTTCTAAAACAAAGATTATAAATATAGGCTATCTAGGTTATCTATTTCAATAATTATCTTGCGTTCTACTTTTACGTGAAACTGATCGACGTTTCCGGCTAGAGCAAATTTATCACAGAAGCTTACAAGTTACAATCTAATCTAATCTAATGACTTCTATCAATGCACGAGGCAGTCGATGGTCGCTTCTAATCTAATCTAATCTAAAAACTTCTATAGCGCCGTTAGCATAATGCCCAAGGCAGCGTGGCGCCGATTCAAACCGGCAGCCGTGATGAAGGATCTTACCCGATCAAATCGTTGAAAAATGAGCAGGATCGAGGCCATACAGTCGCTATATAAAACCGTGTACAGTTACATTTACATTTGTCAGTCAATGGTCGCTTCATCAAAATCGCATTAAAAAAGTATAATCCGTTGGAGAAGTCTGTTCGAATTCCGATAGGACAGAGAAAGCAGAAACCTGCAGGCTACGGTGGGTAAGCAGGTTGAAAGAGATGTATCTTTAGCTTATGTCCGCATGACATTAAAGAGTTAACAGAACGAACTGGACTGGGCAGTGAACTCCAAAGCTTTGGACCAGCTATCTAGAAGGCCCGAGAGCCCAACACCGTTCGGTTACGGGGCACAGCAACAGTCACAGCGTCCACTGATCGAGTGCAATATCTAGCAGTGTGAGAGGTGAGCATAGAATGTTGATAGGTCGCTGATTTAAACTTAGTACTTTGCAAACTATAAGAGATTTTGAAACGAATTCTTTGCTCAATGGGCAGCCAGTGCAATGAAAGAAATATTGGCTTAATTTGCTGATATTTAGCGGTCTTTGAAGCAGGCAGCAAAAGTGTCGCGCTGCTGATGCCACAGGTTGCAATAGCAGTGGCCATGGTTCGACGTCGGTCGAATTAATGATTGGGCCTAATGATAATAGTGCTCGAGAAGACCAGCAAACCGTTCACAAACTAAAGCAGTAAAAACCCAAAATGTGCAGCACGACATCGAAGTTTGTTGGCGCCGTTTGTGGATAAGGGTATGCTCATTATTGCCCTACATGGTCCTGCCCATAAAAAAGGAAGTGGGTAGGCGAGTGATCGAAATCAATTCAATACTAAACTGCTGTTAATTTAATAAGCGTCATTATAAATGCCATTTAGAGATACAGTGGTGTGCAAAAGTTTGGAATGACTGCCGATTTTCGCAATTCTTTGATTCATTGTTCTGTATTAAGGTAAATAATGAGCTGGTAAACATATGCACGTAAAATAAACGTTTTCTTTATTGTTTGGTTACCATTTTGTAAGTTTATTGCATTGAATTAACATGACAATAATTTCTACCACGAGGTGAATATGCCGATATAAAAAAGGTCAACAACAAGCATGTCACCGGCCCATGCTTCTGTGCATAGTACAATGTGTTGAAATGAAATAACGAACACGTAGGCCTACGATCGTCATCAGCCTTCTCTACCATGTAGTGGCTTTGAAAAAGGCCGGTTTCATGTGTCAATGATGGATCAGTATTTTATGGGCCAGCCCGTGGTCTTCACCACTTGTCGACAGCGTGTCGGCATTGAGTGGACCAGCTTGACTAAATGGTCGTGGGTGATGACACAGTTCCAGACGACGATGAGCGACTCGATCAGCTCGCGTTTGGTGGTCGGATGTCTCTTGGATATCTCCAAGGCTACTTTTGGTGATAATTTTGGCGCGATGGAATTTGATTATTTTGAAATTAGATAATAAGCTTACTAGAATTAGATTATTTGAGAGTAGAGATGGGGCGATAGTTTGATAGATCATCAGAATAAACAGATGGCCTTTTAAGAAAGGGTAAAGCACAGCGTGCGCAAAACTGGTGGGGAAGCAGCCTTCAGCAAGAGAGAAGTTGACAGTGGATGTGACGATTAGGCCCAAGACATCGACGCTTCAAGTGAAAGCATAGTAAAATCATAATCCCGATCGAATCGGATAGGTCAGGGAAACCTAAGTTAGGTTGGTAAACTCGAGATTTCGACAGCGCCCACTGAAAGCTAAGTCGCGGAAACCAGCTAAGTTTGTAATGTAGGCTCAAGTACATCGCCGAAAAGATATTTAAAAGCTTGATGCCTGCTGGGACCTTAAATGGCGTGGCGCCCATTCAAACGGGCAGCGGTGGTGAAGGATCTCACCCGATAAATTCATTGTAAAATGAGCAGGGTCGAGGCCATACGGTCGCTATATAAAACCTACACATTTACATTTATAATTATGAAGCTGCATAATTAAAGTAAGCCTATAGGCCTACATCTAAACCTATTGACACAAACTGCAAGATCTATAAATTGCATCAGCCTTCTGTTTCGCTGAAACTGCTTGCACCATACTCAGTGTAATTGTTCGGTTTTAAACTGACTTCTGACTCTTACTGGCCTAGTTAGCTACACCAGGAAGCGCGTACGCCAAGGAAGCCTCGGTGCGTGAGGATCCCAGGTTCGCGTCCCGGTCGTGGCTTATTTCAGAGATTTGAATCTCGGGCTAGTACGGTCCGTGCGCGGGGACCTTAAATGGCGTGTAGCGGTGGTGAAGGATCTCACCCGTGCGCGGGTGGAGGCCATATGGCCGCTATAGAAAAAGGTGTACAATTTACTGCTTCTCGATCTATAAGCGTGATCATTCTGAAATGGGTTCAGCGCAGACTACTGCAGGCATTGTACTGCACTACGTGCCGATGCCGTCATCCTTAATACAGCTCTCTTGAAATAATTAGGCCTATTGTTTCAAGCATATATCAGTTTTGCAGCACTTGCATGTAAATGTACCCGTTTTTAGCGACCGTATAGCCCCGACCCTTTTCATTTTTCAATGAAGTGATCGGGTGATAACTGTAACCACTGCTGCCCGTTTGAAAGGGTGCTACGCCAGTTAAGGTCCCCGTGTACCCACCGGTCTAGCCCGAGATTCGCATGCAGTGATACGAATCGTAATCGTAATCGTAATCTCGAGATTTCTACAGCGCTCAACGAAAGCTAAGTCGCGGGAACCAGCTTATTCACAGGCGCTCACTCAAAACAAAATCGATAGGCAAAAGGGTCAAGATCCAGGAGTCAGGCACTCAGACAGCCGGACGGCTACGGTGGATGCTGTTTGAAATTGAAGCGAGAAGAGAGATAAGGGGAAGAGGAAGAATCAGGATAAGATTTCTGGAAAAGAAGTGTTTTCAGTCTTGAGTGAAAGACCTGCGCAGACACTGAAAGAGGTGAAGTGTTGGTGAGTTCGTATGATTGACCAGACAACTGTCGCAATTCTGGCGGGAGTTTATTCCAAAGGGGTGGGGCAGCTATGGCTATGGAGCGATTTCCAAATTTTAAGGATGAGGTGACGGGAGGGCGAAGAAGTGTTAGGACAGATGAGGAGCGAGTTGAACGGAGTGGTTGGATAGTAAATAATTGACGAAGATAGGAGGGTTGGGAGGATTGAAGTGTGTTGTAGGTGAGGGATAAGACTTTGTACTCTATTCGTTCTGGTATTTTAAGCCAGTGAAGTGATTTGAGAACAGGGGTGATGTGATGGTGTTTGGGGGTTTTGGTGACAGCACGTGCGAGAGCATTCTGGATAGCTTGTAGGCGATTTATCTGGGTTGTGTCAATATTGAGGAAAAGTGAATTGCAGTAGTCAAGTTTTGCATGGACTATGGATGTGGCAATGATAGATGCGGTTTTGAAGTCAAGCATAGGGCGGATTCTGCGAAGGTCGCGGATATGCATAAAGCAAGAGCGGGAAAGATGGGTGATATGATCAGAAAAAGTAAGGTTCTGGTCGAAAATAACACCTAAATTACGGACAGAAGAGTTAGTATTAAAGGTGTGGGTGGAGGCAGAGTCCAGGCTGAGGGAGATAGAGGGGTCAGGAATTTTCTTGAGCTGGTCACGTAGGCCTATAAGTATGAATTCAGTTTTAGATGGGTTCAGGCATAAGAGATTAGATGTCATCCAAGAGGAGATTTGTTTAACCACACAAAGAAGATGATCTGTATATTCATTGAAACAATTTGGAGAGAAAGAGATGAATAGTTGGGTGTCATCAGCATAGAGGTGATGGTCAACGGAGGATGCTTTAATGAGTGAACTGAGTGGGGTAGTGTAGAGGATAAACAGAAGAGGTCCAAGAACGGAGCCTTGTGGAACTCCGCAAGTGAGAGGGCATGACTTAGAAGAGGCTTCCGAAGTTTTAACAGAGAAAGAGCGGGAGGAGAGATAAGACTGTATCCATAGAAGAGCAGTGTCAGCAAAACCAAACCAGGTTGAAAGTCGGTGGAGTAAGATATTGTGATCTATGGTGTCGAAGGCTGCAGAGATATCGAGGAGACAGAGGCAAGAAACCTGTTGATGAGAAATGGCAGAAACAAGCTTGTTGTATAGAGATGTCAGCAGAGTTTCGGTTGAGTGGCGTTTAGTAAAACCAGACGAAAGACGTGCATCGCCTTAAATTTGATTACTTTATAATTTTAATAGGTTATAGCCAAATCGTAATATTTGGGATTGAAAATTTCGGGTTAGAACGCAAACTATAACAATATAATTTATTGTGTTGCGTCTAAAACGATGTTGGTTTCAATTTCGGAATGTGATGCGAGGATGGTTTTATGCATTGCCCCGCCACCTATCGACAGAAAGAGAAAGAAGAGGGGAAGTCAAAGACATGTGCGAAGGTTTATGTGGTTGTTTAAATGTGACATTTGCATGAATGTTGTCCATGGGTTATCTCTGCTATCGTTTGGCTTGGCGAACCAAATACGCTCAGTTTTTTAATGCGTTGAGGCGATCGTCTACGAATAGTTTTGGTATTCATGGTTTCACGGACACTTTGAAGTTACCGCAGACAGACTTTCCGCTGTCCATGAAAAATGGGATCGTGCCTGCAAGGGAGCTCGATATTCAACAGGTTTGTTATTTAGTTAATTAGTTGTATGTTTGTATGAAGACACTTAATATAGCACCTTTTAAGTACCTCTCAGAAGCAATGCACACATGACTACGGTGGCCGTAGAAAATGTGTACATGTACATGACTATCGAACTGATCAACAGAAGTACTTTTTAAGGTTGTTCGTAGATGTTTGGTGAGCAGTGTTAAGTAAAACAGTATACGTATATGCAATGGAAGACTTTCCCAAAAGGAAAGTCCCACATACATATTGCAAAAATACTTACAGTCGACAGCACTGGCTAAGTGGAGACCAATATGCGAAGAGACTGTATAGTAATGTGACACTAACAAAACGAAAGAAAAATCTTGTAAACTTTGTACTCATTGTCGGAACCAATTTCTTATTATTTATTTCTTATTGGATAACTTATGGTAGGCCTTAGGCGCTCAGTTCCCACTCGCAGTCTAGTGTGGTCATATTGTTTATACATATGTGGAATTAACAGACCTCAAACAAGACTTTTGATGATAGTTTTGCAGTCTGAAATTATCACTCACCTAGAGTATTATCGTCCACAGTATAAAACTGCATTTTCAGATAACATTGGTTAATAAAATCATTGTGTATCTTCTGCTATGAATTGCATTTTTTTAAAGCTGAAGCTAGTCATCTGCATGCATTGATGGTTTTGTGATAGTAGCTACTTTCTTGTGATTTTTTAAAGAAATGTAAATTCGAAGATCTATATCGCTGGCAGTGGCAGCAGAGGAGCGACGAGAAAGTGTTTGTTCTTCATGATGGACCACCATATGCCAATGGAGAGCCTCATGTTGGCCATGCATTGAACAAGGTAAATTGTCAAATATCATGGGCTTCACATCTCTCTGCTGTAGAAGACAAAACAGCGAGTCCATTTTTCCATATTGTTTGTTACAGATCTGTGGTTTTTGTGAACACTGCCATCTTGAAAATGTCCCTTGCCAAAAACTTGTCTTAAGTAAATAATCTGTCAAATTATGTTAGCTTGTTATATCAACTTACATTATATTAGTGAAACATTGATTGCTTGTATGTAAGAAACTAACAATTGCTATGATGCTAACACCTATTGTAATCATACTTGTAATCCCGAGATTTCTACAGCGCTCTATGAAAGCCACGTCACTGGGACCAGCTTATTTGCAGGCACTCAGTCAAAACAAAATTGATAGGCAAAATTGTTTGGTTCCAGGTCAAGATCCAAGACTCGGGCAGAGACACCATTGGGATTGGAGCAGAAAGAGGGATTAGAGGAAAAGGGGAGTCAGGATAGGATCTGTGAAAGAGGAATGTTATACAGCAGTGAACTGTAACTGGGTAACTCTGTACACTAGGTGCCCTCTGACCTCTGTTGATGTAAACCTGATTAAACTTTTGATGATCTGCAAAGTAATTTTAATTCAAAATTCAGTTGTAACATGGACTGTGCAGTTTCCAGCTTCACCTAAAGCAGTCACTGAGACCTCGAGCATGTCCGAACTGTGCAGCTGCTTAGCACCGTTAATCTATTCATGCCCTCAAGCGTTAGACTGTGGCATTGTTTAAATGGAAGAAAATAAATAAATATCACATTGCAGTGCAATGTTTACTGCACAGTGTTGTTGTTGCCTGTTTCTTACAGCAGCTTTTGTTATTTGTGTGAAATTGATTTCAGATTTTAAAGGATGTAACAAATCGATATAAACTTCTTCGTGGGTATCGAATTCATTACGTGCCTGGCTGGGATTGTCATGGATTGCCGATCGAGCAGAAGGCTTTGGCAAGATCAAAGGAGGATTTCAAAACCCTCAAGCCACTGGACATCAGAGCCAAGGGTATTTACCCAATCTTATATCTATAGGATCTCAATAAATCTGTGTTGATCTTTATAGATGTTGACATAACTAGGGGTCGTCCATAAAGGATATCTGCGAAATATGACCTACTTTGATCCCCTTCCCCTTGTCCACATCTGGCAGTACTATCCTCAGTACTTGTATGGTGATGGCCTTAGAGATGAATTTATCAATCTGAATGAAGCACCCTTAACCAAGAGTAAGTTGTCTAATTTGGGTGTTCAGTTCCTCAATGCAGTGCTTTGGACGATTGGAAATTGCTGATGCACAAAGGAAATTGAGATCCAAAAGGCAAATAACTGGAAGTTTTATGGAGGAAGCAGTTGTACAGCATTGTCTTCAGAAAGAAACAACAGTTGACAGTAAGTGCTAATAGACGTCTGAGTCCACAGAGAGAGATGAATCAATGCTGATTAATCGTTTGTTAAGATTGTTAGATCTTTTTTTGTGTAATTTTGTACACTCTGATCCAAAAAGTAAATAACAGCTTACACCTATTAGCTTTCAGTCTATGGACAGATATAACTATGTAAAATTCTAAGCTATGTTGATTGATCTGTGTTCATTTTTTTCTGTTCCATCAGCCAAGGTGTTTGCTGAATCAGCTATTCAGAAGCAAATGTCTGCGTTTAAACGTTGGGCAGTCATGGCTGACTGGGCAGATGGCTGTTATTATACACTGGACAAACAATATGAAACCATCCAACTGGAAACATTCTTCAGAATGTATGAAAAGGTATGGTCTTGAAGTGACGAGTATTTATGCTGTGTTACAATACAATACAAAACAAATGTTTTTGATATTACCCTCCTTCCAAAGCTTGGAAGTGCACTTACGACCATACAACAGAGCATCGATAGCGCTGAGCAATTGCATGTGAAAGACTTGCTCAGGGTCCCTGCAGAGCAAATGCCTGGGGAAGCTGTCCACATTACAGGTCAAGCGTTCTAACCAGTCGGTCATGGTTTCGCGTGATGTTAATTCACTGCCCTTAGTGTTGTTAGCTGTATTGTGGGCTTCAGTGTTCATTCCGCTGTCAGCTGACATTATTGGAATGTTACATTACCTTACAAGGCTGGGGTAGATTTATTGGAATATTTGTACCTGTATGTAACTGTTGTAGGCCGATTGCGTAAAACTGCTGGTTTGGCCAAAGCGTGGATGTGACATCATTCCTGTAATGTTGTGTAATGTCATTGAGCTCGTTGTCGTGATGAAGCATATGATTGTAATCACAACATCAACAGAATTAATGTAATGTAATGAGTAAAATTTGTATGTGATTCAGGTAACTACATCCTAATGTTGAAAATGACTTCAGCCAATTAAAACACTGCTGACATGTTGAAATCTTTCACGAAAGTAATGCTTCCTAATTCAATCTAAAGGGTTATTTGAATGGCAGTTGGGCTGCCCCAGTTTCTTACTTCTGTGCCTGTGCGTTAAACATGCAGGGAAATGTGCTATTGCTTTTTAGGGTTATGTTTACCAAGACTATATGCCTGTTTTTTGGTCACCGTCATCAAGGTATTGTTGCATGAATTTATTGTGATGGTTTTGTGATTTTATTTGTGATGATTAGTGTTGATGTTTGCATATTCGTTAAGTATTTTTACTGTTTCATAAGAATGCCTGTATTGTAAGCTGCTACAGTGCAAGACTTGAGTTACAATCACAGCTTCTGCAGCTCAGAATCATTTTGCTGATTTTCTGGGTAGCAAATAAAAAAAACCCAAAATAGAGGACAGTGTAAAAACACATTTAAAATTTCATTTTGTATTCACTTCCATCTGATTCTGTTGCTATTGACACACTTATCTATCAGGTCAAGGACTTCTGGTTTCCGTGCCTTCTCCCGCACTTGTCCTTGTTTAACCAGCTTTGTAGGACCCTTCTCTTTTCTCTTATCTCATTTCACAAGCAGCTGAAGACCTCTCTTTTATCCACCTACCCACACTTTTAAGCTGAGTTCATAAATTAGCATGATATAAGTATTTTATTAATTATATTCATCAGGTATTAATGAAAAGCATTCAGATTTGTTGAATTACTTCCTGTCTTGTGGACGTGTTGTTCTGCATGATGCTATGGTCTCTGATCAAAGGTGATTAGCAAAACTGTTTCAAGTTTTTGTAATGGATGTTTTTCTGCCTGAAGAACTGCTCTGGCTGAAGCTGAAATTGAGTACAACGACAATTATAAGAGCACAGCAGTTTTTGTGAAGTATCCATTGAAGCGAGTAACTGAAGCACTAGCTTCTACAGGTTGGCTTAATTTTATCTCATGATAAGAATTTAATATTGCTTTATTAAATTGTTGCAGTAATTGTGCATTGGTCACTTACATTATTTTTTTCTGTTATCTTCAGGTACTTTATTATGCTGGGCCCAGTCTGTGCATTTTCCGTTGCTCAGTGATTACACTTGTGTAAAACTTATTCGTTGTCATAATCGTCCTCGCTTTCATCTTTTCATACATTACCATTTAGTTGCATGTAATTACCTAATTTATATTTGTTTTCTTGTTTCCTTAATTTTTCTTTAAAACCTGAGGCTGGGATTATCCATCAGAAATGAAAATTAGTTTAAGTTAGGAGTATGAGGGAAGCAGATTTCTGGAAAAGCAGGGCTTGTCCCAGTTGTGGGGCCACCCATTCAGGTCCCTCTGAACGTAATGGGATTGTGGGGGTGGACTCAGGTGGAGAGGTTTTGCAAAAGAAATGGAATCTGGTGTCAGTCCCCAGAGACAGCTGAGATAGGACCTGGTGTCAGTCCCCAGAGACAGCTGAGATAGGACCTGGTGTCAGTCCCCAGAGACAGCTGAGATAGGACCTGGTGTCAGTCCCCAGAGACAGCTGAGATAGGACCTGGTGTCAGTCCCCAGAGACAGCTGAGATAGGACCTGGTGTCAGTCCCCAGAGACAGCTGAGATAGGACCTGGTGTCAGTCCCCAGAGACAGCTGAGATAGGACCTGGTGTCAGTCCCCAGAGACAGCTGAGATAGGACCTGGTGTCAGTCCCCAGAGACAGCTGAGATAGGACCTGGTGTCAGTCCCCAGAGACAGCTGAGATAGGACCTGGTGTCAGTCCCCAGAGACAGCTGAGATAGGACCTGGTGTCAGTCCCCAGAGACAGCTGAGATAGGACCTGGTGTCAGTCCCCAGAGACAGCTGAGATAGGACCTGGTGTCAGTCCCCAGAGACAGCTGAGATAGGACCTGGTGTCAGTCCCCAGAGACAGCTGAGATAGGACCTGGTGTCAGTCCCCAGAGACAGCTGAGATAGGACCTGGTGTCAGTCCCCAGAGACAGCTGAGATAGGACCTGGTGTCAGTCCCCAGAGACAGCTGAGATAGGACCTGGTGTCAGTCCCCAGAGACAGCTGAGATAGGACCTGGTGTCAGTCCCCAGAGACAGCTGAGATAGGACACCCCATTTCAAACAGATTTCATACCCTTGGCATTTACTTTTTATTTTTTAGTTTCTGGCACAGTGCCTTATGTTGTTATATGGACAACGACACCTTGGACACTTCCTCTCAATCGGGCTATTTGCTACGGTCGAAGTTTGAAGTAGGTTATTTCACCATTTCCTGACTTTCGCTTGTTCTTGGTTGTTTTAACAAACTTAACTTATTTTTTTTATATTGCTAATAAGTAATCAGAAATGAACCTAGAATAACAGGTATGTACCTTTTTCTTATCTATCTTTTATTTTTAGCCATATTTTACAGATTTTAATAAATGTCAGTAAAATTTTTTTTAAACAAATTTGTAGTTGTTATTTTGTTTAAACTTCTGAAAAATATTGTTTTTTGTTGAAGCAAGATGGTTTCTTCCTGGACTCATAATAATATCCTATGCAGATTAATAACACAAATACACTGTCCTTTTGGTAAGAATATCTCAGAAGTTCTGTATTATTTATTTGCAGTTACTGTTTTGTCCAAGATGAGTCGGGGAATTCCTACTTGGTGTCGGCTGAATTTAAAGAGAGACTCTCCCAGATTCTTGGTCAGCCTCTTAATGTTCTGTCTACGTTTGAAGGTATATTCTTGATTCCTGTCTTTATTTATTTTTATTGGTTTTCTGTGCATAATTTCTAATTTTCATTCACATCCATTGGTGCAAAAATTGAAACATTGAATGGGAATGAGTGATGCACAAATATGGATATGAAGAGAGGAAGGAGAGGTCGTAGGAGTTAGCTGGAAAAGCAGGACTTTCTAATCTAACACCTTATTTGAACAGAGGGACTTCAGCAAGGGGACAGGGATGGAAAGCATATGAACTTGATTGAAGAGTGTTGTATGTATGTCTATGTATGTATGTATTAAGAAACTTGATATAGCGCCTTTTAAGTACCTCACAAAGGCGCTTCCTGCGCTAGCTTAAGTGATGTTAAGCATCATTAAGAACAAAAAAATGTATCTGAACAATTGTTTAACTTTCAAGATCTCGTCAAGGGTACTCTACAAATAAGTGACCTATTTTAATTTTTGTTAGGATCAGCTTTAAGTGGCATGACCTACTACTCAAGTTCAGCATCTGCTGATAATGATGAGCGGCCACTTCTAGATGCCAACCATGTGACTACTGCTAAAGGTACTGGCCTTGTACATACCGCTCCAGCTCATGGTGTGGAAGATTTCCAGGTTGCTATGAAGTATGGACTGCCACTTGTAAGTTACCGTGGTTGTCATTCAACGATTCTGTGGAAATTGATTTTGTTCGTATTCAGACCCCAGCCAAGGTGTTGTCATGTGGCACAGTAGCTTGGTAGATTGGTTAGAGCGCTCAGCTTTTAACACGGAGAGTACGGGTTCAAGCCTCTCCTAAGGTGGTTACTGTATAGGGACCTCGAGCAAGTCCTTAACTCACAATTGCTCAGCACCATCGATTGATGCTTAGTCATGAGATATTGGTGCTTAATAAATGCAGGAAATAATTTGTGTTTCCTTTCCTTTGGCTTTGTAGATGAAATAATTTCACTACCTCATCCTCACATGAAAAGGAAGTGAATGATGTGAACTTGGTTACTTTAAAAAAGCAGTTAGGAAATGTATATGAATATGACTTACAGGGCTTGAACTGATATGCCTTTTCCATCTCAAATTGCATTCAGTTGCAAAAGGCAAAGAACCCACATGGTGGCTAAAAAGTATTTGGTCATCCTATGCAGAGCACGATTGCCATAACACTTGATGCCTTTCTTATACTTTAATCAAGCCGTGGCATATCAATACTAAAAATGTGTAAGGGCATCCAGCCATAAATTTTCTCCAGGGCCACAATAATTTCTTTATGGTGAGAGACAGAGCTATCCGTAAATCTGCTCCAGTGCAAAACGGTATCTCTGGGGTGAGAGCCAGATGACCGAGACGCATTCACAGAAAATTTATGTAGCTTTCTGCTGGTTTAGGAATGTTTTGTTGATGAAGATGGTCGTTATATGGATGGAGCTGGAAGTCATCTCAAAGGAAAACATGTTATCTCGGATGGAACAGATACTGGTAAGTACTGATAATGTCTTCTGATGTCATGTTATGATAGAACTATTCTTAGACTGATTAGTGATTTTGTACAATGGACTTTATTCTAATTACAGATCTGTGAAATGGGAGCAGAATCTACTCTAGTAACTGACAATGTATGAAACCAGTTTGAATAGCTAAATGCCATATATGTTCTTTGTTGTTATTTATTAGGAGGCTTTTATATTATTCCAGTTGTTTTATATTTATCAGATCGTTTTTGTGTTTGTTCAGTGGATTTTTATATCTGGTGGTATTTAGTGCTTGAAGAAATGGATGGTCAGATCTTGCGCAGGGAGGTGTTTGTCCACAGCTATCCTCACGATTGGCGCAGCAAACAGCCGTTGATAATACGTGCCAGTCAGCAGTGGTTCATAGACACAAATCGACTGCGAGATAAAACTATGGTAAGTAAGTCAGAGCAGTTTGTCCTCTATGCTGTTACTTGTTGTCTCCCTTGGTATGGATTTCCAGTAGGGGATATCCTCAGATGCTGTGTAGTACATATTAATCTTGCAAATATGCAGTACCACCCTAAAAACTCAGTGGTGTCTACAGGCAAAAGTCTTCATCAGATGTACTGGTTTTCAATGACAAATGGAACAAGGGCAAGGAGTGGCCATGAGGTCTTGTTCCAGTACCATTGGCTGACCACAGTGAAGCTTCAGTGTGTATGTTAAAGACTAAGGAGCAGTTAGGTTAGTGTGTGGTAGAATGAAAAGGTCTGTGCAATCTAGGAGAGAAGATCAAGTAGCCACTCCTGCGGTACTGTTAGATTATCTACTGCATTTCTTCACTGTTTTTAAGACTTTTCCATGCAAGAAACAGTTGTACCTCAGGTTCACATTTCTGTGTGACTTTGCATGCATTAAAAATCTTTGTAAAAAATCTTCAAACACTTCTTGCACTCATTAATTTCACTATAATTTCACTAATTAATTATCTGCTTTATGATCTGTAGACAGTAAGCAGAGCTCTTCATAAGTAGTATTAAAGAGTCATTCCGGGTCAAGTAAATAAAGCAAATTCTAGTTCCAAGTAAGTAAGTATGAACATCAGTTTTCCAAAACAGTTCATAGCTGCAAATCTGAGTGTTTGACTGGAGTTATATTGTTTTGTTTTTGGTCCTGTTTTTTTACCATTTATCAATTAATATTTTGTTCTTAGGAATGCCTGAAATCTGTGAATATTGTTCCAAAATTCTCAAGTTCAGGAATGTTGTCCCAGTTGAATCTGCGCAGCTACTGGTGCATATCTCGCCAGCGTGTCTGGGGCGTTCCAATCCCCGTCTTTTATGAAAAATCTACTAAAAAGCCACTACTAACCAGGTACCGTATCTTGTTCCTTATTTCACCTTTATAGTATCTTTGAAAAATATGCATTTAATGCATCTACGTAATTTATGTACATACTTTATGTGCATATTTATGTGTTGTGTCTGTGCTATACATCTGGGGAGTTTCTTTAAAGGAGCTTCATAAATGTTGAGACGGCTGACTGACTTGTTAGATGTTTATTTAGAGCTTCCGTAGATCATCTGAAGACTTTGGTAGCTGAGTTTGGTACAGACTGTTGGTGGACGTTACCCATGAGCAAGCTGTTGCCAACGACTGTCATTAGTCAAGTAAGAAGTCTGCTCTTAACCTTATTTATTTTCTTTATTTTGTGCATATAATGACAGTAAAATGCATTAATTGATCAGGAAAGGTCTTGCACCAGATTTCTCCCCAGTCAGCTTCTTAAACTTGTCAACTGTAGACGATGATGTGAGGTCTCAGCCAGTCAGCCGTTTTGTCACACGTGGGTCAGTTGGTTGAGCACTCATGTAATGCAATGTAAAAACTAAATGTAAAATGTACTGTAACATGTAATGTAAATTACATTACATAATGTAATATGAATGTAATGTGAATTGCATTACGTTTCCCATGTTACTATGGTGTGTCACCATTTGGTTAGTTACTTTACATCACCTTACATTTGCTTCTTTTGGTACTCCATGCACCTTCTATCAAAGCTTTTGTAATAAGGGAAAAATAAAGGAAAAACTTTATCCCTTTGTGAGGAGGCATTTTGTTTCGTTTTCTGTTGGTAACAGAGAACTCGTTTCTACTCGTTAATGAAAACTAATAGAAACTTCTTGTTCCAATGAACAGAACAGAAAGTCTTCTACCATAATAAAGCTATATTAATTTGCTAGATTATCATTGCCGGTATATAAATCTGAATATTTATACAGTCCCTCTTAGGAACGTCTTAATGGCAGTTAAATTAAGATGGATAGATGTTTGTTGTCAGAGTGGATTTGATCCGTCAGTTAAATTAAGATGGATAGATGTTTGTTGTCAGAGTGGATTTGATCCATCAGTTAAATTAAGATGGATAGTTGTTTGTTGTCAGAGTGGATTTGATCCATCAGTTAAATTAAGATGGATAGTTGTTTGTTGTCAGAGTGGATTTGATCCATCAGTTAAATTAAGATGGATAGTTGTTTGTTGTCAGAGTGGATTTGATCCATCAGTTAAATTAAGATGGATAGTTGTTTGTTGTCAGAGTGGATTTGATCCATCAGTTAAATTAAGATGGATAGTTGTTTGTTGTCAGAGTGGATTTGATCCATCAGTTAAATTAAGATGGATAGTTGTTTGTTGTCAGAGTGGATTTGATCCATCAGTTAAATTAAGATGGATAGTTGTTTGTTGTCAGAGTGGATTTGATCCATCAGTTAAATTAAGATGGATAGTTGTTTGTTGTCAGAGTGGATTTGATCCGTCAGTTAAATTAAGATGGATAGATGTTTGTTGTCAGAGTGGATTTGATCCATCAGTTAAATTAAGATGGATAGTTGTTTGTTGTCAGAGTGGATTTGATCCATCAGTTAAATTAAGATGGATAGTTGTTTGTTGTCAGAGTGGATTTGATCCATCAGTTAAATTAAGATGGATAGTTGTTTGTTGTCAGAGTGGATTTGATCCATCAGTTAAATTAAGATGGATAGTTGTTTGTTGTCAGAGTGGATTTGATCCATCAGTTAAATTAAGATGGATAGTTGTTTGTTGTCAGAGTGGATTTGATCCATCAGTTAAATTAAGATGGATAGTTGTTTGTTGTCAGAGTGGATTTGATCCATCAGTTAAATTAAGATGGATAGTTGTTTGTTGTCAGAGTGGATTTGATCCATCAGTTAAATTAAGATGGATAGTTGTTTGTTGTCAGAGTGGATTTGATCCGTCAGTTAAATTAAGATGGATAGATGTTTGTTGTCAGAGTGGATTTGATCCATCAGTTAAATTAAGATGGATAGTTGTTTGTTGTCAGAGTGGATTTGATCC
Organism: Norana najaformis; assembly: GCA_964023275.1. Taxonomy (NCBI): domain Eukaryota; kingdom Metazoa; phylum Annelida; class Clitellata; order Crassiclitellata; family Hormogastridae; genus Norana; species Norana najaformis. Next base: position 30,764,975 of record OZ029921.1, read on the forward strand.
ATCAGTTAAATTAAGATGGATAGTTGTTTGTTGTCAGAGTGGATTTGATCCGTCAGTTAAATTAAGATGGATAGATGTTTGTTGTCAGAGTGGATTTGATCCATCAGTTAAATTAAGATGGATAGTTGTTTGTTGTCAGAGTGGATTTGATCCATCAGTTAAATTAAGATGGATAGTTGTTTGTTGTCAGAGTGGATTTGATCCATCAGTTAAATTAAGATGGATAGTTGTTTGTTGTCAGAGTGGATTTGATCCATCAGTTAAATTAAGATGGATAGTTGTTTGTTGTCAGAGTGGATTTGATCCATCAGTTAAATTAAGATGGATAGTTGTTTGTTGTCAGAGTGGATTTGATCCATCAGTTAAATTAAGATGGATAGATGTTTGTTGTCAGAGTGGATTTGATCCATCAGTTAAATTAAGATGGATAGTTGTTTGTTGTCAGAGTGGATTTGATCCATCAGTTAAATTAAGATGGATAGTTGTTTGTTGTCAGAGTGGATTTGATCCATCAGTTAAATTAAGATGGATAGTTGTTTGTTGTCAGAGTGGATTTGATCCATCAGTTAAATTAAGATGGATAGTTGTTTGTTGTCAGAGTGGATTTGATCCATCAGTTAAATTAAGATGGATAGTTGTTTGTTGTCAGAGTGGATTTGATCCATCAGTTAAATTAAGATGGATAGATGTTTGTTGTCAGAGCGGATTTGATCCGTCGGCAGAATTTGAAAGACGAAATGACATCCTGGACATTTGGTTCGACAGTGGCGTATCGTGGTCTACGGTTCTGCGAGGTACTTTTCAAAGATTCTTGCCATTTCACGAAACCTTATCAAATATTTCGAACCTCGACAAGATTCTGAATTATTTGAATTACTTCAAGCGTGCTTTGTTGAACAATTTGTAGTGTAGGTGTTGAAAGAGATGCTTTGCTTAGATTTACGCTTTGCAAGAATTTGAAACCTATCCGTTAAATTTTACAGAACTAGAATACAGTCTTGATCTCTAGTGACTAGGCTTAGGACAGTTATGGGATCTTTTGCTTGCAGTTTCTGTGGCCCTCATATTAGAATTGTCTACCACAAGAGGCCCCCCTTGTCAGATCACTATATCCACTGAATTTACTTGTCTGCTTCCGCTTTCGTATTCTGGCATTTGCGTGGCTCTTTCTTGGCCTCTGTTGAACATTTATCTGCAACTCAGATCGAGATTTATTGACTTTACACACGTAGTAAGTTTTTTAAATAAAAAAATTAGTTATTAAAGATGCTTAGCAAATGAGCAGTTTCCTGATTTACTAATTACCAGGCTGTCCCTACCTTTACCCAAGTTTATGAAAATAAGTAGAAACTTGTTTTTTCCAACGGACAGAAACAGGAAATCAAGCGGACATCTACCTAGAAGGACTGGATCAGTTCGGGGGTTGGTTTCAGTCATCGCTTCTGACAAGTGTTGCTGTACAAGACATGGCGCCATATAGGTATTTAAGCTTATTCATCTGCCATCTGAAAAATACTCTCTGAAATGAGTACAGCTATGAAGGAAAATCTGAACATTGCAAGCAATAATTGAATTTATTTAAAAATTATTGTTATTGTTGTTTCTACGTATGTAGTAAAAGTATCCCATACCCCGCATTCTTTAGGCCCTGGCAATGGACAAATCCCAAGGTCCTGGACACAGCCACTGCATCGCAGGGCTAGCCATTTACTTCCCAGCTTACACCAGTACCAAATTATACTGGTTGGTGACAGAGGCACATGTGTGCGAACAACTTGCCAAGGGTCGTTACACAGAGTCGAACCCACAACTGGATGATCATTGACCAAACGCATTACTGATAGACCACTGTGCTGCTCGATGCCTTTTTATAATGATGAAGCATCAGTTAATTTGCTCTAAGCAACGGTGCTGAAAGAACTTACTTTAGGTTCTGTCATGGCCACGTTAACTGAGGCCAGAAACCCACATTCTGCCTTGCAATGCTAGTGCTTAACCATTAAATAAATTCCAGCATATTTTTAGATGTCTAAGTAAATATAGATTAAATAGTATATAGATAAATAGTAAATATATCAGTTACAAATAAATAAATAGTAAAACACTGACAAGACTAGAGTAATTTGTAGGTTCTGTCTAGTAAGATAAACCTCAAAGTGTTCATAAATTGCCTTTAGAAACTGTGGAATAGGAAAATATGTAGTAATGTTGAGAGGTTCCAATAAGGTAAATACGTCATGTATACAAGTAAATGTCGAGGTACATCTGCTTATATACATTCAATGGAAAATAAAAGTACTTCAGATTTAAGTACCCATACATACTTTTCACTTGTTCTTTACTGTTTGCTTAGTTGCCTTGCATTACTGTACACATGTTTCTTTCTTTTTCATTTAGGTCATTGGTTGTGCATGGCTTTGTTTTGGACGAGGAAGGGAAAAAGATGTCGAAATCACTTGGTAATGTGGTTGATCCAGCCATTGTCATTGATGGAGGAAAGGTGCAAATTTTAAATTGTACTTCTGTTCTGTTCTATTCTGTTCTATTCTGCTGTAAGCTACTTACTTATGTGGGAGAATATGATTAATATTTGTTGCTCTTTTATGTCACAGTCCTATGGGACCAGCACACCTACACAGCCATGTCTTTTACCTGTAGATTTGATTGAGTGATAAAGAACTTCAATTCAAATAAAATGAAAATTTGTGAATTGCAAATTTATTCACTGTTTACGGTAGATAATAGCTCTGTTGCTATGTGTTACCAGGTATCTCATCCTTACATGCTTAAATCAGTGACGCAGGCAGTCAAAATTTTTCATCTCACTGTCTGTAATTTTTCCTTATCTCCGTCATCTTTATCTTTCACTCTCCTGATGTTCTGCGTCATAACAAATTATGATAGTGAGTTGCTTTACTGCTTTGTATTTTATTTGAAATTATTATTTCTTCGGTTCATGGAAGTTGAATAACAGGGAGAATCCTTATGAAACTTTGCATCAGCATTAAGTGGATTTTTCTACGGACAATGTGTGGAATAAGGCTGTGAGATATTTTACGTTTATGTCTGTGTAGAATAGGAAAACGGACCCAGCGTATGGTGTGGATGTGCTGAGGTTGTGGGTTGCCCAGTCTGGAGTCGACAACAAGGTTCACATTGGGCCAGCCGTTTTATCTAGTTGCAACGAACGACTGTTTAAGGTACCGTAAAAATGTTTTCTTTACTGAAAAAAGTTTTGTGCAAGCTGTTTTAGACATTTGGGTTCATTCTGTGTGGATTTTGCCCATGGCACAACCCAGCTTAACCAGTAGTGGTGTGTTGGTCAAAGTTCTGCTACAAACTGTGGACTTAATTTTTTATAACATAGTAGGAATTTATTTATTTCCTTTTAAGATTTGTATTCCATTGATTTATGTTAAAAATAAATCATAATAATGAAATTATGGGAAGATGGTGGTGTTTCCACGGTACAATTTGCACCATTTTCTGTGCAATCACTAAACATTGAGAATCGGTTTGTAGGTGAAAAAGAGGGAGCATGGCTATCTAACCTGTTTATATAGAGCCACATTATCTAATCTAATGACATGTATGGCTGAGGGATTGATTTTTAGAGTGAGCATTTTTTCTGTTGACTTGATTTTAGATTCGTAAGGCTCTCAGGTATCTTATGGGCAATCTGCACGACTTCAGTTGGCAGCGTAATCATGTGTTATACGATAAACTTCACTTAACTGATCAGTTCACTCTGCATCTTCTCCATGAGTTTGTTACTCAGGTCTGTCCCCACATTTATAATTTATTTATTTACATGATTATTTTCTTGTGTGCACTGTTTATGAAGTGGTTACTATGTGACGACGAGGCATGAGTGGTTGGCGCTAAGCAGTCGTGTGTTGATTGAGGTCTTCCGCTTGTGTCTGTGACACATCTCTTGGAAGCAAAAGCACACACACTCCAGTTTACTAGGCTCAGCAAGTGAGTGACCTTTTAATAAATCTCCAGGAACTTTCAGATCGCCATGTCTCATGCCATATTAAAGTTTTCTTGATGCTTTTCTTGTCTATTTTATTTTTGTGGCATTGAGTGAAGTAGACTTTAACTAGGAATTGTTTTAAACATTTGATGTTTGGTCTTACTGAATATATTTGACTTTTAATTTGTCTTAAGATTTGCCATGTGTAATTTCTTTTGAAAACAGAGATTTGAAATTTGTCGTTTAGACCAGCGAAAAATGTTCTTGTTCGTTCGTGCTAATTTCCAGTGAGTAATTTTGTGTGTTTTACCATTGAATGTTGCAGGCAACTGGCGCCTATGAAGCATTCAATTATTCAAGGGTGGTCAACTTGACTGACAAATTTATAGCATCACAAGTTTCTGCTTTTCATTCTCACATAACAAAGGACAGGTGAGTTAGTTCGTACAGGTAAAGCAGTACAAACATGTGCTGCTCTGACACAGTATAAAAGAAAGAGCTGTAAGAAATTTCTTATGGGAAGTGGATAGAAAATGTCATCAGTTGCAGGTACACAGATCTGCTGGAGACAGCCAAGCAAATGGAATCTCTTCTACATTCGTCAGACAAGACTTTACCTGGCCAAGCAGACGGAGTCTTTGACTGACTTACTTTGACTTACTTTGTAAACTTTCTTACTATGTAGAAGTGTACTTGTATGAGAAACAGACATCTATTACTGGTTACCTGGTTTACCAATATTATTTATTATTTTTCCTACATTTATTTGTTGCCACTATCTAATGGCTATGCATCAATCGATGGTGCTGAGCAAGTATGAGTGAAGGGCTTGCTTTAAGTCCCTGCTCAGTAACGATTTCAGGGGAGGCTCAAACCCATACTCTCACATTACAAGCCGAGCACTCTACCAACAGACTACTGTGCCCCATATTAACCAACTTTACTACTTGTGTGTATGACAAATGGATATGTTATTGACCATACCACTGCAGAATAGGCTGAATGGCCGCAAGGATGACACTTTAACACTGGTAACTTTCCCAAGGTCATTCGTAACTGGATATTCGAATACAAAAACAGACCTATACACCCAGGTGTGCTCCCAACTAGAGAAAGATTTTGGATTTAGGTAATCCAATCCACAAAGTGGAGAACTTGAAGAAGAGGAGGAAGGCAATTACTCCTAAGGAGAAGAGCAGGAGAATAGCGGATTGAAGGTTCGTCCTCACCTGATGTGCCTGATGTTAAACATTATCAGTACTTTGATGAACTTGAAATGACTTAATTGTAGAATGTACTGTGGTAAAGGTGATGAAAGGCATTCTTGTCAGACTGTTCAGTATTTATTATTGGAGGCATTAACGAAAATCTGTGCCCCAATTCTTCCTCATCTCTCGGAAGAAGTGGTCCAGTTCCATCCTCTTAACGCTGGTCAGTTGTTTATATGTACAGTTATAGTTTTCAAGTAGAATTAAGTTTAAACAATTGAAATAACTGCTGTAATGAAAGTCTGTGATTAGGATAAGAAGCTGGATTTAAACATTGCTAGACAGATCTTGACTAATAATTATATTTATGACTGATTGGTCATAGTTTATGGAGTATGTCCTCGTTCTGTAAAGTAATTCTTTGGTGGTAGTAGTACCAGTATTGGTGGTTTTTTGCCATGTCCAGGGTGCCACTAAAAATTCCTGGAAGCAGTGCTAGAAAGTATGTGGTTAAGTGCCACCAGCATTGTAGTTATATTCGTTCAGAGTTGGACACTGAAACACAAGGTATAAAATTAGCCTGGAAATAAACTCTTAACTAGTGAGAAATATATGTATATTGAAGAGATGACTTGGAGACAAACACCTTTGTGTATGTTTTCTTTAATGCATATGTGCGTGTACTTATCAAGAAACATGATATAGTGCCTTTAAAGTAGCTGTAATGAGTTAAACTTCAGTTCTTGAGAATTTGCGTGATGCAGTTCGTTCTATTACGTTTATCCAGTGTATGAAAGCATCTTCAAGTCAAGATGGTTTGCTGCTGATTCCACATGGCATCAGCCTGTCTTAGCAGACCGATTCAACGATGCTATTGTCCTGAGAGATACTGTCAACAGTCTCCTTGCCACCCAGAAACCGGCTGATTTTGATCTTGCTGTTGTTTGTGACGAGCAGCTGTTCACGAGGCTCCATGCAAGTCTCATTCTACATTTCCTTTTTTCAAGAAGTATTAAGAGGCACCAGACAGATGTTCCATTGTGTTACATTAGCATTATTTCTCAGTGCTACAAGAGTAAGCTTGTTGGCAAGTGCTTGTCAGTAGTGCTTTTGTGAGAAGCTCTTGAAAGGGGATTTATGCTTACATGTAGTTGCCAGTACTGTGCTTTATCTAATCTAATCTAATCCATAATGTACAAGGCATCAATCGATGGTTGCTAATGCATTCCAGAATCACAATCCATTGGACCGAGCCATGCAGTTAAAATCAGGGCCATGCAGTAGTTATTCTCCGTTTATAAGAAAAACAGTTTATGATGTTGTAAGTAAGTAGTAGTAAGTAAGGCATTTGTTAACACGCCATGTGTCTATCGGCTGGGCGAGGATCGTATTGCCATGGTTAAGTCTGCAGATAGTTAAAATTCAGCAAATATTTGGTTTATTCTGTGAAGAGGCAGTAAATTTTTTTTTATTCTTCAGTAACCCGTGAATTTTGCTAACGTTTTCATATAACTATATTGTTCATTTTGAAGGCTTTGCAATGGGAACCAACAAGTTCTCATTCTGCGCTGTGTGAGATTTTCCAGTGTGCATCTGTAGCTCTGTTAAATCAGACTCAAGCCCCCATTAACATCAGTGAAAAACTTCTCTCCATCGATGGCCTTCTGACAATTACAGGTAAGATGCTACGCTATACCAAGCGACGCCACTTTGGGAATTAAGCCCTAGTCGTTTTGCCTTGTCACCAGAGTTCAGCTTCCATGTTCTGTTTAATCGCCTACAGCGTGGTCCAGTGGTTAACTTAGTTTCTGTTATTTTAGTTTCTGTTTTCTTCTAAGAAACTCAGTTTTGATGTTTATTTTTGGCAGGGTACCAGTAATGGTAACTGATAGAACTGGTTGTAACAGCTGTAAATTGCAGTCAGTCTGTCTCAGCAAACACCATCCGTCTCTATGTGTTTGCATGTTTCTACCTTTTAGGCTCCATATCAGGCAACTGTATCTGATACGTTCATGTTTGCTGTTTAGGTGGCAGTTCCACAGAGGTGAAGTATCAGCTGGTGCTCAGTCTCACCAGAGGCCACTCCTGTCCTCGCTGTCGAAGGAAGGTCTCGGAGTCTGATAGCTGCCTCTGCACAAGATGCAGTCAGGTCCTTAGTTCAGCGTGACAATAGGTCACTGTACAGAAACTATGAAAATTTCTTATGGGAAGTGGATAGAAAATGTCATCAGTTGCAGGTACAGATCTCCTGGAGACAGCCAAGCAAATGGAATCTCTTTTACATTCGTCAAACAAGACTTTACCTGGCCAAGCAGACGGAGTCTTTGACTCAACAGCTAAACACCAGTTGGGCCATGATCATCACTGATATGGCAAATATGCACTGACTAACTCCAAAGGCAAAACAGAGTATAATGAATAGCTATATATTCAGTTCAGTAGCTGTATAGCTATTCAATAGCTATATATTCAGTTCAATAGCTATTCAATAGTTATATATTCAGTTAAAGCTGTGATTTTCATCATGTCAATAACATTTTCTCGGCTTTACAGATATGACAGTCGTATAGTGGTAAAAATAGTCAAATTATCTAATTATCATGAACTGAAACAATAGTAAGAAACTTTTATAAGATTAGGAAGTTGTAGATTGTAACAAGTGTTCTAATAAACAAACGATACCACACACTTCACTTGATTTCCAAGAAATACTATTTACTCTGTGTTTTAAAGCGCCATTATTAAATGACTAAGCATCAATCACTTGTGTTAAGCAAATGTGCATGAAGGACTTGCTCAATAATCAGTAACTGCCCAAGGGGAGGCTTGAACCCACACACTCCGTGTCAGAGCAAGCACTCAAACCAATCGGCCACTGTGTCACTTTAGAACAGCACTGGTTATTCCTTTGCATTTCAAAGCGGCACGCAGCCCATCGAACGTCTTTCCCACGATTAGTTGTACGACAGCCATTTGATTCGTTTTGGATTTACACCTCTGAATCCTGGCAGGTCTCGTTAGAAAGCCAATATGTTGTAGAGCCATGCAACAAGCAACAAAAGGGTATTTCAGTTTTGAGTTGCTGTTCATGCGATTTTAATCTCATGACCGCCTCCAAGAAAACGTCTGCTAAGGGTGTGTGATACTGCCATACCTTACTCAGCCTTCACCTTAACCTTCAGTCTGCTTGTTGAAAACTACCAACGGGTAATCATAATCGTAAACTCAAAATTTCTAAAGCGCTAGGTAAAAGCTAAGCGCATGGCACCAGCTTATTCAGGAGTGCTGCGTCAAGTCTGTGGGGTTGTCCAAAGTTGTCGAGAACCACGTCTGGTTGCCAGGAGACCAGAGAGAGGAGAGAGGAGGCTAAGGTGGGTTGTGTTTAAGCTGAAAGAAATGGGAAGACTGATCAGATTCACAATTATAGATGTTACATGAAGTACCTTCAGGTGGAATGCCATCATCTTACACAATCATCTTGCAAACTTAATAATCAGAATCTAAAACAATTCTGCTAAACAGTATCATCTGTTGGTATTTCCTCATAATAGCTGTCTGGTATTTCCTCGTAAACGTGCCTTTCTTTTGAGGACTCGGGTAACGGATACGGTCGGACATGACTTGGCAAACCAACGTCACTCAACCCATCCGTGCTTCCTCTGCTGTTCGTTAACAGATTTACGAGTCTGTATTTCTCCTCATCTGACATTGTTTCAAGCGTCTGAGCAATGATATCTTCCGAGACTATTTCTGCTGAAGCCGTGGGATGCAAATCGTGAGAATGTGCTGCTGGCTGCCCAAAAGAATTTGCTCTTGAAACATCTGGTTTTATGAACCGTTTTGTCTGGTCACCAAGTTTTGGATTGATGACCACCTTCTTGTGTTTTTGTCGCGATTTCCTCAAAGCAACTACTATAACAATGGCTACGACTAACAAAACAACAGCTAGTCCCAGTCCTAGTGTACATCCCAGAATTACTGGTAGCTTGCTGGGCTCAGCTGCATTGTTTTTTGTGCTTGCACTGGTTGAAGCCCTAATTGTACCATCAATGGTAACTGCCTCTACAATAATGATGTATGCAGTAGCAGGAGTTAGGCCTGTCAGAGTGAAATTCCTCAACTCTGGTCCAAGCGAAATGGATGACTCACTATCACTGCCTTGCACTCTGTACAAAATTCTGAATGTCGTCACGGCCGCACTCTCAAGTGAAATGTTCCATAGAATCGTCATGCTGCTTGATGAGATGTTAACGATGTTAAGTGCAACTGTTCCTATCGGTGAAGCAGTTGTCTGCCCAACAAGATCTTTGCATGCCACTGTAGATGGCATGCAATTGACAAAGTCCGCATCGGTTAGGTTGTTGAAAAGTTTATCATTTAAGTTGGCACATTTCCATTGCAATGTATTTATGAGAGCGATCGAACTACCATTTTTTCTGAGTTGCTGCAGTCGGTCGTAAAGCCATTTCATATTGCAGTCACACTCCAGTGGATTCATGCTCAACTGGAGCTGTAGAATATCGAATTTTGTGAACTGGTGGAAGACACACTCGTCAAGCGTTGTGATTTGATTTTTTTTGAGGTGAAGCCTTATGAGGCTGTTCTGCAGTCCTGTCAGCGACCGCTGTGTTACTCTGCTAATGCCATTGTCGTTTAAGTCAAGGTTTTCTAACTGATTGATCGTTTGAAAAGTAAAGTCTGGAATGTTATTCAGTTCGCAGTTGGACATCCACAAGGTTTGCAGACCAGTGAGATTGTTGATAGATGTCCACTGGGAGATGGAGAGATTGACAAGACGTAGACTCAGAAGCTTGAGAGACATCTGCTGTGCGCTGAAACTGTGCATGTCCAACTGTAGTCCTGAAGCACCATCAAGGTACAGATCCTGAAGTTGAGTCAAGTCAGAAAATGCATCTGACGTGACTTCAGTTATGGAATTGTGGCTGAGGTCTAGCAGCCGAAGGGAACTGGACATGGAACGATAGACAGACCGAGTGACAGAAGTTATCCTGTTCCAAGCAATTTTTAGCTCCTGGAGGGATTTCATATTTCCAAGAAGACTATCAATACTTGTAATTTTGTTATAACTTACATCCAACAGTGTTAAAGCCCGCAACAGCTTCACTGACTGAATAGTTTCACTGGTCAGGTGGCAGTTCTGCATTGTCAAATTCTGAAGGCAACTCTCTAGGCCTGAGAATGCATCTGGGTGCACAGATGTCAGATAATTTCTGGATATATCGAGTACTTTAAGTTGAACAAGACTTGAAAACGAACTTGCTCTAATCATATTTATGCTATTCGTGTGCAGGTTAAGCTCAGACAACCGCTTAAATGAACTGATGGCAGCTACAGGTACTTCTCTGAACTGATTTGAACTTAAATCAAGGTGCAAAAGTTTATCTTGCTGATCCGTAAAATCTGCTGCACTAAGACTCTGAAGGCCACCCTTAGTGAAATCTATTTTCTCAAGGTTTGTCAGACTGGCAAGAGCCCCAGTTGGCAGATTTGGTTGATTATAGCCAAAGACTTTCAACCGCTCTAGCCGTTTCAGCGACTGTACTGCAGCCACAGGAAAATCTGCATGAGGAGCCAACCCTACTTTCAGTTCTTTCAAGTCGGACTCTAGTCCTTGAAACGCTCTGTCCGACACGTTGACTATCGGATTTTCACTCAGCAACAGACGCTTCAATCTGAGCGTAGTGAAAGCCTGGTCGTCAATTTGGCCAATTTGGTTGTCTTCCAGCGTCAGCTCTTCAAACAGCCGATCAGGTTCGTCATTTTGAAAGACGGGAACACGGTCAAGGTTTTGACTTCGACAGTTGATGATCACACCGGAAGACTGTGCTTCACAAGTACAGGCACTTGCACCAACACAAAGGGCTTGACAGTCATGTGGCATCAGCTGGAAGCAAATTGTTACGGAAAAGAGAATGGCTACTGGTGTCTTTATCATCGTTGCAGTCTGCTTTAACGATCTGAGAAGCAGCGTCTATTACAGGTATAGTCTACAAAGCAAATAAGTTAAATATTTAGCACACACAACTCTGAACTTCCTCTTTTCTAGGATAACTTAGCACACTGCCTTACTCATGAGGTATTGGACAATTTCTATTACCTGTCACCAATCTTGTTTGATCACTTTGTAATAAGGACTTGTCACCAATCTCATTTGATTCTGAAGATGGATTATCCTATTTTAATACACTGCCTGGACTAGATTATGCCAATTTGTCAATCGCCGTTTGCATATTTAGCCGACTTCTACAGCCTGTGTCAGGATCCGGCAGTGTAATGGATATACACCCCTAAACTAGGTAGGCTGATATTTTTCCTAGTGGTTTTATTATTATACCCCACTAGACCTGTTCCAGTATCACTGAACTGTTGATAGATTGAACGCCTTGTTGACTCAACAACCACAATACAGTTGATAACATTCAGCTGTAAATTTCTTGGTAATCGACATGAAAGTCAAAGGTCAACCCATAAAAGTCGTAATATAATATAGCCTAAAGTATATTTTATTATAAGGATCAAAATATCCCAAACAGGCAGTATTATTGCCAGAAGGCTACTAAGCTAGATGCTTTCAGTCATTGCCCATGCTGCATAAGCAGTTCAGGAAACAGAAAGTTTACCAATCAGAAAGGTTTAAGCTTAGATATCTACCCATCATTCTTTTGTTTAAATTAGTACATCATTTATGTAAATATTCCAAATACTGTAGTTCCGGAGATAATGTCAGTTTCTAAAAAATTGGGTTTGCGACTTAAGACTCATTTTGTCAGAGTGGGTCACATGTGTGAGAAATTTCATTGTTTTTGCCTCACTGCGACAGGGATGGGGACAGACCTGATGGGATGGGGATACACCTGATGGGGATGGGATGGGGATGGAGAACATTTCTGTCCCTGTGTCGCTCTCTAGCTTCCATGACAAGTAGGAGTAAAATCAGAGCTTTAAATAACGGCTTGATAAATTGCAAATGATTATTCAGTTGATTTTGACTATACTTCAACAGTGGATGATTGTGAACTCTAGTGTCAGTATCCGTTAATGAACTAATGCCTTGTGCATTAAGATTACGGAACCATAGAAGTTCTCAGATTACACAGGCCTAGCATGTTGTTAACTGATGATAACACTAGTAGGCGACGGACCTGAAATTTGAAGGGTTGAGAGTAATCGTAATCTCGAGATTTCTACAGCGCCCAACTAAAGCTAAGTCGCGGGAACCAGCCTATTCACAGGCGCTCAGTCAAAGTAGATTTTTCTACTGTAGATTTTTGGTGAAGAGACTGGGGGAATTTCCGACAGTGATGGGCAAGCTCTGGTCTCTCCTCTGGCGCTGGATAAAGTTTTCCTAACTTAGTAATTTCCTTAACTGCTTTAATGACCGTTTTCTAGTCGAAAGAAACTTTTTATGGCTAAAGCTCCTAAAACATTTTAACATTCCGGGTATGAAGTAATTTACTACATAGGGTACATAAAAGTCGGCATCTTACACTTTTGCAAAACGCGTGAAATGAGAACAAGCAGCAGACTTGCTACCACGAACCTAAAACTGTTCGACAACGCAAGATTCAAGAACGTTCAATATACACAACGCGCCATTTTACTTCGATGACACATCGGCCGTTATGTCACCTGGAAGCTCATCATCGAAGAACTTCAATCATTACTTAAAACCATTAGTTTCGTTTGCGCAAAAATCGCTTTTATAGATACAGTCCGTTTTATCTAACCGACTGGATAGTGGCCGATCCACCGTGCTAAAACACAGCTTTCAAAGGCGTGGTCACTGATCGAACACGTATAAATAACGTCAACAAAGTGTAACTCGGTCGTACTCTCGAAAGCGCGGAAGCTGAATTGCGAGACGATACCAGACTTAATTAGCGGCTCGGTGTACGAGCTGCGCTGTATCAGTTGGTTATCGAGGCCCCACTTCGGTTGGGGGCGGGGGCGTGCAGTAAGACACTAAACCTACTTTAAGCTAGGCCTTTGAATATTCTGTTCGCTCGTGACTGTGAAGCTTGAGTTACGTGGTGGGCAGTCGCAGTAGTAGGCTATGCCGTTTCTAGAACTACATGCCTACTTTATAACGCTTACTGTTCGCGTGATACCTGGGCTTGTAACTTTGATATCCGGATGCGCACCTGTAGCACAGCGCGGCCACCCGGGCTATCTCTATTAGGCCTATTAGGCCTCTGTTTTGCACGTCCACCGCCTAAGCCAATGGCTGTAGGCCATAGGCCTGAGCGTGGCCTATATGCTGTTTGCTGGGCGGGGACGGGGGACGAAGTGACTGTCATAAATAATTAACAATTGACAAATAATGGACAATTTCGGGTACGGAACTGGTACCGTAAAATGTGAAACGTTGTCTACAAAAATGTAACCCCATATCTTTCACGACTAGGCCCTAGACACAGACTTGAGTATTAATCGTAATCGTAAACTTGAGATTTCTACAGCGCCCAACGGACGCTAAGGCGTGGGACCAGTTTATCCACAGGCGCTCAATCTGGGTTAAGCGTATTCTTAATTGGGTTAAGCGTATTCTTTTAGTTGCCGTTTCCGAACGCAGTTTGACAGGCCTTGGTATATTAGTATCTTAAGTGAAGTGAAGTGTAACGGCGATTGATGTGAACAGGCGCAACAGGAACTCCGCGAACAGCCTCCAGCGCAAGTAAGTCATTCACCGTTAGCAGCAGCAATCGACATGAAATTATATAATGAAAGCAGTATAATGTAAGCAAAATTTAAGCCACTCCTCTAAAATGACTATTCTTCGTGGCTTAAGACTTGTTTAAGAGATTTTAATTTCAGTATAGCACGGAAACCTTAAATTGCAGCGATGGTAAAGGATCTTGCCCTATAAATTCATTGAAAAATGAGCAGAGTCGAAGCCATACGGTCTCTAAAGAAAATCGTTTACACTTTACATTTGCATTCTCATTCTTCAAGCAAAAAGTATACATGTGTGGAAAAAGTCGTGCAGCGTCCTGATTGATTTCAGAAGCGCCTAAACGACGCACCCTAATCAAGTTAGTCTTGAAGAAGTCACGTGATTTAAGGCCTTGGTGAACTTTTAAACTGATGTTTGGGGAAAGTGTTCTGAGGGAAAGTGGATCAAAGGAAGGTTTTGGAGTTGAGAGTTTTTGTGTCGGCTTCTTGTAGGTCTTTTAAGAATGTCGCTTAAAAACCTTATGCAGCCGCGTCGCGGCCAAATTATAGCTGAGCTTTAATACGCTTGATTATAAAGTCTTGTCCGTTAGTTAGCGCTGGCACCTGTGTGTTGGTTGATTCGATTTTAATTTGATCAGCTTCGGGTTCCAAGTTCTAAGTCTGTTCAGGCAAAGCAGTGATCAACCAGTATGTGTGCACAACAGTAACTTATGGGTGTAAACAATATTGCCACTCCAGACGGCGCGAGAAATTAGAGCGCTGCAGATTACCGGAAGGATTCCCAGTGAATGAGTAAGTTAGCAATCAGTAAGTAACAGACTAACACAAAGTTATTAAAATACTTTTATTGGTGTCAATAAATGAGGAAATCGCAGAGTAACAAGTTTTTGAAAATGCTGCTATGGGCATCATTGAATTAAGAAATTGCTTGAGTTTCTTTGATATATATATATATATAAAAGAAACTCAAGCAATATATATCTATATATATATAACAATGTTTCAGAAAAAGTTTTCCCTGAATGCATTTTGCCAGATGAATTCCTGCAGATTCATTACGATACATTGGAAACAAGCTCACTGTGGCAGCACTTTCTTTAGAAAGGACTGAAAAGAATGGAGCAATTTAATATATGCTCGGAAGCTAATTCAACACTTAAGAACAGTTTTTGTGTCGCTGCACATGTTGTGGGAACCATTTACAGATTACTTACTTTTTTGAGAGTCCTTCCAGTAGCTTGCATTGCTCTAATTTCTCTTGCAGTCTGGTGTGGCCGTATTGTTATGAATAGGGTGATTGCAAGCGGCTGTTTCTTAATGTTTCAGAAAAGTTTTCTTAAAGATTCTTAAAGATTACCAGCTAGATAAAAAGCGAGCAGTAAAAATATTACAGACTGTTAGATATGCACAGACAATTGTCTGTCATTGAGTGATGTCAGCCAATTATAGATAGCCTTTCAGTAACAGCAATACATGACCAAGTTGTTTGGTCGTGGCTGACAGGTATCACTCCAGGTAAATTTATTATTCTGTTTACGGACAGTTTATTATTATTTATAAATCTGTCATTTACCACAAGCCAGATAATGGACAGATCTTTCGAGTCGTTAACAGCAAAGGTTGGCTGTTGATACCACTTCAGATCTTTCCCTGTAAAGGGAAGCATTAGGCTTCTGTTATTGCAAGGTTGAGTGCGTGTTGAAGTCTTAAATGAAATGAATTTATTTGCATTGCAGGTTATTTTCATCATGCCCATTTTTCGGAAGAAATGTTTGTGTCTTAGTGCTCCAAAGGAAGAAGTTGATATTCTGGATTACTCGCACTGTAGTCTCACAGACATTCCTAGTGATGTTTTTTTACATGAAAGAACACTGGTGGAGTTACTGGTTGATAACAACCGAATTCATGATTTGCCCAGGGTGAGCTTTTGTACTGGATAATTGCAGTAATTTTATGGGCAAAACTGTATAACACTACAAACATTGAGTGTACTGATTCAAACTTGAAAATAGTAAGCATACGCTAATAGTAGACTGAAGGATATTGAGTTAATTAAAAAGAAATAATAATAAGAAATATCAGGCGTCTTTGTTCTAATGTGAAATATGAGATCAATTGCTCATGTTTTGCTGTTTGGTGCATTTTGCAGCAATTATTTTACTGCCAAAGTCTTCGCAGACTCAGCTTATCAGAGAACGAAGTGAAGGAAATTCCTCCAGTTATTGGTTCACTGAGTAACCTGGAATTTCTTGACATTAGTAAAAATGGTTTGTAGTTTTGTAATATCAGTAATGTTCTTATTTCAGTAATATTATTATATTTAATATAACTATACCTGTACTATCAAGACTGTGTTTTAGTATTTTATTTCCTATATCTTTGTTGTGTCAGTATCTAATGACAAGCATCAGTTGATGGTGTTAAGCATTTGTTCATGATGGACTTGCTCAGGATTAGGCCTGTCAGCAGGTTCCTGGAGGCCCAGGTATCCGCCCATAGGGGGATACCAAGGCTGCAGATCCAATACCCAACACCCTTGTAGCAGCTGAGCATCGGCTGGAGTCACCACAGGTTAACCAGTACCTGGCTAGGCTAACAGCGGCTGCAGCAGGCGGGGGTCACAAACACCATAATTTATCTTGGTCATAGTAGCAAATGTACGTCTGATCCCTTCGTAACGTCTGAAGGCATTTGCAGCTATAGTAAGTTCAGTTGCTTGAACAGCCTTGCCTAATGCAGGGCTTCAAGCCACCTGAAGCCAGTCACCATTGTCATGTACTCATGCAGCTCTGTGCAGCTGATATCAGTGATGGATAACTAATTAATTAGAAACTAATTAATTAGAAACTAATTAATTGGCTTGGTAGCTAATTCTAATTAATTGGTAACAAAATTTTTGCTAATTCTAATTCTAACTAAGTAGTTATTCTAAAAATGCTAATTCTAATTATGAAATTTGAACTAATGCTAATTCTAATTAATTAGTAACAAAACCTTAATTACCCATCACTGGCTGATATTGATGGACACAGGTTTTTTCCATTGATGAAAACGTTAAATGAATATTATCAAATTATTTATATGAGACATCCTATTTCAAATAAAATGACCCCATAAATTATAATCTTTATTTACTTACCTTTGTTAATTGTGGCAGCATCTATAGTATCTTTGGTAACTTTGGGTAGCCCAGGGTTGTCAATAGTACTGTAATGTCACTGTAAAAATTATCAAGCAAGGCATTAAACATTTAATGTTGCAAATCTTCATAAAGTGCCGTATATTTTATTCATCTGAACTTTACCGCATGTATGTGCATCTAAGGATTATACAGACGATTGTGCCTTTGCTAATGAATATATTGATTGGTGTTCCCACCCAAAATACGTGTGTTGGAGGGCAACAATATTTATCCAATGACAGAATGAAGGGTACTGGGATACCTGCCCAAAAGGAACGTGGGTATCTGGGTCATACTTTACTAAAATTTTGACATCTCTACTCAGGATCCCTAGACAGTAACTGTCTGAGTGGAGGTTGAACCCATTTATTTATATTTGCTGTTAACAGTAATTGCAATAATAATCATAGTTATAATAAATAATAATGCTTCCCAGATACAAAACAATGATTTTTTCAGACATTTCTTTTTTGCTCATAGTTTTGTGTCTCAAATTCATAATTATCCATGATAATAGTAATAATAATAAGTTTTTGTTGTTATTCTTTGTTTAGCTATAGAAAAAGTTCCAGACAGCCTGGATGCTTGTAAGAGGCTGAGCGTTTTAGAAGCAAGTGTCAATGCATTAGAAAAGTATTAATTTCTTTTCTTCATGATTTCTAGCATTTGCACATCTTCTTGTTCTTGTTGCAGAATTAATTTATTATAATTTTAAATACTCCGATATATTCTTATCTTTTCTGTAATGGCTTGCCTTATGTTTCTAAAAATTTCTTATTTAACATATTCTTGCACAGGTCTTTTAAACTTGTAAAATTATGCAATGATAATTAGGGTTTTCTTACAAACTGTTGCTGATAGGTGTTTGGTTACTTTTTCTTTCTTACAGATTGTGCTTTACTTGAGTATGTATAGTGTTTTTTAGTGTAATGCTATGTATAATGCATGTGTATAGTATATCTTGCTTGCTTGTCACAAAGAAATCAAGTTTTCTTAAAGTAAAAACTCTCTATTTGTACAGCGTTCCAGAAGGACTAACAAGATTGGTTAATTTGTCTGAACTCTACCTGAACGATTGTTTTCTCGGATCTCTGCCAAGTACTTTTGGAAGGTAATATTTGTTTCTTTATTAAATTACGGTTGCTAACTTAGTAATGACTCATAATTGTTTAACTGACAAATATATATATATATATATACCCCAAATTAACTGGATCGACAATATTCTTTCCTGGACTAACCTTTCTGGTTCTTGTCTTCTCGCTGCTGCACGCAATAGGCGTCAATGGAGAGCTCTAGTCCATTCATGTAGCCAACCGTCGCGCAGCGACGTTGGTGCATGACATGACATGATATATATATATATATTTAATATAGCAAACATATGTTTGAAATATTTTTTCAGACTGAGCCAGCTGAAGATTCTCGAGTTACGTGAGAATTGTTTGAAGACTCTTCCAAATTCCATGTCAGCAATGACAGTGTTGGAAAGATTGGACATAGGAATGAATCAGTTCTCTGAACTGGTATGTTCTTGCTGCAAAACATTCAGTTTACTTGTGCTGACTGTTTTAAAAAACTCTGACGGTAAAAAACTCTGACGTGTTGGCTAAATAAGTAGCTTGCCTTGTGTAACTTGCTATTGCACCACCCTTACTGTATGTCGTACATATAGCCCTGGAGCATTGGAAGCGCTCGTTAGCTGTGAGTTTTTGTAATGAATTCCATTAATGAAGTTGAAGTGAAATGTTGGTCACTTTAGGTGTTTTTAAAGCCCAAGAAATGTGGTGTATTTCTGAATGACGTTTTATTTTAATCAAATAAGGTTAAACCTGTTCGGGTAAATAGTAAATGGAGTTCCTACTATTGAAATTTCATAATCATAAACAAAAGCATAAGTCTGTGTCTAAACAATGGATGAAATTTAAATTGGTGGTTTTATTTTGTGTTTTAGCCCGAAGTTTTGAATAACTTTTTTAATCTTCACGAGTTGTGGTTTGACAACAATTCTGTTTCCATCCTGCCTGAGGTGTTTGGTTACTTTTTCTTTCTTACAGATTGTGCTTTACTTGAGTATTTGTAGATGTATGGATGTCTATGTTTTTATATCATGTATGGCTTCTTATTTCTGCCATGAAGCAAGGCTTTATTTGATGCAGAAGTACTAAGAATCATAACTGTTACACAGCGTTTGGGTATTGTTAGATACTGAGCAGGATGCTTATTTTGAAAATGAGAGTCTTGTCAGCTAGAATTATTTTAGGCTTAAGTGTCCCATCCTTCTGTCAGTCCATCCATTCGTGGATTTATCCATGCATCCATCTGTTCATCTGGCTATCGTCCATTAATTAATCAATCAGTTAGATATTGATTCCAGTGATAGAGACTTCTCACTTCTATTTCTTTCTCTCGTTCACTGAAAATGGTGGCCTCATCAGTGGAGCATTTGCACAAGTCACTGGCTCATCACTGTTCTTACCAGTACACCATTTTGTTGGATATTATCTTCAGTAAGGACAGCTGTTGCCAAAGTGCTATTGAAAGTGCTGGAGTTCAATCCTAGAAGCTGTGCAGGAAAGATCTAATCACTGTGCTACCCATTTTTGTTGTTGCACATATGTGTTGTTTGTGTACCGGAACATTTATATAGCACCGAGATTCTCAAAGGTGCTGAAACGTGGCTGTCTGTTAGACACGTGTCAGACACGTTCTTTGGAAAAGTCTGCCCCCAGAAATTCGATCTCTTGCTGCCTTAGCATCTCAGGAAACATTCTCGGCTCGTCTTAAGACACATCTTTTCGGTAATCTTCGATAGCCACCCTGCAGCTCCTTTGTGAGTTTCTTAAAATGTGCTATACAAGTGCCTGGATACATACATACATACATACATACACATTTGTGAGGTTAATTAATACACATTGAGTGTATGCAGCATGCATAGATTGAATGCAGTGTGAGGAATGTTTTAGTCTGTTGTTGACAGATGTGCTAATTTTGCTTTTATTATTGTGTATCTTGGAGAATTTTAGTTTTGCTGATGGTTTTGTTGCTGCTTTCATCAGCTGTTGTGCTTTAGGGTTTGGGAAGACTGACAAAGCTGTCATTCATCGACGCCAGTCAGAACGAGATAGAACGGATAGCACCGGAGATTGAGCAGTGCATCCATCTGAGTGACCTTGACCTGTCACATAATAACCTACAAACTTTGCCAGAATCATTTGGTAAGAAGGTGATCTGTAAAGCTAACATGATATGTTGGGCATGGTAACTAACTGATTAGAGCGCTTGGCATGTAATACGGACAGTGTGGGTTTGAGTCTCCTCCCCCGAGATGCTTACTGTGTAGAGGCCTTGAGCAAGTCCTTCACTCACAGTTGCTCAGCACCATCAATTGATGCTAAGTCATTAGGGATTGTGGTGCTTAATAAATTAAGAAAAAAAATTGAATGTGTAGAATAAGATATGACTGTCCATATAGTTAGTTGAAGTGTTGGACCTCGATGGATAAGAGTTACTGTGATCGCTATGAAGTATAAATTGGAGAAGCTGTACATTAATTAGTGTGTGATAACTGACGTTCTTGGAAAGAAGAAATTTAATGCATATTGAAAAGAAAAGCAAAATTAGTGATTTTTTTGTAGAAATAACAAATGTTTAAGATTTGAAGTGTTTAAGGTCGTGAAGTGCACCCTAAGAGATAGATGCAGTGACATTACATCTGGAATTTGAACATCGGATGCAGAGGGTAAAGAATGCGGTATCTGTCAGCCACCTTGTCTTAGTACCTACTTGTTATTCAGTGCTGGCACATCATTCTCTGTAGCAGTTGTTGAAATTGAAGTGCAGAGTAGTTGTTGGTTTTAGGGCGTCTTAGCAACATGACGAATTTGAGATTGGATACAAACTGTTTGACTGCACTGCCATTTTCTATTGGAGGGTAAGATTTTTTACATGGTCTTTTCTTCTTAGCTGCTCTGCCCAAGCATTATACATTGCATCTAGCAAAATATTAATGGATGTAATGTAATCTAAGTACTGATGTTACACAAATGGAACATTTCAGACGTGATCACAATAGTGACTACTAACTTTACTTGTGATTTTTATTAGACCAGAGTAGTAATACATCAGTTGTTTATGATTGATGATTCCATTATGGGAATGATGTTCAGTTAGTCCAGTTTGATTGCATTGATTGAAAAGCATGGGCTTTTGAGGCTTTTATACTACTGTACAGGCAGAATTTTGGGGCTTGTATAACTACTTGGAACTGTTGGTTATTCTACTTTAGCTGTTATCGCTTGTATTGCCATAAATCATCTGTCGGTGATTGATGTATCATAGAATGGTGTCGTTGGTGGAACTTGATGTCAGTGTCAACAATTTGGAGGAAATTCCAATTGGCATCGGTCTGCTTCGGAGGCTGAGAACATTTCGAGCGGATGACAACTTCATTATGCACATTCCACCTGAGGTCAGTTATTTGTTTTGCTGGATTGAGAGGCGTCTGCTGGGTCTGGTTGTTTTGTTATTTGACAGTGGCAGTCACTGATAGACTGATCTGTCTGTAGTAGAAGGCTACTCTACAAAGACCCTGGCTTCCCACTGCATCACTGAATCTGCAGATAAATGTATACATTTTTTGATATTTATGTGCATATATATATATATATGTGCATACAATATATATATATATATGTTACATAGTGTCAATGTGCCAAGAGTGACTACTGATGCATACATTCCTCATGACAGACAGTCATGCACATGGCTATTTTGACTGGTTCTAATGTTTCAGTGTAACGAAATGTGAAATGTGCTGTGACAAATGCAAACATGTTGTATGTTTTCTTTCTGTTAAGTGATCTGGTAATTAGCTGACAAGTCCATTGAGAGACTCAAGTGGAGCTATATAAATGTGAAGATTTCTGGTGTTTTTTTACCTAGCTTGGCAGCTGTGGTGCGCTGACCATTCTGTCTTTGCGCAGCAACAGCCTCACCTACATTCCGGATGAAATCGGACACATATCGCATCTACATGTTCTCAGTCTTAGCGACAACAAGCTGACTTGTCTCCCTTTTGGTTTGACAAAACTGACAGAACTGAAAGCTTTGTGGCTGGCAGAAAGTCAGGTAATTGGAACTTGCGCTGAAAGTCTTCTGTGATCTCCGTCTTCAGGTCTTCTTCTATTAGCAGAAGTCGTGAGATAAGCCAGTTGTAAATGTGCTTATTCATAGCTGACTAATATCGCTAGAATTCTTCTGTACTTACTGATAAAAAAGCACAGTCCTTGTGACCTACCATTGGCCACTTTTGGCCAGGTACCATAGATAACCACTGACTGCCTCTCTGGTCTGGCTCATGTTGTGGGTGTGTTTTATTGCTAGCCAGAGTATCTCTTTGAGTAGTTAGATCCCATTATTGTTTGATTGGTAGAAACTGGGCACCTGTTCATTATCGGTTGCAAATCTGTTGTGTCACTGTCACCTGGGTTGTGTAATGATGTCACATGCAGTAACTGTTAAATTAGTGTATAAAATTAATCATAATATTTGCCTCAAATAAGATTACTAAAGCCCCTTCTGTCTGTAAGCCTTATATATATATACACATACGTATACATATATATATATACCAATTCAAAGCTGACTTAGAAATATGAGAAGTCATTGGGCCAAAATGACTCACCCATATGTGTCACTTGGTGAGCTGTCAGGCCGGGCTGGTTGACAAGGAGACTGGCTGTGGACCAGTATCCTTCTACTATGCTTCCTTAGCACATTTAAACTAATTGATTATTCATTAGCACTGACTAAATTGTTTTATAAAGTAATGTAAAGCAAATGTTGGTACTGAAGAAATTAAACTGCTCATTGCGGCACTATCTTATTTGGTTTTCAAGTAGCCGTCAAAACCAGTGCTTTACGCAAGAAGTGAACTGACAGTAATCGTAATTCATTTCTGCTGCAGTTCATTTATTTCTTGCTGCCATGTGTTGTTTGGCAGGTGAAGCCACTGATGCATCTACAGAGAGACACGGACAGAAAAACAGGGCAGAGGTTTCTGACATGTTACCTTCTGCCTCAGCAGTCACAGAAGCATTATGGTTGGTTGCATTTGTCTTTTTCTGTACCCTGTAATGATTATGAATGGTCATCAGTTGCCAATGATATTATCGTAAACCAGGTGTAGGACAGCATTCACGATGAGCAAATAAAAGATAATTGAGTGGATAGGTGGCTGATTTGTTCAATGCTCACCATGTAAAGTGGGGTCTAGGTTTGAACCTTCCCTCTGATGGTTGATGTACCTTAAACAGATCTTAAATTCATGATTCTGTAGCTCCTTTATTGAATCTATGTGTATTATATATTGGAAAGAATGAATATAAGAAAACAAATTTAAAGTTTCTTAGGATGGATATAACTACTGTAGATTACGGAAGGTAATCATAGGGATTAGAAAGAATAATTTTGATGAGCAGTAAATCTTTTAACGGACTTTCTTTTAAATTAAAAATTCTGTTTTTCTTTGTTTTCTTAGAAGATGCAAGTAGTTTCCGTAGTTCCACTTGGGAAGAGGGTAGCGAGAGACAGCGTCAAATTCATTTCAACTTCGAAGACTTGCCACCAGAACATGTATGGTTTTTACTGTTTAATTCTTCCACTAGCATGCAGCATACAACCTAAAGTTTAAACAAGTTGAATTGGACAGCCAGTGTTTAAACCGTCTTTCCTGTGTGCTGTTTAACCAAAAAATACAAGCAAAGAACTGGACAACCTTTCATTTTAAGTCGGATGGCTTGACACGTTACCTTTAGCATAGTGTGCATTACAGATGTCAAATGGTATATAACCGCATTAGTTACCACTGCTCTTTCTGGAACTAAAAAAGTTTCCAGTTTTTAAAAGTTTGGAAAGCATTCTACCAAGTTCTGGGTGTATTTTTGTAAAGCAGTGCATTTTGGGAAAAAGACATTTGTTTTCCATGTGTAACATGACAGCAACTCAGTAGAACAGCTGTCATATGATCAGATGATTGGGAATTTAAATCAGCTGGAGCGGTTGTTGACATTGTTTGTTTTGGTTGGTTGTCAAGCAAATTGTCTGTTGCAACACATTTTTGTACTGACACAAGGCAACCTATTGTCGTGTGCCTGTGTCGACAATAGCCCTTGCAGATCTTATGTGGTTTAAGGATTTAACAACACAGTGTAACAAACAATTTGTCAGTTTCACATGCCACTCCATGATTCAAATTTAAGATGTACTGATGAAAGACCAATCTGTTAGCAATCGGTACCTGGGCCCTAAATTTGTTTGGACAAATGAAAGATATCTCATC
Organism: Norana najaformis; assembly: GCA_964023275.1. Classification (NCBI taxonomy): domain Eukaryota; kingdom Metazoa; phylum Annelida; class Clitellata; order Crassiclitellata; family Hormogastridae; genus Norana; species Norana najaformis. The sequence goes on from OZ029921.1 coordinate 30,789,379, forward strand.
TCTGTGCTTCATGCACTTAATTTATTTGTTGCATACTAAGGAAGTGCCTGAATATGCCCTGTGCATATAGTATAGACTAGTTTATTGTGTTTTTGTTGAGATGAAAAAGACAGTCATAGAATGTACAAGAGATGATTTCTGCTTTACATGTTTGCTTTAAGAACGTTTAGTGCTTAAGAAGGAAGCCTCTACTAAGCTGACCAAAACCTTTGCTTTTGTTCGCTCAGACGCAGCTGTACAGGACGCCAACTCCATATCCAAAAGAGTTGAAACAACGCATTCAGCGCCTAAGGAACCTGGCCACAAAGCAGTCGCTTGGTGGTGAGATCGAGAGCTCTGAGGTGAGCTTCAGCTGGTATTTTGTTAGAGTTAGTCGTTTAGTTTTAGATTATGGGGCATGGTAGCTGGTTGGTTAGAGCGCTTGGCTTGTAACACAGAGAGTACAGGTTTGAGCCTCCCCGAGACAGTTACAGTGTAGGGACCGTGAGCAAGTACTTCACTCACAGTTGTTCAGCGCCAACAGTTGATGCTTAATCGTCAGACAGTGACGCTTAATAAATGCGGAAAATTTAGCTTGTGACAGATTGCCAAGTTGATGGTAATTAGTCCAGTGTGTTTTTTCTGTGCCTGCTTCTTTGCTATTCATTCTGTGTTTCATCATTCCTGTTCTGTTCAATCTTATTCTGGTCAAAACATCAGGCTGTTACCGGACGACGAATGCAAAGGCTATCAGCTACAAGCCTTGCATCAAGCAGTACACGGACATCTTCTCGTCCAACTTCTCCAAGATTGACAGGACGGCATGCCCTGCTTAAAGCCGACAAGGTTAGCGTCCAAAGCATATCAGAATCAAATGGCTTATGATATCATTAACATGAACAGAGTATGAACAAAACTGAAGTTCTCTTAGGTCCTCCACTATCTAATTTGCATAGCATTCCCGTTTCCCTACAGGTATACGGATTCTACCAGTGCTGCATGTTTGTGACCTTCCCAAGCAGGTGTTTTACTGTGGGATCTCATGGTACCGTGTCATTACACAATTCTGCTACTTTTACCTGAGACAGCTTCAGCTTCGACCTATCTCTAACTTTTGATGTTGTGACAATAATAATAATCATTAAACCATTTGTTCCATGTCATGAAACATTGTTATAATGTTGTTTGTAATATCCTTAAACAGTTTTTGTAATGTTGCTGAAGTTTTATTCCATCAAATGGTGTTTTGAGTTTACTGATTGGTCTTTGTGTCATTAAATGATTTTCTCTTAAGTTTAATGTTGAATATAAAATGGAAAATATACAAGATTTTTCTATTTACTCGAGGCACTGTATTAAGTGGCTTTTGTATATGATGGTTGATTTTGAATATACCAGCTATTTTGACTCTGAAACATTTGTGAGTAGCTGGAAAATTTCAAGATGACTACAGTACAGCAACACCACGGTAAGGTGCTACATAAATTTCTGATTACACTGTTTTGCTTTAGATTATTTTTTATAAGTAATTATGGCAATATGGCATCCATAGTAAAACTGTGATGTATTTTGAACAAAGGAGAAAACGTTGAAAGATAAAGCCCGAATGCAGAAGAAAGGTAGCAGAGAAATGGGATCTGAATCTTCGGCTTTCGGTGTTTCCTCAGACACTACGAAATCTGCTTCAAGACGCATGTCCGATGAACAGACTGGTAATGCAATTTATTAACTAACATCTTATTGAAGTTGATGCCTTGTAAATTAGACATCAGCGTTATAGAAGTTATTGATTAATTAATTAATATTCTATCGAACATGTTTTATCGGAACTATATATAATTGATCACTGGTTAGTACCAGTATGTATGTTTGTGTCTGGATATTTGGCTTTTTATTGACCTCTTGAGGTTACTAAAACTTTGCTGCATGACAGATCTAAATCGGCGTGACCAAGTGCAACTTTCACAACTTGTCGTGTGGCTCGTACAACATTTTTTTCTCTGCATAAATGGAATATATTGTACCAAACCAACTAATTCTCTAGAAAGGTGTTAAAGTATTTGTGCTTAGAGTGACAGGTAAGAAAGTTATCTTGCAAGTTCAGGTGTTAGGAAAGTTATCAAGTTACTAGTTCTGCTAAATTAAATTAATTTTCATGTCACCGATATTTATCGCAGTTTGACTTCTGTTTTCAGTACATGGTAACAGAATGTGGTCTTCATTAAATTCAGTTCGGTGCCCTGATTCAGACAGAACCACGGAGCACCAAGAAAGTGTCAGAGAAAGCAACAACAATACTCTGAAAAAGATTCATAAAAGCGGCAGAGATTCAGCTGAAGTAAAGCGGATGGTTGGCCGTCGTGCTCCAGTGCCCAACCAGACCACTGGATATGGCAGCGCGAATCAGATTGCAACACATGATGGCATGAATGAAATCTGTGAATATGGCAGCTCACGTCACATTGCGATGTGTGATAGTCAGAACCAAATCCCTAGACATGGTAGAACGCAACAGACTGTGCCTTGCAGTAGTGCTAGTGATATCTCTGGTGCTAGAGGCCATTGTGCAACGCATCTTGCACATAGCTCAAAAGAGGCAAAAAGCTATAGAAACATGGAACATTTTGGAAGCTGCGAAGATCAACTAACTCAACTAAGTCAACCGGTGAGAGGTCAGAGAGGGCGTGCTGAACCCACCAGACCTGTGACATGTGTCGAAGGTCAGTCTGTAATGCTCCCAACGTGGCATTCACCAGATGACTTGAGAACTGGCACTCTGCCCAATTCTAGTTCAAAGGCAATTAGCAGTGACAATGTCAGCTCTGCCAGTACAGCAGGACCTGTTAATGGCAATGGCGGCATAGAAATGATGTCATATGGAGAGTTTGTGAGCAACATGGTAGCCGCAGGAAGGCAGTTTCCATCAGGCAGCATGCATCGTGACAGAAGGTATCCACCTCCAGTCTACTCCTACCGTTACCATCCACGCCAACCAAGTTCGTCGTCTCGCGGGCGTCGCCATGGTTATGATTCAGATAATGGTTACCGTAGCGATATTGGTAATCGCAGTCGCCATGGCCATGATTCAGAAGCTGGATGCCGTGGTGAGGTTGGATATCGCAGTGATTCAGAATGTTTTCGTGGTAAACGGTCTTCTGCATCCAATTTTGCAAACAGAAAACCACTTCCTCATCCAGCTTCAAAGTTTCAAGGGAGCGCCAGTGACCTTGAACAATCTGTGCTTTCTGGATCAAGAGACGGAAGAACCAAAGTGCCCTTTGAAAGACCTGGTGCCTATGAGATGATAAGAGAAGAAAGCGAGACTCCTGCCAGACGTGATGCTTGGAGAAGACACGAGGCACAAAAAACTCCAGAAGGAAGACTTCAGGTCTGGCTGGTCTTTTGTCTTCATAGCTACATAGAAAACAAGCATTTATGTATTTTTGGAGCGTTTTAGAGTTCATTAGGGAGCCCTGCTGCTGCGCCTTTATGAGTTACTTAAAAGGTGCTATACAAATTTAGTGATACATACATATAAGAATCTATATGTACGTTATTCGGTTTTCATTTACCCCGAGCTTCACCTTTTGTCCATCTTATGGTTGCAACAGTTTTTAGAGGCACTTGAATTGTCCGAGTACTTTACACTACACAGTAGCTGAGGAAATGTCTAGCTTTTAAAAACAATACATATGTTAAATGCTGCCCAAAAAATTATTACATGCACAACTTTTTACAGCTGTTTGAATCTGAGGCATGGCAATAGATGCAAAATTGTGCTTATCAGAGATGGTTATACATAGATGGGCATTTATATCATGTTGACCAGATTATCAAAACCCAAGTCACTGATAATTATTTGCACATATCAGAAATTGGAATTCATAGACAAGTATTTTTTATGATGTCGAATGGAATTGTCAAAATCCATTTGACTGATTTGAAATTATTTCAAGACCATTTCACTCATTCTTTTCTGCTGCTGTGTTTTAGGCTGTAGACGAACAACTGAATTTGGCTGCAGGTGACAAACTGCAAAGAACATCCAGTAATCAAGAAGATGGATGTGGGACCAAATCTAAACCCAGAAGAAAGAGCAGAAACTTGATCCCAATAGAACTCTAGTCATCATGACAAAAGCCTCTCTATTTTTACCAAAGAAAGATCATGACAAACATATCAAACAGTGTGCCACATTTTACAGCTGGTTTACATATTTTTTAGGTTTATTGTCTGAGTTGTTTTGATATAATATCAGGTTTAGATTTTATATTCCATTGTGATACATTCCTAATTCCTGTCTGATGAATTTAGATGTTAATTGCTGTTTGACTGTAGGCAGGATAAAGACAGGAATTGAAATTAAATGGAATAATGACATGAACTCTAGTTGTCATGAAGACGACCTTTTATGCCAGTATTAACAAGAACTGTGTTACAAAAATGTTGACATGTTACAACTTTTATAAAGTCTCCGATACTTCTTAGGTAGCTATGGGAAAATCTGTAACTAGATTTGAACTTTTGGCTAGAGGCAAATTGTTCCTTACAGTCTCCTCTTGAATACTGGTTTATTAGGTAAGGTAATACATTTTCAATTTTAAGTGACAGTAAATTATACCCTGGTAATAATGCATTTATATAAAGATGTTATCTTAAAACTTTTAAGCGCCGTTTCCCAATTAAATGCAGGTCTCCAATAGCTGTAGGGAGTAAGGACGATTTGCACAAATAAATGCTAGGTTTCGTTTAGGCTCCAACACGATAAAGATAACAATAAGACGATTTACAGAGTGACATAGATGATGGATACCAGCAAATATGCTACAAATACATCACATGGACATGACAGACGAAGCGGAGTGATGGAGTTGGCAGTACAGTATTTTACTGGTTGTTTAACAAATGTTTGTGCAAATAAACACCTGCCTGGTTTAAACGACGGTCTGCAGTTGCCACCGGTGGGTAAACGATTTGTACTAATAAATGCCAAAGCATTTGTAAGAAGTTTTGTGGTATGCAGCCATTGCATTTGTCGTATATGCTCAATAATGCTTCAGTTACTGTTTTTCGAGGGTAGGTAGCCGTGTAAGGTAACAACATTTTATGCAAAGCTCCATAATACCAGCTTGGATTATAATGACAATTTTAAATTTTAGAAGTAAAGTTATGACTGTAAAATAGAATCCAAGCTAGCTAAGGTAAAGAGTCAAGTTCAGTTGGCTGTGGACTAGGCTTTCAGTTCATGTGAGTTTGCTGCCAAATGAACCGCGACATTAATTGCATGAGAAAGTGACGGAATCTTTAGTGGAATAGGGAGTGTGGATTTATTCCTAAGGAACTATTCTATAGGACCTTTTGTCCTTCATGCAGTTTTCTGAAATAGTCCAACATGTTAGATTTTTCTAGAACTGTCTTTCCTATTTCAGAGAACGTTGAATTTGTCGTCAGTAAAGTCGTGTAGTTGAGTAGCTCGTAGGGAGTTGGAAGAGTCCAGTGGAAAGCATACGTATCCGTTCTCCAGTTCTGAATGCTGTTTGAGTTGAGATGGTGGATGCTTTCATTGTGGTAGTCAGGCCACCAGGTAGGATGGCAGAGGGTCTGGAAGCAGATAACCTGAAGATGAGGATCTACCCGCACGAGGTCTGGATGCCGCTCCTGAATTCGGTATGGCTGTCGCAGTCCGTTCCATGCCCAGTCGTCATCCTTGAACCATTTCATCGATTCCTGGAATTTGTGCCAGAACCTGGCATTTCGTTTCCCAAGTGCTACGCCGAAGTTGATGGTGTCTGGAAACGGGTGGTTCCAGTATGTCCAGTCATACGACCCGATTGCATCGTAACCTCTTATCTTGTGGTCAAGGGGTTGGATGAAGATGGTGTCGGTGTCCACATAAATGCCGCCATACTTTATCATAAAATCCACTCGCCAGATGTCGGTAACATGCGAAAGGACATTGACGCTGGTGCCGTAAATTGTACGTGGATGCTCACGATAAATCAGGTGGACTTTCTCGTGGTCCTTGATCAGTTGCCAGTATCTTCCAGTTGGTGGACCATCACCATGTATGTAAACAGCATCCACCTTTGCCATATTTATGAGACTAAGCACACACAAATAGAACAGAAAATCCATTTCTCCTCCTCCGAGCCACACAATGTGGCCGATGTTTGGAATGAGCTCGTCGTATGTTGGCTCATGGCGTAGAATTTTTGGTGTACCATAGAATATGGTACGGGCAAGGCGGCCAAAGGAGTTGTCGAGTTCCCAGATGTCCTTCGGATAGAGTGAAGTGGTAAGGAAGACGCACCAGGATTTTCTGTGCGCTTGAACATACTGATCTTTATGAATACACTGCAGAGTCATTGTGTTCAGTTGCGTGTTTTGTAGAATCGTACTCAACACTTGACCACCAGGAAGCCCTGGTTTGGTCATCAGAAACCCAACTCCTGTTTTAGTATCTAACGCACTAACAACATCCTTATGGCGGAATTCAGGTGGAAACTTGGTTAATATTGTGACTTCATGGATGTACATACCGCCCCTTCTTGTCAGTGTATCATAAATGAATGCTGGACTCGGCTTTGCATATCCGTCACAGCCATGTTCGTTTTCGGTCAACTGATGAAGTTGAAAGAACGGATACTTGTCGACGATTTCACCGAACCACGTATTGTAAGTCCACGAGTCAACAACTGGAAGAGCGTCGTAGTAGAAAATGAGATTGTCAGGCCGTAAGTTGCGTATGACACTCATGACGCTGAGATAGTGTGGAAATTCGAACCATCTCTTTCCGCACCACACGTAGAAGACCGTGCTGGGAGCATAGCTGCTGTTGAGCAGCAACTTCTGTGGAAGTTCATCATGTACGAAGAACAGACGAGGTTTTTCCGTAGTTCTATTCAGTGTTTGCGACTTTTCCACGAAGCCATCAATAAATTTAATGTTACCTGGAGGAGCAGTGATTATAAGGTTTCTCTTTTCACTGTTGGATTCTGGGTGAGTACTACTTGTTGCAGATAATGGTCGATCTTGGTTCTTCTGTGCTGTACGTCCTTGCTGACTCTCCTCCTTCAACTGCATGTCACGTATTTCGGCAGCAATCTCTCGAGCAGATAAGCAGTTCTGTTGTACACTCGCAATATAGAATGTGATGACCGAGTAAAGCATGAAGAAAATAACAATTAATAAGATGTTAAAGGAACTCAGTGATGTGAAGCGCTTAAGTGGAGTCATTCTGATGGATCTGGTATCGGAAAGAACTTGATCGCGGTTTTATGCCACTTTCCCGAGAACCTACAAGAATAAAGAGGAATCTCATTATTGTAGTAAACACTCAAACTAGTAAAATCAACATATAACCTAAAAACAAGCAAAATTCTTAGTATCTTATATCTTGATAGCAGTTATACGCCATTTCTTCTTACAGCAAGTCCTACAGCGTACTGCCTTTGTTTCCCGGACTTAAAGCTTTTGATTTGTTGATTGCCGGTTGAGACCTTACACAACAAAGAAAACGAACCTTCTGCAATTATAATTGCAGTCTTCCATACCTCGATGTGTCGCTGTAGAATACGGGAGGCTAATACCTAATTGCAGTAATTAAGTCACTGTGACAAAAAACAATCCCAAAATTGCCTGGCACGATCCTGAACTTCTTTGTGGGCTCAAAAACACGATTCATTAGTCTGAAGCAGATTTGGTATAATGTTGACATTTTCTATCATCTACACCAATGTACTGCATAATGTTTATACACACTTTGCACAAAATTATTTATATTAAATGGCAATTATGCATTTTAAACAGCATTAATTCCTTTTCATGCATCATCTATACACAGGTGAAACATTCAATTTATACAAAACGTTGTTGAAGTTTGCAGAAGGCGCTATATTGTGTCTAGATACATGTATACATATATTAAATCAATTCCGTCACTCAACATACATCAATCTTGATGATAAAAATTAATTAAGAGCTGCCACCAAAGTGCTGAAACTTAGAATAGAACTGAAGTTTAGTTCTCCACCAAAAAAATTCCCATGAAGTACCGGTATGCTTCAAGAACTGCAAAACCTAAACAGCAGCCCATTCTGAACTCTAGAACAGCCAAACAATGAAGCCCCAATTCTGAACTATTCAATCCTTTCTTGGCCTTGAAAATCACCCATACCTGAAAAATGCAGTCCTTTCCCAGCACTTTTTATTTCATAATAAGGTATAAATAATTACACAAATATAATTAGCTTAATTAATGTTACATGTATGTTCTCTGACGCCCAAATGTTATTCAGTATACTAGAGCAGCTCATAACAAGTAAATAAAAGTAAAAATACTGCATGATTAATCATTAATTATTAATCATTAATCGTGCTACTTAATGATTCACTAAAACCGTATAAGAAGCACATACTGAAACACAGGATATCCGGCCAAACACAGGTCCTATTAAACAGCTCTACCCGACACGAGTATGCCGTCAACCAAAGGCATTCATGTACTACACAGTTTTGGTCATGCTTCAGTGGCTACCACCCTTGAAAGCAGCCTAGCCTCGTGTAGGTAAGCACGACTACCTGAGAGCGAGGCTAAAGAACATTTGCATATGAACCTGTTAACACTGACAGAACAAGAAGCGGCCACACTGGACAAACCTGAGTGGGAGAGATCAACAGACCATGACAAGAATTGAATGTCCCATCTCTGTCTTATTACCAGACAATGCATGAGGACTATGCATTGCAGTGATTCTAACACAGAGGAGAAGTCTCTGGAACACATTTTATGTCTGAGCATTCAGGTCAGTGTTTGCTGGTATCAGATAATAATTTAGAAAGTGTAAAAAAACAACTAATATAAAATAATGTAAAAATCAATTTGGTACAGCAAATGCAAAGATGCATTCTGTTCACTCTTTTCAACCCACTGTTCAGAACACTGGTTTTTAGTTTTTATTGACATTATTTTATTATTATTATTATTATTCAGTTTTTATTGGGTCTATCATTAAAACAATTTTGAGATATTTAGCCTAATGAGGTAAACCGAGAAAAACAGGTTAAACAAGTCCATGCAAACGTTGGCATATATGAAATAGCAGACATTACACTTGACTGAATGTAATGTAATGGGGTACTGATAAAAATATAAGATTCTTCTAGTCTGCTCCCAACAACAAACAACTACTCAGCAGCAACAGCATAAAGAACAACAACAGTAACAATAACAATAAAAGACTAGCCATTCTAGAACAACACTAATATTTTTAATCTCCTGAGATTAAAAATTAATTTGAGTAACGAAATAATAATAGACACTTACATGTACTTCTATGGAACTGATGCACCAGAATCAAGCTGAAAGTCAGGTCAACTTCCAGGGCAGTTTGGCAAAACAGACAGGCAGCCTACATGGTATATGTTATGGTATATGTTATGGTATATGTTATGGTATATGTTATGGTATATGTTATGGTATATGTTATGGTATATGTTATGGTATATGTTATGGTATATGTTATGGTATATGTTAGGGTATATGTTATGGTATATGTTATGGTATATGTTATGGTATATGTTATGGTATATGTTATGGTATATGTTATGGTATATGTTATGGTATAGGTTATGGTATATGTTATGGCACGCTGCAGTAGTTGAACGAATGCACGAAACGCACGAACAAACGTTGGTGACGCATCAACATCAACAGCGAATGAAAACTTCTAGATGTCATATTTATTAATAAACCATATGTCACAATTAAACCAGAATCTGTCACGCATGAATAGGCAGAGAAGCTAATACAACATGGTATTCGTGCTGCATGCCACCACGACCAACGGTGCTGCAATCCTAAAGCATTGGTCATAGGTCACAAAATGTTCTGCTAAAGTATAAAGTCAAGTAACAAGAATTTATAAAACATCATTTAAAGAAAACCACTCAACATACTCCCTATCTGACAGTGTAAAACCTGCATTTTGATAACGATGTAAATTTACTGGTAAAATATACCGGCTGGAATGGTAAAACATGGTAAAAACTGACTAACATAATCCCGTGGTTACTTAGCACAGACCTGTTTAGCCATTTATAAGTCACAGTAAACTACTGAGATGAACATTAACATTGTCCTAAAGTTAACTTGCTAACCAGAGTTTGTTTCCACATAATAAATTATTATTACAAAGTTTGTGTTTGTCCACTGTCAAAAATGGTAAGGATTGTTTATCCTAACCAATTCACTAAGATCAGATGTTGACTTAAGCAATGACTTACTGGTAAGAACCAATAATTTTAACGAGAAAGTAACTTTACATGGGAAACATTAGGCCAGCAATTGTAATACGAATTACTGAACCATTTTAAGAATCAGTTAACCAGTTTTTCATAACAGAACTTCATATACAGATTCTATAACAAAAGAGCTTTTACATAGGGACATGGACAGTCTACTATTAATTTACTACATGTGCAACAGCAGTGAGTTACCACACAGATTAAGTGTTTTACTACCTTCATAATTACAGAGAGATGCCATATAGATTAGACTGTCATCAATCTGTCAGTGTGTTTATGTAGCCCTAATCAGTGGCATTAGTTCTGAGGCGAACACTAAATAAAGATGGGTGACAGAATTAACTTAAAGCCGACATTGACTTGGTAAGTGAATATTGTTATACCGAATACTGAAATATTCTATACTTCTACAGCACCGTTATCATAAAGCCTGAGGCACCAATCGATAGTTATTTCTAAGCAAAACCACAATCTAACTCTAAAATAACAGCAGCTTCTTGAGGAGACGATAGACTAAAGTCAACATATGACCCAAGGGGCAAAATCCGGCCAGCCAACTCTGTTCACCTGACCTGCCAAGCCTGTCTAAATTGAGAGTTTTTACATAAAGTATACAAACAGTCCCGGTGTCTAAACGACTTGGCAGTTTTCGTTCATAACTAAATATCTTGCTGACTTGAATATCAAACTTCAAGGAAAGGATTGGTTTGTTAGCAAAATGTAGGGGAAATGAGTAAAAGTAATAGTTGCATTCATGCAAAAAATACAAATCATTCAGAAACATACAAGTCTAAAGAAAGTCATGCATTCCCTAACACTTTCTACCAGGTCGACACTTAAATACCTATCTACCTACATAAATACATATATACATATATACATGCAAACGACATTCAAAATGCAATCAATCGGGCCTGGAATGAGGATAAAAGAGTAGGAAACACAATCTAATAATTTCTGCCATTCAAAGGCGCAGCTTAAGAAATAGTTATATATATTTTATGCTTCAATGTGTTTTGATAATAACAGAAATAAGAATTTATGCACTTTGATCTAATGAACATTTTGACAATGCAAACGTACAATTTATATTAACCTACTATAACTGAAATAAATGCAAAGTTCTTGAGAGCTGTAGAAATTATGACATAATATCAAAAATCAAATTACAGCACCAGTTAAACTAAATCCGGTAAAGTTAAAGTGTTGCTCAAGATAACTCGACCACGACCTCAGTTTTCTGTATATCAAAATGAAATTGTCCAAAGCTTCATAATTCACAACAATATTTGCAGCCTCATTCTGTTATAAGCTTCAACCAGATTGGGGCTCAGTGACAAGTTGTTCTCTTAAAAAGTAATGACTGCCTAACAACTGCCTCCTAAAGGTGAAATTCAGTTTATATTCAGCTGGTCAAATTATCTAAAACTGAATAATATAAAACTGAATCCCAACTGTTCAGACAAATCGGTTCAGTAAACCTAAAACATCACAGGACAAAATTATACGAAAGAGTCCTTTACGTAACCTATCTCCTTAAACTCAGAACATGTGGAAATGTTGGAGAGAGCAGTTTGACATGGAAATCTCAGATGTTTGGATCCACTGGCACCACACCAATTCCAACGCCGCCTTCATGCGCACACATTGACGCCGCAAACGACCAGCTGTTCAGTTCCGCATCATACACCTCCATCGAACTTAGATTGGAAGTTCCATCGTAGCCTCCAATCGCATACAGTTTTCCGCAGTTGGCCACCAGTGCAACGCGACTCCGTTTAACGTTCATTGGGGCAACATATGACCATCGATTCAAAACTGGATCATAGCATTCTACGCTCTTCAGAAAGACGTTTCCATCATAGCCACCCGCAACGTACAGCTTTCCGTTGAGTGATGCGACTCCAAGACGACATCGCTTGGACAGCATGGGAGTGGCAGCTGACCACACACCAGACAAAGGGTTGTACGACTCAACCTACGATAAGCAAAAAGATCCGTAAAGTCCCTCTACAACTCAGGGATTCAGCAGAATAATAGTTTTTATTGCCTAATCAGAAATTTTTACTATGGGATATATCTCCAGTTAATAAATAAAAGCAGTATCAACAACCAGTTATTAAGTCAACTTCAGTAACCAATATCAAAAACAGACAAGACCTTGCGTCCTCAGTCTCAATCAGGGCTAACAACTACTTTTACGTCCAAGCAACATCTCCACACAACTCTTCACTTAATTTCAATATATAAGTGCTGTTGACCAAGTCTGTAGAAAATAAGGCAGACAATAACTGATGCCAGAACTGTGAGAATAACCAGAATTATTAAGTTCTGAACAGAACTGAATTAAATATTACAAGAAATGCCAAAAAGCAACATGCGTGAAGAGCCTGCTTCGTTTCTGATCTGTGTTTTAGTCGCATAAGTGATATAAAAATTCACTCATGTCATTGTAAAGGCAGAAGCAGAGACCTAAGTTATTAGTCTACAGTAAGTGAATCATTTCCTCAAGTCTTACGCAAATGATGCCTAGAGAGCAAAACCATTGGCCAACAGTGGAACAGTCTTTTGAAAGAGTAAATGAAAACAGATGGCAACATAGAGCAGAAGAATGAATCTATGTAATCGCATTGGCAGAATTTAACAACAACAACAAAACTGACAACAGTAACAGTCTCTAAAAAAAGAATTAAAATGGCTGATACAATCAAGAACAGGCAGTGGAAATAAATCTGAAACAATCAAATTTAATATCTATTAAACATAACAAAGACAAACACAGGAAATATAAATATAACTAACACAAAATTAAATTTAACAAATAATAAAATCTACAGCATCAAAACAACAGAATAATTAAACCTACAAAAGTTCAACATAGACTTTTGAAAAGATTCAACCTACCGAGTCAAATATAGATAGTCCATCATGGCCACCAATGGCAAAGATCTTTCCATCTACCACAACAACTCCAGCAGCACTCCGATGTTTTTCCATGCTAGAGATCATTGTCCACTGGTCAACATTTGGGTCGTAAATCTCAACGGAGCTGAGGGACGTTATTCCATCGTATCCACCACAAATGTACAACTTGTCTCCAAGAGCAACAGCACCAAGAGCACTGCACCAAAAATCAACATTTAAAGCAAGCACCATTCAGTTGTATCTGGAATAAGCTCCCTATGTTGCAGAACCAAAAATATGTATCTCTGTGTCTGTGTGGCACTCTGTATGTCTGTCTTTGTGGTTGAGTGTCACTCTGTATGCCAGAATTTGCGGCTGTGCATCTTCCTTTGTTTGTTTGCTCTGTTATGTATCTGTCTGTGTGTTTGTCCACGCCTACGATTTCTCGCTCAGCCGACAGACGTATGGCATGTTAACAAATGCATTACTTACTTACTTACTGCTAGAAAAGAAAGGAGCATAGGTTACAATGCATAAGGTAATGTCAGATTATGTGAGGCAAAATACGGCAAAGGAAAATTAAAACTCCTATGTGCCTAGTGGAAAGTTTTCCACTGTTTGGCCCTTGAGCTAGCAATGGACAAATTCCGTCATGGCAAGTACCAAATTATACTGTTTGGTGAGAGAGACAAGTGTGAATGAACAACTTGTCATGAGTTGTTACGTGAAGTAGGCTCGGCAGGCTTGATCTAACAGATGAAAGATTACAGGCAAAGTAATAATGCTTAGAGCACCAATCCATGATTGCTGCTAAGCAAAATTAGTGCGCATTCCGAAATCCAGGTGAGTCTGGTCGAAACCAACGGGGGTTTTATAAAGGAAAGATACTCCTGTTTAAAGATGACACCTGTTTAAAAATGACTAGCTATAAACTGTAAACAGTATTATGGGGACATCAAATCAACAAACTGTCTAGTGTCTAGAGATGCCAAAAATGAAAATTCTCACCTGCGTTTACAAAGCATCGGTGCAACAAGTTTCCACTTTTTCTTCTGTACATCAAAAACTTCAACTGTATTCAGTCTCTCTTGACCATCATAACCACCAACAGCGTACAGCTGACCTACGACGACATCAGATTAGTAATTACTAGCATTATCATTTCTGACAGCATGGGGTGGCAGATTACTAAATGCTTGAACAATAATATTATATTTTAACAATGCTATGTTTTCAGATTGGACTGCATTTCCAATTGTCTGGAGTTTTCCTTGTCTCCAAACAATCTGGAAATTCTAATAACATGTTAGGTGTCGAATGATGCATCATGGGGCATTTAACAGGGTGCTGCACATATTTTATGCTACATATCTAGAGATCCTATAAAACTAACACTAAGGTAACTGCATAACTGATGTGCGGCATCTGGATGAATGCTTGTATGCAAATAAACAAACAGCGTGGAGCACTGAACAAGAGTCAATCAACATGCACATAATGAGCAAGCATAATTCCTTCATGCAATCAGCTGATGACTTATCACTACATAGGCCTAAGAAGACATGTAACTCTTACTTTCGTTAACATCGGTAATAATGATTCACTCTAAAAAAACATCACGTCAGTGTTTTAAACTGCTTGTAACTGGCACAAGTTTATTTGGCCAGTGTCTATTACAACTCCAGTCAACAATGATCCTGGCAGCATGGCTAGAAAGTTTTGATTGTTAGCATGGAAATTCAATTAGAACAGCGAAGCACAGGACTGCACTGCTGGCGTGTGATCACTTCGCATTCTGTTTTTTCCTGATAGATGAGCTAAATAAATGCTATGCCCAAACATAAGAATCGCTAATGACACTGACCGCTAAGCGCCGATATTCCGACTCTGCTCCTCAGCGTGCTCATTGGCTCTGTCAGCTGCCAGCGCCCAATGACTGGATCGTAAAACTCAACTGTACTCACAGAATCCCCTGTCACAACACAAAAACCAGCACTGCTGTGCCAACTCCACCAAATAAAACAGAGTGATCATCAATTCTTAACGGTGAAGCATCTCCCAAGTTTTTGATGTAATAGGTACTAAGTAAGTCTCCTAATAAAACACAATACAATGCAGTGCAGTTAATTACATCCATTCAACCAAAAAAGCACTTTGCTAAATTGGCCTGCCTGTCAAGAGAGAGGCACCTTGGTCTGAGTCTTCCCAAGACACAGCTGTACTGAGCAGTCCAAATGACCTGAAATCTAACCCTATACCCATGGATATCAAATCTCATCCTACATTAACAGTCTAACAAACCGACCGAGATGCGGCCCTGATATTGTGGGCATCATATGCACATTCTATTGTCGAAATGCTAAAAAAGAACCAGTTTACATTACGTAACATTAATCTGTCACACAGAGATAAATCTGATTGCTAAAGGCTTATACAATCTTCGTCAGTTAAGTGCTCATAAAAACTTGCATTTGGGCATCAAATCCTAAAGACAGAAAAGAATTAACTAACTGGAATAAACTAACCTTTAGAAAATCGTTAATTAATTAATTAATTAATTTTCTATCAACAACTAGAACAGACTGATAACGACAGCTACAAATGCGCTGTGCTCACCTGATGAAGTGAGACCACCCACAGCGTATATGATGCCGACAATATCAGAGCAGCATCTCGGTCTGGTCTTAAACGTCTGCATCTGGGATCGTCTCTCCGGCATCAGATGATAATCCTTGGCTTCATCGATCAGATCTCTGCTCACAACAGACATGGCTCTCGTTAAACCATACCGCAAACTAAAAGGCCTAAATCCACTTCACTACTAAGGATTTCACTTAATCACATTTCCACATTAAAAACAACTTAAATCTACTTCACATGAATCAGATCCTGCTCAAAAGAGATCTCTATATTAAAATACCAAAAATCTATTTTGCACCAAAATACTATAAATCCACTTACAAAACATCAAAACACTACAAATCCACTTAACTTACTCAATTCCATCTCTACACTTAATATCAAAACACTACAAGTCCACTTAACACGAAAGAAATCTTACTGAATTCCATCTCTGCATTAAAATATTGTAGATCCACTTCATATCAGACAGATCTTACTGAATTCCATCCATTCTTCAAAACACCTTTAGCCCAGTTCTCACCAGACAGTTGAGACTGGATCTGTGTAAGGTAATGTAATGTAATCATCGTTACATGAAGAAGATACTTGCCTACAACGTAACGAGTTCTTGACAATGTCTTCTTGCGCGACGTGATCGGTGAGGAACTGAGGAGCAAGGAGTGGCAGTCTGACGTTTCTTAGCAGCTCATCAATGTAGGCAGCACGACTGACAAGATCTTTCTTAACCCAGATTATGACAGCATCAAAGACCTATACACAAACGCCATCGTGATTAATGTGTCAGCTGTAAACCACAGACATGACTTTGCTGGTCTGATTTTGTGTGTGTGAGCCTACCAGTGGAGACTTTTCCCAGTTATCTAAGCATGATATGCCTGCAGATAAACTAGTCATTCTTAAAAAGCTCTAACATAATTTAGGCTAAAAAGGAGCACATTCAAAGGTTTTACGATGGCCCTGTCCAAGCCATGCACACACACACACACACACATATTCTCAAGACCTTCAAATAAGCTTATTTATAAGAAAAGTACACGACAACATTGACTGGCATTTGAGCTTAAGACACTCCTGAGGTTGTAAATCTTAACCAGAACTTTCTTTCCATCCACAGATGAAGTTTTCTATCCATGACAGAACTTTATCAATAATGTTACCAATCCATGAAAGAGTTTACCTGTTCCTCTGAAGCCACATGTAGCTCATCGAGTGATATAATATCTAGAATTTCTTTCTTCGAAAGACTTAGAAACTCGTCCGACTTGGAGACATCAACAAAGTGCTTCTGAATGTACTTATTACAGGCGTCTACTAGACTAGAACACATCAGCTGGTCGCTAAATGCTCGAATTCCTAGGACATTATTTGGATGCAGCCTGCACAGCAAAAACAGCATCAGACTATAGCTGACACAAACAAGGCCAAGAAAATAAAACTGCCAACACTGCAAATTCAAGGCACTCTCTCATCAAGCACAATTTATGTATTTAGTTTTCATACTTTTAAAAGCATTTAATGACAAGGTATCAATCAGTGACTTTTTCAAGGTCCCTAAGAGTAGTTGCAACTGCCTTGAAGGTTGAAAACATGCAATGTTATCTGTGATACGAAGAAAGTTCTCCAATAACTAAATCTAACTACTGTACATGTATCTGTGGTTCCCTTGATATCTTGCAATTTACAGAAAGCCTTAAATAATGACAACCATATCAGCTATGGTCACAAAAATTTTACAAAGAGAGCATATTTTGTTACAGGTTGTATAGCGATATGGAATAACATATCAGATTTAGGTTAAAATGTCGACTCACGCGTTAGGACTGTACAAAAAAGAATCTCACCTGTTTCTCATGAAGTCACAACATGCATCTTTGACAATCTGCAGCTGAAGGAAACTGGCACCAACCATCAGCAACTGAACATTCGTGGTGTCCAACTGAATACGACCACTGTAGGCGAAGTTAATCAGCGCCTCTAGAGCACTTCAACAGTCAACAAACTTCATAAACAGTCATGCATAACGCCCACTTATTCCTTACCATTGTTTTAAAGTATAGGTATATGTGATACCATCTATGAAAGGGGACCACATGGTGGGTAATGAGTTATTCATCAGCAAAAAATCTGAAAATAATGGTGTATAATGTTGTATAGAGAGAGTAATTTGGCATTTTATGTAGAACTTAGAACATGCAATTTTCAGTAAAAGTTAAGAAAGCCCACAGCACATCTATTTGTTGGAAGTTACACAGCTTGCAATGTCATACTTGCAGTGTTCCATTTTCACGAACGTTTGTGCTAGATTGATTGACGAAGGCATCCTCTAGCGAATGCCAGTGAAAACCCAATTTCAATACTTTCATGGGTGACCTTGTTTAGAGGCCTGTATATCAGTAAATATATCTTGGACTGTGGTTCTTTTTCACAGACGGCATCACAATTAGTAACAGTAAACAGTAGCTTCTCCCAATGGTGCATCAAAATCAAACACAAAATCAGACAAAACCTTTCAAAAAGGAGGTAGGTATACGATCTAGTTTGCGCTGTTTGTTTGGACAATATTGTCAAATCTATAATATTTCAGTATCATGTGGGTTGGAAGACAGATAATGAGGATCGAGGTGAGAAGATTGGATAGTCATGAGTGGGGAAGGAAGCATCAGCAGGTGGAATTTGGTGGTTTTGGAAAAGAGAGATTGAAGAGAAAGATGGACGGTAGATACTTTGTCCGAAAAGAAAGGCTCCGCTATTGAAGAAGATGGAAAAGAATTTGTAAGTGGGCTGGAGGAGTTCTGATGGAGGAGTTGGTTTATGGTGTTCAAGAGAACGCAAGGGGTAAAGGATCGGAAATGAAATAGTGAGGAGTAATATATCTCTTTAGTCATTAGCTAGAAGGCAAAGGTATCTATTTGTCATGGATTTAAGGGCAAAGAGAAGTCGAGAAGTAGCAGTCACACATATATACAGCATGTGCTTATTTATACAGAGAATTCTTGAATCACAAATGCTCCTTGCCTTGCTTCAATCCCTTGAACAGCAATTTCATCCTGCTTTGATTCTATCATGTCATGCGTAAACATAGCGTGAAAGTAAGGAATGCTGGCAGCAAGAACAATCCGATGAGCACTAAACTTGCTGTCACCAACCTACATGAACAAGACACTGTAAATGACACCTGCTGGCACTCACATACACATGCATACATGTATGTATGTATGTACGTATGTATGTATGCATGCATGTATGTATGCATGTATGTCATACATGCATTCACATTTGTACACAAATATGTAAAATGTACTAATGCATAATGCAAAAAGTACAAAACGGCATGCATGAAACAAAATATAAACATAAGTAAATAAATGCTGCAAATAAAGTACGTATTGATGTATGCTACTCATGTAAGTTAATCATAACGTATGGCAAAGCAATGAATCAGTTCATTAAGCAAGTAATTACTAATGTCGCAATAAAAATATTTCCTTCCTGATTAATTAATTATTATCAATTAGTTATCGATCATTATTGTAAAAACTGTAATATGCGCTTGATAACTTCTCTGTCAAATACGCCTTCCAGCACTGTTCAGAATTTAGGCCTTCGAATAAGGGCAAACGTCCCTCACCTTTAATGTAACATCGCACAGTTTGGCCTTCCTTCGGATTTCCTCCATGACTGGAAATGCCGACATTGGAAGGTCTGGTTTAACAAAAACGACTACATCATCTGCCATTGCAAAGTCAAGAACAACAACTGCACGCCGTATTTACCGAAAACAGATTTATAAATCCGTTTGCGATTTAACAGAATACGAAGGTCTGTCTAATAACTGCGAAGGAATAGTATCATCATTAATTTTGCAAGTGGCAACAAAACTGAACAACGTTCCAGTGGCGAAACATCGAGCTTCTTTCTTTAAAATATTGTACAATTATTTAAATTTAGTATAATGAGATGCATTGGAGTACATGTTTAGGTGTTATCTCGAGCCGGAACCTTGATATAGGTTTGGCATCAGTTGAACGGCGCGGCGCGGCGCCAGTGCAGCTGCCATTGAATCATTCATTGTTGTACGGTTCGAATTTCTTCAGCAATCAAACAGCTAGGCTTGGTGTACCATTTCTTTCGCAGACGCTCAGTCAAAACACATTCGATGAGACAAGTTTGGTCACTCCGGAGTTTGTTATCTTCTGACAGACATTCAAGATCTAGACACTTATCTGGCCCATCATACGAACTCACCAACACTGTCAGCCCTTGCAATCTATTGATTTTAAGCGTACGTCAACCGGCTCTGTGCGTGAGGATACCGGTTCGCATATCATTCGTCGCTTATTTCAGAGGTTTTAATCTCTGGCTAGTACTGTCCGTGCACAGGGACCTTAAACGACGGGGCACCCATTCAAATGGGCAGCGGTAGTGAAGGATCTCACCCGATAAATTCATTGAAAAATAAGCAGGGGCGGTGCCATAAGGTCGCTACAGAAAAACGGGTACATCTACATTTACTGAAAAAACAACCTCTTCTACAAATCTATCCTCTTATCTAACTTCCTGCTGCAATTCCAAACACCATGGATACACACTTCCACAGTAGCCGCCTGACTTACCCTTGAATCTTGACCTGGAACTGAATCTGACCTTGCCCATAGGGCAGCGGTGGTGAAGGATCTCACCCGATTAATTCATTGAAAAATAAGCAGACTCGAGGCCATAGGGTCTCTATAGGAAAACATGTACGCTTACATTTTTACATATCGATTTTTTTGACTAAGCGCCGGTGAATAAGATGGTTCACGTGACTTAGCTTTCTTTTGGCGCCGTGGAAATCTCGAATTTACGATTACGATCTACTATAGTCAGGATAGAAATTATGTAGAAAAGCAAGAAATGCCGAAATCAAAGACTATTGTGTTTCTCAGACAATCATACTAACCTATCTGAGAATCTAGGATGTTATACTAGAAAATTTGCACATATACAATTACTGGAATAACTAACAGACGCTAGATGACGGTCAACACAAATGATGACAACAAAACTAAGTTTCATGAATCAATTCTCTTTGGTAAAAGCGCGAACTTTTGTTTCTATAGAAACGCCGAGTGTTACTTTTGTTTTCTTGGGAATTTATATGATGATCGGAATTCTTTCAATATTACTCCTATTTTGTTTAGAAAACAAATTAATTGATTATGGTAGGCGTAATTTAAAAAATGTTGTAACTCGTGGTACAGTGCCAGTCGACAGTAATTTAAGGGAATCGATGAATCAGTATACTGTAAAATTTAAATCTGTAGTAATGAACTAGCAGTTTTCAAATTCCCAACTTTGGGATTGAACATCCATAGGTAAACATTCATAGGCAAAATTATGTTAACGTTGGGAGCAAAACAGTTTAAAGCAGTGTTAACTTCAGTTTTCATTTCTGGTTATTTATATAGTGCCTTAAATATCTCCTTAAAAGTGCTGTGCTACACCAATGCTCTGTTGTCATTTAAGTCCCGACTCAGACCCAATATTTTCCTCAGTAGCCTGCTTGTCTCTGATCTTGAGGATTATGGCCCAACCTGGAGTGTATAGTGGATTGTTTGCATTACTTCAGAGCAACCGTTGATTGAATGCCAGTGCAATCACCAAGCCACCACTCATTGTATAAATTAAAGACAACATATAACTCAGAGGTCTGAGTCTTAAGATAAAGTATAAATTAGTATAAATTTGCTGGGACGTGGTGGTGTAATGATATGTTCAATGCCTCGTAACCGGAGGGTCGTGGGTTCGAATCTACCTCACGCCACTGCGTAGCGACCTTGGACAAGTTGCTCACCCATAGTTGTCTGTGAGGAAGGCAATGGGAAACCACCTCGCTCATCTCATCCCCGGGTGGCATAAAGCCAATGGACCTGACTTCGGGCAGAAAACTCATCATCATCAGTATAAATTTATATACAAGCAGAATGCCATGGTATTTATAAATATGTCACCCTTAATGACTTAAACACGCAGTTTAAACACGCATAGCGCCTGTGAATAAGCTGGTTCCTGTGACTTGCTTTCGTTGGGCGCTGTAAAAATCTCGAGATTACGAATATGATTGCAGTAAATTTTAATTTACTATATTCTCTTTTGAAGAAATCCAAAATTTCTGTGGTGCACTGCTTTTGATGATTCAACAATGACACTTTCACACCTAGCAACAATGCTAATAAAATTAAGAATAACATTGAAAACAAGATCCTTTTGCATCATAGAATGCTGCAAAAAATGATAAAATGTTTTATATAGTCTTGATATTTTAGTGAATATTATATATAAATCCCACACAAGACAATGGAATCAGATGAGCAGAGCATACCGACATCTACACCAGAAGAGGAATTCTATGACATTGATGAAGTTGATGAAGAAAACTGTGTTCATCACTCTGACAATGAGTCATCACTAGACGTGGAGTTTTATGCAGTCAGTGCAGATAGGAAAGAAAAACATAAAGAAGTTTTCAACAGGCAGTCAAAAAGTGCACCTGAAGTGAAAGCTTCTGTTGATGAGCAGCACCTGGGTAGGATCCAGTTAAGGTTTTCTTGAACAGCATTTAATTGTGATTATAGCCTGTACTAAATTGAAGAGCAGAAGCTAAGGTTTTGTGGTTCAGGATCAGCAAAAGCTGTAAGTTATTTTAATGTATCATATAGAGTTTTACTTTTAAAATGGATGAAAAAGTGCTGTATAAATTTCTACAATTTTGCTGCTCATTTTCTTCTTGAAGAAATTCTGTATAAATTTCAAAAAATTCTGACAAGTTATTGATTAACATGTAATAATTTGTAGATTTAAAAAATTAAAAACCTCAATGTAAGTTTCTGATTGAATCAAATGTTTTGAAACTATGCAAATGGCAAACATGTCCAGAAAGTTTCCTGTTTCCTCAGTGAATTTATCTACCATTGTTTGGTAGATTTACACTTTGCTGTTGGTGGTTTTCTCAGATTTGACTACTCCAGTTGCTTCCGAAACCTCACTTCATTTACGCTCTATTGACAAGTTTGTCATAAAGGCTGATGGCAACATCTTCTTTGATCAAGCCAGACGAGAGTCTTTGCACAAACAGAGGTTAAACATCCATAATTTTCAGGCAGATTTTTAATTATTAATAATTGCTTTCGCTTCAGGTAGTCCATAAGAAGAGCCATGTGACAGCCTGAAGTGAAACATATTAGCATTAGTAATGAGATCAGTGTCAGTTCTTTTATAGGAATATCTAGTAATTAATTATAACAACTATTTAGTTGTACTTATTTTATCAGTTTCCAGCTGTTGCTACTTTTAATTGATTTTATTCTGTTGTTCTGCTGCTGCATGTATTTTTATTAAGGTGACCATACAGTTTACAAAGTTTGTTGACAAAAATGTGTTTAGAGCTGGTAGCCGATTGCAAACAAGGTCAAAATTATGCCAAACTGATTGGAACTGGGAGGAGGACATGAAACTGCTTGCTCTGCATTCGGAAGACTCGTTTTTCTCTAATTTATTATCTGGTAAGTCGGTCAGTCCGTCGGTGATTCACACACCCTGTCAGACGCCAAATAATTTCCTTCTACTGGATCTACTTGTGCTACTGGAGCATTTTCCTGGCATCAGCTAACACCATCCTTTGATTGCTTTTGAAAGCAGAAAATACAATAACCATGTTGAGTTAGACAGTTGACTTAGAGACAACAAGAAATTTTGAGATTGTTTGTACGTAGTACACTGAGAAAAATTACCTGAAGCCCAGAGCTAGTTGTGAAGACATGCACATGGTTTGCAATGATAATCTGCCATGGAGACCAATGCAACCTTGGAAATGCAAGTGATTTTTCACAGTGTTAAGATTAACGAGTGATTAATTTTTTATGGTAAAGAGATTGCTGTCAAAGTAATTAATGCTCTGTGGTTGTAGAGATGAATGGGGCAGAGATTAAGGCGAGTTCGGCAAAAGATGTTGAAAGAGAATCAGATAAATCTCCGTATCGAGGAAAACAATTCAGAACTGGTTCTGAGGCTGGTGATGATGATTTTTTGCTGATTGGCTGGGAGAAGGATATGGACACACAGATGGAGGTACCTCTCACATTTAGCTCACTTCACTTACCTTATGTCATCTTACCCTCCATACCTTACCTCATCTTACCATCTTTACCTTACTTTATCTTGCCATCCTTACTTTATAGTACCTTTTCTCATCATCCATCCTTACCTTATCTTATCATTTTTATCTTACCTTATCTATTTTATCATCTTTGCATTACAGTAGTATATCACATCTATTACCTGTTTAAATGATAACAAAGGAACAGATATCCACTAAATTTCTGTGAAGTGTTAACTTTGCACGTCACCTCATCATAGCGCATCTGTGACAATGTTTCTCTATGTGTAAATGTTAACCTTATGCCAATCTTCTTTTGTTTTGCTTTACTCTGAGTAAAGTAGACCTGTTGAAACACATTCAGAAATACTTATGTTTGGAATTTCTGTGTGGCAAGATAAAGTAAAATTTGCTGTTTATTGCACAGTAAGCATCAGCCACCAAGCTCACCATGATACCTTTCTACTATGCAGGTACCAACTTTATAAAGGTAAAAATATAACGGTAATACACTTGTTCTGCTCTGAGGCACGGTATCAAAGTTGCAGGATCATTCTGCATGATCACGCAATCCAGCAAGAGGAAAGCTTCTTTAAACATCTCAGCTAGCCTTGGTGCTCATTTACTGACTCAGAAAAAATGTAGGACTGAGTGGGTACCAGGTGTCATGGTATTCCATAGATGGTCACCCTTCCAAGTACTAACCAGACTCGATGGTGCTTAACTGTATCGGCTACAGATCAACAGCATCAAGGGGCGAACTTGTCTCTGTGATCATATTGTCTTGATTTGCTTATCCTCAATGTGTTTGATTACTGATTACAAGAGAGGAAGTTACAGTAGGATGGCGTTTTTGTTGTAACAGAGTTCAAACGAGGACTGGCTGACTACGGTCATTAAGACCCTTCCAAGTGTTGGTCCTCCTCAGATCCTTCAGGCAAGTAAAATCGTAATTGTAATGGTAAATTTGTAAAGCCCTGCTTCAAGGTAGCCTCATCAGAGGCACTCCCGGCCCATCGTCCCAGAACTGGGGAATAATACGGTCTTCAGGCGCTTACGGAAGAGGGAGGGGAGGGGTAGAGGGAGAGAAGCTGCCGTCGAAGGTCGGCAGGTAAATACGTCACAACATGCAAAACTTATCTGACAACATAAATTGATTCAGTTCTCATACTACTTGAAGTTACTGGTACCAGGTTTTGACACACAATGCGATGGACTATAGATAAAGTTGCTGATGAAGGAATTAGATTCTAGTCCTACAGGTTGAAGTATTTACATTGGCAAAACCCATTTTTCTTCTGTGGTACTTTTTTCGTTTTCATAGCTTAAAACTTGAACATGTTCCCTTAAAACTTGAACATGTTCTTGATTATCTGATCTAATCTAATGACTTCTATAGTGCCCTTCTGTAGTGCAGTTATCATAATTCACATGACAAATTGAAAGTGAAAGCATAATCAGAAATTATGGTATGTTGGAGAAATCCATTTCAAATACAACAAGCCACGTTAATACATGATAAATAACCGGATTATATGATTGGACTCAGTTGACCATTTTATATTTTGCTTCAGTGAGAAGATTACAGCATATGACACGTGATAAAATGCTTTTGCTGCTAAAGGTATATAAACTCTAGATGTGATTTTGTATAATGACTTAAGAAACTTATTTCTTTTTCTTGATTTCAGTACAAAAAGGAAAGTGTTTTACCTAATCCTATTTGCCCTCCAGCTCAGAAGGAACAAACTACAACAGCTTACGGAACTTTGGACGAGGAACTGATAAACTACATCTTTCAGCTGGACAAAGCAGCACTGAGATCGATCATGACTCAGGATTCTACGGCCATTTGCCAGTTCTGTGAAAAGGAATCCAGTGTCGATCCTTATTGCTGTAACGCTTATTTGAACCATTTAAAAATTCTGCAGAAAAGTGAACTGAATGATGAACTGAATGGAAGATTTGATCTCGACTTACGGTCACAGTTGCTTGGAAATCAGAAAATGAGGAGAGGAGGAGGATCTGCCACAGAGGATCGCTCTCCTCTGCGGTCAGCCTTTCAGTCTCACCTGATCATGGTCACGCATCAAATCATTTCTCAGCCATGCGTCTGTCGTTATGTATTGTAATATTTAATGTAACCAACTATTCTTATAGCTCCCATGATTTTAGAGCATCTACAGTCTGTGTGGCACGGTGGTCTATTGGTAAAGCATTTGGTCAGTGATCATGCGTTTGCAGCTTTGACTCCGTGTAATGACCCTGGGCAAGTTGTTCACACACACCGTGCCTCTGTCATCAAGCAGTATAATTTGGTACCGGCATACGCTGGGAAGTAAACAGTAAGTCCTGTGATGCACTGGCCCCCATGTCCAGGACAATGGGACTCGTCCATTGCCAGCTCAAGGGCCTAAAGAAAAGGAAATGAGATATGGGATACTTTACTTTTTTACTTTACAGTCATGTTTAGCATAGGTAGTTTAGTTTTTTTCCAAAATGATGTACTATATAGTGTCGTTTACAATTAAGCATATGTTTTGTTGTGTTCTTTAATGTTAAGTTAAATACCAGTTAGCATAATATGTAATAGTTTGTACTGTATGATATGTATACAGCAGTGTTCTGTATCATATCGTAGCTTTAGGGCACTAGTGTGATGTAGTATGTAGTGTACAGTATGTAGCATATCATGCTATGTATTGTGAAGTGTAATGCAGTGTAGTTTATCAGGGCATATTATGCAACAGATGTTGCAGTATTCGTTTTAGAATGTTGGCAGAGCAGAAGAAATGCATTGGTGTAATGTAATGTAACAAGCCGTTCAAGCATGTGTGAAGTTTTCATAGCTCTGTAAAGCACTACATAAAGCTAGTCTGGTCTAATCTGGAAAATTTAATATGACATATAATAACACACAAGGCAACGAAAGGTCTCTTCTATGTAAAACCGCACTTCATAAACCGCACTTGTGATCCTGTCTATATAATAACTATTAACACTACCAGTAAGCAGAGCAGGGTTGCACGGGGAAATCTGACAATTCAGTGGACTCTGTCTTGAACTTTGCCTGGATATGATGACTTGGCGATGTCCTGCAAAAGAAGTGAATCTCATGCCTGATTGTCAGAGGCAGATCAAAATTCTTTACTTAATAAGATTAGATGCCATGTTTGCTCAGTTTCATCTGTTACTTAGTGAATTCTTGCAATTTTCATTTTTACCTTAAATCTTGTAGTTCTGGCCAGAAGTGCTATAAAATTTCTTTCACTTGCTTAATAAGATAGGATGCCTCATTTGCTTGGGTCTAATTAATGAATTCCTCCACATTTTTTTATATTAATTATATAATTAATATTTTTTAATGTATCTTTTTTATATTTATTATTAATTTTTCAGATCTGCAAAGAAGAAGAAAAAGACACAGTTCGCAGACCAGACGTTTGGTTCTCAGCACGGTTTGAAGCAATCAAAGTCACCCAAAGAAAGACTAACTGGTTCACATACAAAAGACCAAAGCGCGGACAAAGTTGTTAAGGATCAACACAGTTCACGAATGGCAAGAAACTTTACTCAGTCGATGGTGAAAGATGCAGCAGCTAGATCACAGTCGTTGGCACAAGGCAGAAATCTTGTTGGTCAGAATGCCTTTCTGTATCAGCGTGAGTTACTATTTCCAACTTGTGACGGTCTTTTTAGATTGGAAGAGTAACATTCCTCAAATACAAGTAGACATAACCTGCAGTCTCACTCACTGTTTAAAATGGGAGTATAATCAGCGTTTAATGCACTGTATATGCCTGCAGAATTATATACAGTGCAAAAAAGCTATAGTGGCCAGACCAGGCTTTTGTTCCAACCAATAACTCATGTTATTAATAAATTTTGGAAACAATTTTACAACAGAATTTGTAAATTCAATACCTGTTTAATACCTGTTGAATTTATAGATTCAGTTGTCAAAGCTCAACTTTAAGGTTTAACTTCAAATTTAAACATGTTATATATTAAATTTTGGAACAGTCTGACAACAGAACTTATAAATTCAATACCCACTGTACCCATTTTTAGTTTTGTTGCCAAGGTTCAATTTTAAGGTTGTATCTTCAAATCTTGGACCACCGCAGGATGACTGAAACAGGTCACCTGGCCCCAATTGGGTTCCCTCACTTGCAGAGTTTGGCCCAGGATCTGCAAGTATGCACTGTGAGCCCCAATGTTTGCCTTTTTTGCCACATATGCATCATGAGTACTCCTATGAAATCTCCTTGTGCCTCCATACTGGGGGATCCGTTTGGTCATCCACTGTCAAATTCCAAAGAAGAGCCACACAGATACAGGGAGAGTACCTTTGAAGTAGTTCCAAACAAAATGACTTGAGGCCACAGATGTCAATTATTTAAGAAACCGAAAGGAACATTTGGCCAGAAATTTTTCAGAGCAAGAGTTATAGACTTGTGGAATGGTTTGAATGATAGTAATATTATAACGGCTTTTAAGAGAAAGCTTGGCTGTTGAGCATTCCCGGTAATTTGCAGTGATTCTAACAGATTAAATATCTTCTGAACCCTTTGAAAGCCCTAGTGTATTCTATTACTTGCTATATTTGGTATATAATGTTTTGGAAATAGGTTGCTTAGTAAGAATGAAATTATAAATTTGTTGTATGATAAAAAAATTATCTGAATGATTCGACCGATACTTTGGAGCAGAGGGAGGAAGACAGTTGAAGACGATCAGCTACCAGTTGTCCTCAAAGAAATGTCTTGAAGACGGATGGACTCTGAGCTTCTCTTCAAGTCTTGCACGTTCAGAGTTATATGAAGACTACAATGACCTCATTCAGACCAGTGTAAGACCTTATTAGTATTACTACAGCTGTTTACAACTGAAATGCCTCCCCTTCTCTCTTCTTCACTGCATTGTATTGAATCATTCTCACCTTCTCAACTGGTATTTAATTCACATCCTTTGTTGTTTGCATTGAATTTAGATAACGATCCCTGCAGTGCAAGTATGCCGAATAAGTTGTTAAGTAATGCATCTGTGATGCAAGGAAGGGTTGGAAAGTACCTTCCATTTATGACACACATCTTGATGTCTCTTGATCTTCTTGTTATTAATGCCTAGTGTGCAGTAGCGGCTCATGGGTTGCTTGCATCGGGAAGGCAAGAGCATTTCCAGAGGGGCGCCATATTCGGGCAGTCCACCATGCATGGGTCTGGTCAGAGAGAGGCACCAGTGTATAACCAAGAGGGGCGGGGACGAACCACCCCACACCTATAGCTAAATCCACCACAACTGGTATGCTAGTTTAAGGTGCTGCTGTTGAATGGCTTTTGCATGCAAGGGCTTGCTCAAGGTCCTTACAGCAACCGTCTTAGAGGAGGGTTGAACCACTACACATTTACACGATGCCTTTAAAGAAGCTATCACAGGCGGTTCATCGGGGCTGTTGGAATCTTGATTGTTTAGAATATGAAACCTCAGAGTTCATGCTAGGTTACAGCTGAGTTCTAGCACTTGCTTTCGGTTTAGCATTCTTATGGATGCTGAAATATCGAAAAGGCAGCAGAGTAGCTAAGCTCATTGCAAATCAGCAAGGCAATAAAAGTATCATAAAAATAAAACATATTCCTAGACGCTTCTCAGTTTGTTTTTGACAGAGACTACATGGACGCAAGACCTTGTTTGTCAGAACCTACAACAATGGAAATATTTTTGCAGTCATCTTTCCAGATGGAAGTGGAACTATTTTGTATCCTTGTTCTTTGAAGATCATACAGTTACATATAATAATAATAATAAAATAATAATAATAATAATTAGTAACTTCCAATGCACCGGTGTCTAATGTGATAGCACACCAGAGCCAAGCCACAATCAGGTCAATATCCGGAAGGTCAGTCCACAAGATAAAGAGGCAGTCTAAGGTGGATAAGCAGTTTGATGGATAAGCAATATAATAACAAATAAACAAAGCAGCAAAAAATAAAGTGAAAATGCATAGTACCCAGTATACAAATAGATTCGCATACAAACGTGTAGGCACACGTAATATACAATGCATTATGCATATGTACATGTATGTGCACATGCATATAGGTAAACACATACAATTATTTCAAAGAGTTAAGCAAAACTTTATCTACCTCAAACACAGCAGTGCATTAAAGAATCTAGCCCTGTATTTCTCTGACAACAGAGTGTGTTCATATATTTTTCTTCCAAGCCAGTGTACATAACAAACGTAGAGATTCTGTACTAAAATTAACTTCTTAACAATATTCTCTATGTAGCCATCCAGACGGTAGGGTGGCCATTAGTGTTGTTCAGACTGGTGAAGGATTATACACATACATCGTACAGGATGATTCAGAAGAGTCAAGAATACTGGCCATCTTTCAACCCGATGGCCATTCATGCGTGTATTTTCCAAATGGCAGACTGAGGTAATCGGCTCCTCATATCTCTTGAGGTACTTTTGAAGGAACTCCACAGTTGAAATGTTACTCAAAAATCATCCAAATCATAGTCAGCTGCATCTTTAAGCACTTTGAAAATGTTTTTCTATGTAATAATTTGTAATTACCCAGATAGATACAAAATATGTAAACTATAGATAGAAAAAGTGCCATGGAATTATCAAATTAACTACAAAATATTGATAAATTCAAGTTGCTTAATGGTAAGAGTTTTAATTAACGTTAACAATAGCACCCACTGATTATTAAAATTATTATTGGGCTCCATCTTATTAAAATGCCATCACCATAGCATCATTTTAAAAGCATAGCCACTGGAAACAGTAAATTTTTGTCAAAACATTTTGTATACATGTTAGTAGGTCCCTAGTTTGTTTTTCACGTAGAATCAGCCTTTCGCCAACTGGAGGTGTAGAAATTGGTCGCCGTGGGGCAAAGAAGAGGAAGTGGCTGTGGCATGACATGTACGACCAGCAACAAAGAGCGCCCCTTCAGCCGATTACCATCGGCATTATGCCTGAATGTGGCATTCGAATCATGTCCCAAGCAAACATCACTGTTACATATAACAACGACTGCAGGAATATCAGACTTCATGTTGGAACCAAGCTAACGGTCTGTTGTTTATTTAATCTAGCAAATAATTTAATATTATATAAAATGTAATACTGCTATAATTATACTCAAGGCATCAATCAATAATTGCTTCAAAATGAAACCACAGTCCATAATCATAATCCATTAGAGAGGTTTGGCAGAGATCCGAAAATTCGGAGACCAGCATGAACAAGGAAATTGTAAATGTACTCGGTATACTAGAGCAACCTTTCGGCCTTGACCCTGCTCATTTTGCAATGAATTTATTGGGCGAGATCCTTCACCACCACTGCCTGTTTGACTGGGTGCCATTTGAAGTCCCCACAGGCATTTAAGGACCCTGTGCACAGACCGTGCTAGCAGCAGTCAAAGACATCAGTCTGGAATCAAGACTCGAGGCTCATGGTAACGCAAACGTGAGACACGCAGAGAGAAAGACTGGCAAACCAATAACTCTGCTGCCCATAAATTTACAACAGAACCTCGTTATAATGTGCTTCATTATATCGCAAATTCTGATATAATATGGTCAGGTACATAGATGCCAGATTTAGTTCAGCTTTAAAAAATAACCTCATCATAACACAACCTCATTATTAGGTGGTTCTTGGTATGGCTTCCATAGACAGCTTTACAAGGAGGTTCTGGGTATATGTGTATATATATATATATATATATATATATATATATATATATATATATATATATATATATATATATATATACATACATATACATATACATATATATATAGACCCAGAACTGTAAGAACTACAACTGTAAGAATGTGAATGGACTGTTTGTAAATCTCATAAATTTATCAGTGCCACACAAAAGCTGCGTCAGGAGAACAGCTTATTTACCGCCGCTATATAAATTCAAGTCTGCAAGTCAAATTGTTTGGTTAGTATCAGTGCCAGGTCAGAATCTGGGGAATGGGTCAAGCCGGGGAGACAGCATGGTGCTGTGGTGGAATATATCTAATATCTAATGGTGTATGTGCCTGTTTGCATTACTTTTTTGCAGACTTTGTTCTTTCTACACTGGGCAATAATTGTAAAATAGAAAGAGTGCTTGTTTGGACAAATATTTTGATTTATTCTTTTCAGCTGAGCTCCCAGTTCAGGCAAGCTGCACCGAAAGACTTCTACGACCAAGATGAACAATTCCGAAAGGAGACAAAAGTACACGTTGCGTAAGTATTTCTCAAAATATCATCCAAGAGTCAGGCCCTTTTAGATTATAGACTTTGAGGCCAAATATGGCCCCTCTGGCTCCACCGTGGACTATCCTGATAGGGTATGTCAAAAACACCTTCAATTTAATACAAGTTAATAAGTTTAATAACAACAAGTTGATAGGGTACTGAATTTTTAGGTCCTCAAGATCTGTTTGCCTTAATTTTGTTTCACCAAGTGCCAGCAGAGTTTACGGTTATGAACACAAGCCATGTGTACATTTTGTTGCAGAGTGGTTCTTTCTGTAATAGATGTTACATACACAAATTGAGTATAACAGCATGTCTACAATCCACTATTAAGTCACTTCATCTAACAGTTTGTATCTGTGTAATACTTTTCGTGTCTTTGTTGTGTTTATTTGACTTTGTAGGACTTTGATAAACCAGATTTTGACTGTTCTTGAGTTTCCCAAATCTGCAAAGCTAGACAACATTCCTCTGCCACTGCACCGGCTGAACAGCAGTCATCAAAAGAAATATCAAAGGAGTCAACTGACCACATAAGATACATTAATACTCTTTAAAAACAAATTTGATGCTTTTTGGAAGTAAGCTTGTGTATTAATCGTGCCAAAAGTTATTTAGTCAGGAATTAAGATGTTTGGAATTTAACAGTATTGTAATATTTTCTCTTACATGTAACTTCTTGAAACTTGGCTGCCAACATTCCATTATATATCTCCTAACAATTTTGATTGTTGCAAAAATCAAACAAAAGTGAGTACCCTGTGATGATACAGAAAGTCTTTGTAAAGAAAACTACAAAAGATGTATTTAAATGCAAATTGTTATTTATCAGCTACATGGCTGTAAATTATTGTTATCTTATGCCTTCTCTGCACCCACTTTTGCCCACTGGTTGCACGTAGTGAAAACATCGACACCAGAGTGAAGCACACCACAGAAGATGATGGAGCAGCTGTAAAGTAATATAAGATGTCAGAAGACTTTGAAAGAAATAGGAATTTGTTTATTGATTTATTTATTTTCCAACAATGAATATATGTGTATAATAATTTATTAATTTATGTTTGGGCATGTACATCAGCAGCTCTGAAATGGTACGCTGTAGCACACTCGTCTGCCATAAGGGAGTTTTAAGAGTGTGAGCAAATATTTGGTATTTATTTTCAAGCCATTCATGTCTCACTTGTTAAAATATACAGTAGTTACATGACGTAACTCGCTCACAATATATAATAGCTCTGCAATTAATCGGTATTATGCACAGCTTTATTACAAAACGAAAAGCAATAATTGTATCAACGTTTGATGCCACCTAACTCACATTTCAAAATATATAATAGCCATGCAATTAATCTACTAAACTGCTTTGCTTTACTGCATAATGTAATACATTAATAAGCAACACTTGATGTCACCTTAGGCCTATTTTCTAACTTTTCTTGACCCTGCCAAGCAACAGAAATTTTGTCAAAGCAGGAAAATGCACTGTGAGGGAATTTACACAATACGGTGTGCTAGTGTGAAAATCAATGGGGGACCACTGACGCACATTATATACATGCATTCCTGATGTAGATGGCTTGTATGCATTTAAACATGGTGATTGTTACAGAGAATGTGTATTTAGGAATGTAAGAATGATTTGTTGGTAATATTTGAATTTAAAATGGACAGTGTTATTTTCTTTTGTCTTGCTGAATTTCTGCCATTCAGATACTTCAACACAGGCTTGAGATGCAGACTTGAAATTGCAAATTTAGTGTAAATGCTTTGCCAGATTGAGACAACCTTTTATCAGTCAAGTTCAAAAGAGTGTAACTTTGTTATACAAGTTATAACCAGATTTGAAGAAAACAGACTGTCAGTCAAATGGAAGCTTCACTTGTACCATGCAGAAAACCATGACTAAGTTTTGCAAAGTTCCGTAGTTATTTCAGAAGACAGTAGTTCTGTTAAAGGCCAAGGTTCGAGACTTCCATTATGTTCAGGATTGCAGTGCTACAGGCATTTCTCTCAGATAATCTTCAAGAGTTTTGAGCTGCAGTAGAGCAGGGGAAACATCAGTAACCTAGCTGTGACACCCATGCTAAGCCTCTCTGCTTCAGTTAAACTTAAATGAACTAGTTGTTCTTAATGAATTTTATGG
Source organism: Norana najaformis (assembly GCA_964023275.1). Taxonomy (NCBI): domain Eukaryota; kingdom Metazoa; phylum Annelida; class Clitellata; order Crassiclitellata; family Hormogastridae; genus Norana; species Norana najaformis. Next base: position 30,823,779 of record OZ029921.1, read on the forward strand.
CTAGTAAGGTGTTACTTTTAGTTTTGTTCCATTTATGAGATACAACTTCATAAGTGACTGGACCAGTCAGACATAAACGAACTGAATGCATTCTAGGTTGCCACATGAAGCAGTACAAACTGTTGATAAATAGCAAAAGAGCCACAGTGGGAGACCAGTTAATTGTGCTTTTACATTTTGACGTTAAACCTGTGCTGTTGAAGTTACGGGTACCTGGAACTGAAAATGAATTTATCGAGTTAGATCCTTCGCTACCGCTGCCTGTTTGAATCAGTGCCACACCATTCAAGGTCCCCATTTATGGACCATGCTGTTATGGTGGGTTGTTTTAGGTTTAGAGAAATGTGGCAGATTGGATTGATCAGAGTAAGATTTGTGAAAATCTTGAGCAAATGAAGCACATTATTGCTGGCAGCCATAAGCTTACAACTTGGGAGTTCAGTCTTACTGAGGACACCGTTGTGATGAATGTATGGGATCAGACTATAGTTTTGACAGCGTCTCACGAGATAGGATCTTGCCTACTAAATTACTGCAAGCAGAAATGTCTGAAGCATTTAATCCATAACATACATCATCTACTCTTGGGCTAGATGAATGGACACATTAACATTGTAGTGCTCTGGATATGTCTGGTTTACTCAACTCCTCTAAAATTAATCAACCACAAGTTCATGGGGTCTAGTCTCTCATTTTTGCCAAATGACTCCGATTTTGGTGTAATTGAGCAGGCAAGGCCAAAGTCAACAGAAATTACAATTTCGAGCGGTGGTACCAGAGCACTGAGAAAAGCAACCAGCAGCCATTTAAAGCGAATAGAATGAAACAGCATGATTTTGTCAGTTTGGCATCTTTATTGGAAGCAATCAACAGGAAAATAAAATGTGGAAATGAGGTGGAGAGGTAACAGATACAGTGGATTTGTGTGCTCAAAGAGAAACCATTTATGGTGTTCTTCAAATAATCCTAGGAGGTACAGGATATCCAACTGGAGGGTTGGTTAATCTATACCTGGGAACATAACCCCAGCTGATGAAGAAGTGCCATTCACGGAGGTGTCATTCGTTAAACACGGCAGAAAAGCAGCTCTATGCAGCAAAATATTACCTGTGCTGAATGATAAATCTGTCTGACCAACGAAAACCACGTGAATCTGATACACCAGTGCATCATCCAGTGTTTGACGAACTAAAATGTATGTAAGAAATTTCAAAACCACCTTATGGAAGACAAATTGCTTTGTGTTAGCAAGTATAATAGTGAAAAAGTAGTCCAAACACTGTCCTGTTCAGAGAATGCACTACAGATAGCTTTCTGTTCAGTAATAATGTTTAAGATTTCTTGCTTTTTACTAATTTCTGTTAGTTTCTGTTTTTCCTGTTGAATAATCAATGTTGTTATTAGCTTAAAATGCCCTTATGCAAGTATTTTGTGTACAGTTGAGCATTTAAATTTAGAAATTGTTACCAGACTTTGTAATTCTGCTGTTAGGCTTGCGTAAGTTGTTCCTACGTTAATTATCATCAAAAATTACTTAACATTACAATTTCGTGTTGTTTCAACAGTTCTTTATTGCATGCCTACACGTTATGTTGACAGCGTTGTTTGCCCTAACCACAGTACCCTTTACTTGATCAACAGTATGTGACAATAGCAAATGCACAGCACATCAAAGATATGAAATTTCTAATAGTTTAGTTAGTATATAACCCCAGTTCCTGTTTTATCATTGAATAAGCAAAGAAACAGAATAATGGGAAGCCATAATGTAAATTCCAGAGACTAAATATCTTTTAACTAAGACATTTCCGGTAAAGTACAAACACATTAATAAATCAAAGATTTAAATAATATAAAAATAAATATTAATACAATATCTATTGCCTATAATAAAGTCACACAAATGCAAGCAGTACCAGTGAGCAACGCTATCAGCACTTGCTAGAGTGGATGTAACTTCGGTGGCTGTAAGTCTCCGCACTATGCAATCACATGAATTATATAACCAGTTCAAGCAGAGTTCCAGTGGTGCCTGCAGCTAAAAAGCACAAATAAACTGACAGCAGCTCAAAATCAGATGCTTTAAATCACTGCCAATCAAATCACAAGCTCATTTTATATGTACATACATTCCTATCATTACCTAATTCTTTGTTTCAACACGAAAAGCAGCCAAAAACGACAAAAAAGACACACTAAAAACTCAGTTACAGTTAGCCGTACTGTTGTATTTAGCTGCATGCCGGACTTCCAGTTGGTCTGCTTTTTCCAGGGCTAATACTTCAACGGCTGTTGACTTTTCCATGCGGCTGTTTGCTTGACGTGATAATTCGTTGGCCTGGCGCAGTGTTGCTGTCTCGACTCTGATTGTCGTTTCAGTACTGTCACTGGCCAAGTCTTTGCTTTGCCGAGCGCTGTTCCGACATGGAATAGGTGGCAGAACCTTAGGTTTTTTGCTCAGAGGCTTTGGCTTTGTTGCCGACTGACTTTTAGTTGCAGTTAAAAATGGAGAGGGATCTGGGATGACTTCGTCAAGAGAACTGGCCCTATGACCGGACAGCGGACGGTTCACGATAGGCGACTTTGTCATCACGTCGCTGTTCAGCTTCTCACTTGCTGGTGTTTTTATATTCGTCCGACGACGCAGTTTTGGTGCTGCATCTTTTGGTGGTACAGGAGTGGAGGCACAGCTGCCTCGTCCTTTCAACGAGTAAGATGAACTTTCTCTCGACGAAAGAGATGACGAACTCTTTTCCAGATCATCTTTTGCCAGTGTAAAACTATCTTCACTGCCGACCAAAGAACCAGAGCTGGCAACTGACTTTTTAACTCTGCTTCGCAACAGATACGAAACTGCTGGGCCACTTGAAGACGCTACCTCGGTTTTGTTCAGTGGAGAACTACTTTTCTCGCCTGTAACTGAAACACGTGATTCGTTAGAAGTGGCCTTTTCCGTAGATTTAGAGAAAGAACTAGTATCAGCAGGAAAGTTGACACTAGCCGCATGCTTGCTTTCTGCCTGTTTTACTTTCAAGGAACGTAATTCAGCCATTAAGTCCGAAATGGTTTGCGCTTTGTTTTTTAGCTCCAGTTCAAGAGACGAAATTTGTCGTGTTTTCATCTTCAATTCAAATTCTTTTTCATTTTCAAGTGCTCTAAATTTCTTCTGCATCGTTTCTAATTCAGAGTTCTTAATCGTCAAGTCTTTCTTCAAGTCCCGGCTTTTCTTCTTCTCCAGCATCAGCTCCTGTTCAAGTTTGGAAGCTTGCAAATGATCACTGCCATCTGAAACACAAATACAACTAATCATAGAAATTTTAAAACTTGCTACTACTGGTTCTTTTGCTTAGAAACAATAAATAAAGTTTAAACTTTCATGTGCTACCACAAAATTTAAAATAATATGCCTATGTTGCAAAAGTACTGCACTTACTACAGGAACCATGAGAATGGTATCAGCGTTCTTAGCCAGACCCCAAACAGCTGTCAAGAGTATGCAGTACATAAATTATACAGTACTAGAACAATGCCATTTTAGTGCAGTTTTCTTCACAGAGAATTTTTTAATGTTGTCTTTAAATGGCAGCTAAATCTGCTAAGAAAAAGTGCATCAAAGAAACTAACCGTCATATGCCAAGTTACCCATGGCCAGTTGGAAAGACAGTTCTGCAACAACAATCAAACACTCAGACTTTAGAAATGCAATGCCTTTATTTGATTTCATCCAATATCTCCAGTCACAGAGTTAATGTCTTCCAAATTACACTAATGATCCTTTCCACCTGAAGTCCAGATTATAGTTGCCAACCGCATCCACAAAGGTTAAGCATCTAGGTACTTTAATGGCTGCAAGTGCATTCTACAGACACTCATCCCTCATAAATTCACTGAAACACGGGCAGGGTCGACGCCATAGAAAACCATTTACATTTACCTGGTCAAATTCTCATTCAGCATTCCATGGGCAGTTGTTTGTCCCATCCTTCCAAAGTAAGACTTGCAGTCTGAAAAGTTCAGAAGATTGCAAGGCCAAATTTGGTGTCCTTAGCCTTATGATGTCTAGCATTGGCCTTGTGGTACTTGGCCTCGAGTCTTATGATCTGTGACTCTGGACCTTGAGCATAACTGTTTGCATTTCTGTTGCTTACTCACCTCACGTGACACTGCTGTATCCTACAGCAGTAGGATTACAGCACGTACAATGCCTTGTTTAAAGAAACAAGGCAGTGATATACAAATCAGAAGAGAGAATGGAGGACTGCTTCCCTCAAGCAAATTTGCAAGTATGGGTTCAAGAGGGCTACAGTGCTGGATGACTTAGGGCTCCAGTGACAAGCCTAGCTATTGCAGAACTGAAATTCCAAGTCTGTTTTATATAACCTTTTATGGTTATTTCAAACTTTGTGATGTTTATTTGCCACTTTGTTTTAAGTACGCTATTCTTGCATGCAATAACTATGAAGGTTAATGATGCAATGAATCTGGGATGCTAAAACGATATTGGTAAAATGCGTAAATAATTTGGGACACTAAAACCATAAATGACTTACTAAAATACATATAGAAGTTTACTAAGTTTAAGTGCAGTGCAAAGCAACATGAATTTCCTTTATTCACCTGTACATTTCTTCTGTAACTTGGCAATTTCTTCATGAAGAGCTTTCAGCGTTTTTGCATGTTCCTGTTGAATGAAGAGAACTGAGCTCTCAAGATTTGTTCTCACCGAAGCCGCCATCTATTAAACAAAAAATACTACTCTTTTCAATGTCACGAAATTCAACAAAAAACTGTACAGACTTAAATGACCTCTTTCCTGGCTGACGACCCATGCATATTTGCTGTACTTACCGTTGTAAGACCACACAGTCGCCGGACCAGACAGATCGCAGCTCAGGTGCAGGCTTGGTCTTGATAAATATTTAAGTCTCGCCCGGGATAAATCATCTCTCAATGACGGATGTACACCGCCAGTCTCCAAACGTACATTTTAAATGCCCAGCATCAGAAACTAATGACAAATGTACCGAAACAAACAAACCTATGCACCAGAGGCAAAATAGTAACGCCCTTAATCGAAATAACCCGTCTTTTGTGCGTCGCAGTTTCGTAGCCAGTAGTTGTTTGTTTGTCTTCTACGCAATAAAAAATCGGTTTTTAATCTTAAAACGCTGCTTCGTGTTTCTTTCTTCTCCCGAAAAACTGAAGACATCACAGTCGCCAGGGATCTTGGGAAATTATTCAGTTTTTCACAGCAACGCAGAGCACGAATTTCGTTCTGGTAAACGAAACATCGCATAATAATAAGGCTTCGCTGATATGCGCTATAGATGACGCACAGAAGCTGTCTGCGGGCTAAAATATTGCATACGCTTATGACGAAATCAAAGTAATTCAGCATTCATTTAGCGCCTGGATATAGCTGGGCCAAAAAACCAGCTTATTCCCAGGTTCCCAGTCATGGCAAAATCGATTTTAAGGCAGTATATGACTTGGTCAATTGCGAATGAATTCGGCCATTTTGTTGTTGTTGATTTATTGCTTCAGTATACGCGAGTACTACTGTAGCTCCTATCATCTCAGATTTACTGCATTTCGGACCGTATTTTTTGCATGTTATCGTGACCTTCTGCGTCTGGAATGGTCCACCCACAGAGGGGGGACAGGATTCCAGCAGGGCAGTTAGGCCTGAAACCTACAGACCTACTGGCCTAGTTAGCTACATCGGTAAGCGCGTACGCCAAGGAAGCCTCGGTGCGTGAGGATCCCAGGTTCGCGTCCCGGTCGTGGCTTATTTCAGAGATTTGAATCTCGGGCTAGTACGGTCCGTGCGCGGGGACCTTAAATGGCGTGTAGCGGTGGTAAAGGATCTCACCCGTGCGCGGGTGGAATCCATATGGTCGCTTTAGAAAAACCGTGTACAATTTACAATTTTTTACCTATGTACGCCATCTACGCCGGGAAATCTTGGATTCGGTGGAGGAAGGGCGAAGAGAGTCTACAAATTTCTGTTTACAATTACAGAACGGCACGTATCTGTTCCGTCCCAGAAGATTTTTTCTTACCCAGCATTTATTCCTTTAGCACCTCATCTACGAGCTCAGTAATTTGTGATTATAATCACGTCATTTGACCGTAATATTCTTTCAAAAAACTTCCATTAAGTCCCTCCATAGAATTGTCACTTGACCTCGGGTGAATGCAATGGCGTACGTGTTATTATTATAATCTAATATAGCAACCGACTGATGCCTTGTGCATTCATTCATTCAGAGTTTTAATATTGAGCCCCTTCAAGATATGTACCCAAAGGTCTCTCAACCCAGTGATACAGGACATTTTCCAAGTATCTGTGGAAGATACATGCAGCATCCCTGGTTAAGTGAACACGCAGATCTAAAGAATTAATAGCTTTCCAGGTAGATGGCCTAAAAACTTAAAGGTGCGACGCTGCATTGCTGAAGTGTCTGCTAAAGAAACAAGTTCACCTCGGGTCACTGAGAAAAGATTTCTATGGCCAGCCAAACCAAACACGGGGAACAAAGCTCAGGCAAGTAGGCAGGCACATCCCCCAACAATCCAGACCAACACTGAAAACGTCAATCGACCGTAAAACCGGCAGCCAATGAAGTATATCACATAAAACGCGTGATGCACATCATTGCACTGTGGAAGTCATCATGTTAGATTTTCTCGACAGCACACCAACACCTATCTACATAATCCAGCTGATAGCAGATCAGTCCACTGAGACTAGACAAAAAGGGTAAAACAACCTAAACAGGACCAATACTAGCTAACATTTTATGCAGATGTGCTTATCAACTATGGCATTTACATTACATGTAAATGGCAAAGCAAATTCAAGAAAAACGTGGTCTGCAGTAACGTAAAATATCTCCCAGGATTTCAACATATGCAATTAAAATTTATGATTATAATTAAACAAAATTGTAACAGAGAAGAAATGATCAACAGTTATGATGTTTATGATAAGTCATTTATTTTCAAAAGTATTCTCAAGCACTCTCAAGCTAAAACTTCTGCTTCATTCTGAAGCCACGGTCAGTTTAATATGTGTCCTCGGTTTGCGAGTTCTCTGTGGTCGATGTGACTCGTGGTTAACTGTCCACGGTCCAAGGCTGTCATTGGCATAGAAATCCATTGGATACTGATCCTGGTAGGGAACTACTTGCAGCGACACAGACAGCTGAAACAAATCCACTATTTTAATTTGATTTATAATTTACACAGACAATATAATATAATCTCTTTCCAGTTATCTGAGCATTAGCTGCTTACAGCTGAACTTGTTTGAATGAACTTTACCACTTAGGCTAGTGAGTGCAGTGCTTTTGAAAGGTTATTCATTACTACACATGTACTACATTAAGTGTCTAGACACCTAGACACACAAATATATATATGTACTGTATGGAAATTACATACATACACAGTAGCCAGTTGGTTAGACACTTTTGGCTTGTAATGCAGAGTTATGGGTTTGAGCCTCCTCTGACAGAGATACTGTGTAGGAACCTTGAGCAAGTCCTTCACTCAACTGCTCTGCGCCACTTACATTCTGTCGTATGTTCGTGCCAAATGACTGCCGTTTGGATGGTGAAGATAAAAATACCCATATAATAATAATAATAGCCACAGAGGTGGGTGTTGTTGTGGGGTTGAACCAGTGAAAGTTGGTTTGCAAATCAAAAAGGCTACTCAGAAAGTGCAAGTGGCAGAACAGTGTAACAACAATTATCAAGCAGCAATGGCTGATTAAAGGTAAAGATAAAGTAAAATAAGGTAAGGTAACTACTAATTACTTATCAAACTAATTGTGAGAAGGAAGCAAGATCTGCCAGAAACATATACTTGTATTATTAACATGTCATACTAAATGCTAAACAGTACTTCTTACTTCATATGGAGTCAGTAGTGGTTTATCGAAGGCAGTTCCCCAATCGATTGACAATCGCGGACATGCTACTTGAACCCAACTGTCAAGAAATTATGAACTTTAGAAATGATAAATCTAATTCAAGCTGAGAAAGTCCACAGCATTACTGTAATAATAAACAACAACACACATGAAACTGACTTCCCTTAATGCGCTTTTTTTGTGCGAGCTCCTGCAGTAATATTTCCTAGGAATTGACCTTGGCTGAGAAAACAAAACTTGTACCTGGTTCATCGCTTTTGGTTCTACAAACTGCATCTACTGCATTTGCTTACATTCAGCACTGCAAGTCACGCTTTTGTTAGCAACATGATCAACTATTGTATGTACAGCCATCTAGTGTGATTACCATTAGGTCTCCCTTGGGTCTGATTGAGCAACTGGGAATGTGTGCTTTGTGCAGATGCCAGGTTTAATTGCAGCACATTTATCGCCATATTCAGTCAAGTTGAACAGAAAGACTGTCAGGAGCATGAAGCTCTTTCAAATCCAGTTGAAGATTAGATAAGAAAACTGCACAATGAAATGCCATGCAGAAAGCATAGGATTTTACTCACTTATTTCTCTTATTTAAAATAAAATGATTCTGAATTCAACTAGAATGATAAATTACTCAAAAACTTTGTAATGCAGAACAACATAAGCTGTTACTAAATTATTGTCAGTTCTTACCTGTCAATTTTGGGGAACAGTCGTAGCTTGTCTGGAAATAGTTCTGACATCAAAACAAGAACAAATTTTTTTCCATGTGATGTAAGCTGTTCACTTATTGTCTGAAATTCAAGCAACCACATTATTTCAAAAGAGTTTTTAAAACATAGTGATTCTGGGTTTTAGTTAATGCTGTCAAAATGCTTCTGACTACCATTGTGGAGAGACATCTTGACGAATACGTTAACTGTTAACAATGAACTTGAAAGCCCTAGCATACAATCGTAATCATAAACTCAAGATTTCTACAGCACCCATTGAAAAAGCTAAGTCGCGGGAACAATATTCCTTAGCAACTGAGGGTCAGAGTTAGTGCAAGAATCCGATTTTTACATTACATGATCAGGTACCCATGCATCAACTCTCACTTCACGTTCAGAAATAAACCATGGCATGTGATGGACACAATCCACTTATTCCAACTGCAAGACCACAAACAGAATTTATAAAATTTTTACAGACACTTGTCTCACCTGAAGAACTTTGGGAGAACCTTGTCTTCCAAGTGTACCAAGGACAACACCAAATGTCTGAGCTTTTGATGCCTGAGAAATTGCCATTTGACGATTTGAATGCAGTCGGTCAAAGTCGTAGAATTCCCGAGAAAATATTTTGTTGTAGGGATCGTATCTAACAAACCAACAAATCGTGATGATATAGCTCAGCAAACAGAAGAAGGGCAGGGTTAGCACTGACTGAACTTTGGGACACTACAGAAATATAATGCCACACTTTAAAATATGCTGATCCAGATAAGAGATCTAATGACTGACAACATATCTAATAAATTTCATAGAGATTTATTCATCTTTTGTGTGGTTGATTGACACGCCATCTAGAAACTTAATCAGTGACTAAAAATCTCAGGTAAAAAACAGATGATTAGGGCATGGAGATAAAGGGTTGTCAACTACAGAAATATATTTTGGAGAAGTCAGGCATTGACTTCCTGGTACTGGAAAACAACAAAAGTTTATGCAGACCAACCGCATGTCAAAGAATTTTTAAAAATAAAATTAAACTTGAAAACAGAATATTAGAACATCAGAGGAGTAGAACTAAACTAAAATGGAACATTATGGTTACCTGTAGGCGGTGATTTCCGGATTAGCAATCATAACTGATTCTAAGTGGAACCGTCCATCACCCAGATATCTACACCAAACAACATCTGGATTTAAGCAAGGATTTCACCCTGAGATATAAGCAGATGAAACCCTTTCTCTAGCTCTGTAAAGTTCTTCAGGGGACCTTTCTCAATGTAAGCAGATAAGGGTCTCGTAAATAAATAAAATGAAAGACGCAAACAGCTGATTGGAAACTGTTCTCTCTCTAGTGGCATATTATATCCCTGTAGTCTGTGTATTTATGTTAAACTTTATTGTGTAGCTGGAAATGTAATGTCATGACAGTGTGGCTGACTGGATGAGTTCTTGCTTTGCAATGCAGCGTGCTGATTCAACTTTCTCCCTAAGATGTGTGCATGTAGCTGAACATCTGTGAAAATGGTTACTGCGTAGAGACCTTGACCAAGTCTTTCATGCATGCTTGTCATGGACCAGCAATGAATGCATCATCAGTGAACCTATAAAAATAAATAAATAATTAGCAGTAAACTTTTTAAAGCAAGTCTTACACGACGGCGTCCAAGTCTTTCGGGAGACAAGGAGATGTACAGCCAAGGATTTCACCCGGGGACAACGGCTTACACTGAGGTATGAGCAGACGAAACTCTTTCTCCAACTCCCTTGCAACTGACTAAGAAATGCAAACTCAAAATCATTATTGCAACAATACATACAGATCTCTCACAAATGCTAAAGTTAATTACTTGAATACAAGTAGCCGGAAACAAATATGAAAATATAAATTAATGCACAACTATAAACCACACTAACAACTGTAAAGCAATTAACAAGTAAAGAACACAAAGTTAGCTAAATTATATTAAAATTAAGGCTCAATAACCTTTAACTAGGCACCAGTAGCATAAGTCGATGTAACACACTGACAATGTAAGGTTCCAGTAATGTAAGAAGCAGTAAGGTAAGGCAGTAGACAAGTAAGGTTAGGCTTATCTAAAGTACAGTTAGGCATATGTAAAGTAAATCTATGCCAATTCACATAAAATCTGCAGGAGTGCACAACAAATGTGTTGTCTAGATGTTAAAGGATATTTGGGTTAATTATATAACTGAGATGTAAGATCTTGCTGATAAACTGCAAAACATCACTTCACACCAGACAAGACCCTCGTAAATACAAATACAAATATAAAGAAACCATTACCTGTAACGTTGTCACAAACTGAACTGTACTGACGAGGGCCAATTGGGAGTTGGGCTGAAAATTGTGACGAAGCGTTTCGAGAAAGTGCAGCGTATCGATCTTGATGTCAACGAACACGTACAGCATATTGATTCCAGAAGTTGTGTCAATAGGAACTGCTCAAGAACAAAATATTTTAATTTCATTTTTATTTGAAGTCTTTATTTACTGAACACTGTAATAGTAAAGTTGCTGCTTGTTCCAATGTGCTAATAGCTGTCAAAAGGTGATAGCAAAGGGACACATCCTATTATACGGTTCTTCCAATTATTTACAAACAATTTCAAGCCAGCATTATTGACATATGCATTATTATACAGTATATCAAGCTTATCGATCACAATTCCAGGTAATTTAATTAATGATTTAACGACTGTCAAAAAAGGAAAAACAGACACAAAATTTTTTGTTAATATCTCTTACAGCATATCATGAATTGGCAGGTTGCCAATTTAGAGGATGACGCACCATCAGAAAGTAGTGTACAGTGCAAGAGTAAAATAAATGCATTAAAAATTATAAAATTATTCATATTTAATATAATGCAAAAACCTTTTGAATATACACTCGTAACTACTTCTAAACCTACCTTCAAGCATCATATCATGTACCACGTTAAAACTATACTCAAAAGCCAATGATATCAGGTGCTGTGAAATACCTAGACAGCTGTGTCCATAGTGAACGAGGAGGTCTGCTCCCAGAGCACGGGCCGTGAAGTCATCCACACAGCAGGCACCATATGTAACATCGCCCATTATCAGAGTATCTGCTTCTGTGTAGCTGAAAAAAATTTGTAACAGATCTTACAAACTAAAGACGCAGTTTGACAATAGGCAAATCCGGAAGTTACACACAGGTTAAACGGTTACTGGTACGGATCTTTATTTTGAGGACACCGCACTTGCACTTGGAAAGGGAGCCAATCTCCCATCACACGCTTTGTAACAAGGTTATTTATTACCTTACATCAGAGACTTGGACCACAATACATGTTAATGAATGGCCTCATGTTACTATAAGCCTTGCATTGACCTGCTTTTTGTTCACTTTGAAAAATTACTGGCACCACATAAATTATGCTTGCTATTAAATAAACTGTTGTTGAATAAACCATGCTGGAACTAAACAATTCTCACTCCAATTTGTCATACACATGTATGGTGCTGTTCAAAGCTAATGCTGTTCAGTTCTCCTTGTGAGCCTAACTCTTGCGGTAAACTTTTGATCAGCATTTCCATTACCTCCACACAAATTAAACAGAGACCACCTCAACCAATAGAACCAGATAACGAAAAAGAAAACTCCAACAGAAGAAAAATGTATTATGAACCTTTCAATGATGTCAGCTATTGTGCACGCAAACATCAGTAAACCTTCTGGAAACTGCAGTGCAACTGCGAAAAACATAAAAAATAAAGCTAGGATCACATGTATTTCAATTTATGGAAAAATAATTTCAACAAATCAAATACTCACTTCTACCTCACCACTGAAAACTAACTAGCAATGTATCTCAGTTCAAAGGGCAGTTCTAAGCTGTTTTGAAAAGGCAATGTCAAATATAAGTGACGTGGCATTGTAAATCAGCCAGTTCCAAATTACAGATATGTGTAAATTGCCTTTCGTTGTATTGCAGCTTCAGGCTAAAACTGTGAAATTTCTATCACAATCCCAGCATTCTATTAAACAGCAACCGTCACATTTCAATAGTGACATTCACAACATCTCTGGTAGTTACATTAGATACAGGAATGAAAAACATAAGAGCAAGTATCTACATACCACGTTTGCATTTACATGACCGGATTTTCCATATCGTCTTTGGTATTTCAAAGTTGTAATTTTCTGGTAGCTGAAATAACAAGTCAAGTCTGTTAAGGCAGTTTGTACACCAAGAAAAGGCCAACTACAAATTCTCCTTTTGTAGTTTTATGATCAAATTGTTAGACAAGTCACAGTGAGAAAAACAAACCCGTAAGATCTCTGATAAATGTAATGAACACAAGACCAGCTAAAGTCCAGGAAAGGTAAGGTCAGATAAATATGGTAAAAATAATAATAGCACATTTACTATACAAAATCTAAAACACGTAGGAGCTGTTTATTTCTCAAAAACAAGAAAAGGCCTGGTTAGCAACAGTCTTGTTAACAAAACACCTGTTATTCTGCTTACATTGCCAATGGCCTTTTTCAATGACTCATCATTCAGGATGTCTTCAGGAATCATGTGTGACACTTTAGAACCTACAAATATGGTTTACATCTACAGGATATGCAATACCAATCAATAATAATACTGAGACAACCAATTTCATGTCAATGTATCAAATGCAAAAACAATTCATGCTGGTAGCATCTGCAAGCAATTTTTTATTTATATAAAACAGAAAAATTTACACAAATCATGAATTAAATTTGATAAATGCAAATCCATGGGTAAAACAGCAGAACATACTTCCAAAAAACCTCAGACTGCAAAATGATAATTGTCTCTACAGAAAAACACCAGTGTAGCATGTAACATGTTTTCTGAATCTGGTTATTTATACAACGCCTTTCAGAACTCTCACAGGCAATTATATCCCAAAACAGAAAAACGGGTTATAAGTTGTTGACACATTAAATGAAGGTACAACTGCCCAACCACACTGTGAATTTCCATTCAAATATGATGACCTTTGGAACCATCCATGGTTTAAACCCTTACTTAACGGCAATCTAGACAGTCTGTACACTTATTAAAAAAAAAAACAGCAGACCGTGTTTACCTTTGTGATTTGTAAATACTTTTCTAGCAGGATTTGCAACGACTGACACAGTGCCAGTTGATGTCTCTTCATTTGCTGCCATCATGTTTAACAAACGGACTTTGCCTAATTTGAAATAACCACAATTATATCTTTAAGTTCCAGTTAAATTTATGTTATAAATGCTAGGGTTAAACTTAGGATTACTGTAAAAGATTAAACAAAGCCTTAGGACCGGTGTCAGCTAGAAAACTAACAGTCACTGCAGGCTACTTAAAATAAACTAAATCAAATAAAATCATGTAATACTGCTAGCACAAATCACTAGTAACTGCTCCAGTCTAACCGATCTAAACAAGTACATTAGCTAGTTACCAGAGCACTTACTACAGCGCCTTTTGGGTACTCCACATTAGCACCACCTACACTAGCCCAAATGATGTCAAAGTCATCAAGAACTGAATGATCATCAGCAAGAAAACAAGGCTCAGAGGACCATGCAACATATGCATAGTATGTTAGTGTCAGAGTTATCTATGGGTTGAATGGACCCACAGTCGGAATTTTGGGTAATTTGGTGGTTCGGGTCGGGTCAAAAAGATTGTGTAATGAATAATTAGGCTGGGAAAGCGTCTAATGTCTCTAACACGTACGAGCAATATTTTTGAAGCTTTGTCAACAGTCAAACAGCAAACCTAATTTCTAAACAACGAATACATTTTAAAAACCTTAAATATATGTGCACATGTAACTGACTGACTTGAATTACGTTTAACTTAAAATCTAATATCTTTTATCGGGGGAGTAGCGAATCCCCGAAACGAATTTCGACCGAATCCCCGAAATCGATTTTCTAAGTGCGACCCGGATTCCCGAAAATTAATTTGTATGACGGAATTAGGACTTTTCCTGAAAGTCAATGTCAATGGAATGGTATTACATGGGAAAACAGAGATCCTATATTGTTCGACTACTAATGCGGATTAGATAATCCATACTAGTTTTCGGGATTTTGACCCCTTTCTATAAAACTGTTTTCAGGAAATCAAATTGTTGTGTATTTTCAGCGTTTCGGGGATTCGGGACGACCCCTTTTATCATACACCATGACCGGCATGGGTCAGATTTTGAGGACTGTTACCGTCCCTTCTCATCAAACTTTACCTGATGATTGAGCTATGAACATAAATAATCGAACGCATCTATTCCCGTCTTCCTGGAAAGACCTGAGAATTGTCTATGAATTTTCAAGGTTTCAACTTTATTCAGTAGAAAACATACTATTTCACCAACGAGGTAATGGAAGTATTTCACGCATGTTTACAGAAATTCCGGAAGTGGTCATACGCAGATATCTCCCGGGACGTTCAGCTAAGGAACCAACTTTTGTAGCGTCGTCAATGTAAACCATCTTATTGTCATAATATGCAGTTAATCACCATACAATGTCTCTCTACTTATATTTCACCATAGACGTGGCTTAGATATAGGCAGCCAGTCAGTCAATGTGTCGTGCCTACGTTGGGCATCTCACAGTAATGTCGAGGATTATCTGATTCCTGTCGACGGTGGATGTTTCCCGTAAGCAGTAAGTCCATATCAAGTCTTATTTTGATAAAATTTGTTAAAATTCTGAAAGCACGTGCAGCGTAAAATTCACTTTAAACAGATTTTGCACATTTTAATTCTCACCATCGCCATCGTGGGGCACGGTAGCCTATTGGAGAAAGTGCTTGGCTTGTAATGCGAAGAATACGGGTTCGAACTCCTGTGAGATGTTACTGTGTAGGGACCTTGAGCAGGTCTTTCGTTCGCAATTGCTCGGCACCATCGATTGATGCTAGCTCAATAGATAGTGTCGCCTAATAAATACAGAAATAATAGAAATAAAATGAATTATAACGAATACAAATGAATCGTTTAAAGATGTCTCAATGAAACTGGTCCGCCACCTAGCGAACGTAACGGAATGTTTCTCACGTCCATTAATCTCCTAAATTTATAAAACACCATTATTTTACGACAAGAATCAATCGAGAACGCTAAGAATTCAAGCACAAATATTTTTGAAGTTTTAAGAAATTTAATAAACAGTCGCAATATTTATTATTTCTTTGTAAATATATAGAGAGCAAATTCAAGAGTTTCAAGCCATGTAAGGAATGTGTGCGTGGGTATATATGTGTATTCGAGACGTACTGTATGCCTTTTTTAAGCCTACACTGTGGAACGTGGCTTAATGTTACTGATTACTTAGGCGCGAAAGGATGATGCAAGATCCAAGCAATCTAAGAGGTTGTTCCATGTTTGCTCCTAGCATGCTCAGAGTATGTATGTATGCATGTATGTAAGTATGTATATATGTATGTATGTATGTATCTACGTATGCATGTGTATGTATGTGCGTATGTATGTATGTGTGTGTATGTATGTATTTGTGTATGTATGTATGTATGTATCTGCGTACGCAAGTATGTGCGTGCGTGCGTACACATTTACGAGCGTGTGTCTGTATGCATGTATGTAAATATGTGTCTATGTATGCATGGATACTTGTCTGTCTGTCTGTATGTATGCATATATTGTTTGTTTGTATGTGTGCATGCATGCTCGCATGTATACACGTATGTATGGACAGGTATGTGAGTATGCATGCATGTAACAAGACCCTTAATATTGCGCCTTTGTAGGGCCTCTTAAAAGCGCAGAGTGAATATGCATGGCTTGGTTAGAGAGAAAAATAGCGTATGTGCATGCAGTCTACTATGACAATTACTGTAGCGCTGTTTTCGCCATGAACATGCCATATGTTGCTTAATAAATGTAATAAATATACATGTAGAAATAAACAATAGAGGCGCCAATGGTTGATCCAGCGGTTGAACGAACCTTAAGTCCCTTCAGCTAACCTTTGCCCTAGAGGCAGCCTTGGTTATGAAGTGGTAGCGGCTTGAATGTCATTAACCTCGGCATATGAGGGCGGGTGGCCAGTCTTCTTCCTCATCGTCTGCTCTTCCCATCGACAGTGTATTCATGTGCGTAGGCCTATGTATGTATTTGTGTATATATAGTGTATGTATTTGGCTATTTATATAGCGCCTTTTAAGAACCTGAAACATGGCTATCGATCTTAAAACTGTTTTGTCAACTCTCCATGCAAGCAATCTGTTACTGTTCGTAAAAAATTCCACTTTGATTTATTATGCTATTCAGTTTATGCGTGTGTTAGCCACTTCCCAGCGTCTCCATACACGCGCCTTCCTCATGCAGTGCTGCAGCTCAAAATCCACCTTGTCCAGCAAAGTATGATCAACTCGGCAAAATCCAGTCTGCCCCTAAAGCTACTCAAAGAAAATGTTTTTGTCCCAAATCTCACAAGTGAGACGTAGGGGAGGCTCTTAATTAGAACTTAAGTTACGTTGCTTCAGGTGAAATTGTTTGCAAGCTTACGCGCAAAGGAACACTGTTCGGGAGGAAGGATGGGAGAGTTTTCTCCACATAACACTCAGGCTTAATTCAGACAGCCACTGGAACAAATGTTCGCTCTGCAAAGTCTATTTTGGCCTTCAGTTTGCAGCCAACTCACCTCTTTCTTGACTCATTTTCTCCATGGGCTCTCCCTGTGACTACTGGAATTCTCTACGTTTTTCTACCGGACTCACCATGGAATTTGCCTTGAACAACGATTCTGCTTAGCAGCGACCATCGAATGATGCCTTGAGCATTATCACAGTGGCGCTATAGAAATTCTTCTTAGATCAGATTAGATTCACTGGGCCAAAAGTTGGCCCGTATTGTGTCACTGGTTGCTTCTGGTGCTGCAGGTAAGGGCCCAGTGTTGCCCCCAACGGATACGGCAACCAGAGGAGAAAAAGACAGCGTTGGTGTTCGAATACTAGCTAGATCTAATTGTGATTTCTTAATTAGTGTAGGTTAATAGTATACGTCGCTAGGTTGCACGTCCAGGGGCGATTTCATGAAGGCGGGAATGCGGATATAAGGGGGCGTGCGCTCGACTAAACAGACATACATATTCATACAGGCACACTGCCTCTTATCGTAATCGTAATCCCGAGATTTGTATACAGCGCCCAACGAAAGCCACGTCACGGGGACCAGCTTATTCACAGGCGCTCAGTCAAAACAAAATCGATAGACAAAAAGTGTTCGGTTCCAGGTCAATATCCAAAAGTCAGACAGAGATACAGCGTGGCAGCTAAGATGCTGTGTGGTGTTTGGGATTGGAGTGGAAAGAGGGCTAAGAGGAAGAAGGACCTGCGAAAGAGGAATGTTTTTCTTAGCAGTTTTTTCTACAAAGGGCGCTTTATAAATTTGCCAGTAGACCTACAGGAGACACAAACACACAGACAGACTGAAACATGCACAGACAGATACAGACAGACACACATGGCACACACACACACTGACGTCAGTTTCAAATGATTCGACTGAGTCAAACTTTAGGCCATTACACTTTGGCAACTTCTGTTTATCGTGCTTGGCTTACGAATGCGATGGTCATGCGTTTTCCCTGTCACCACTTCCTCGGTTAAAGGGATGATTTCTCCCCTCTCTCTACCTCTATGCAGCATTTTCAAACACTAGTTTTGCCAACCAACTCCACACAACCTCTATAATATGAATATCGATATCATACAGCATTTATATTTTTATATATGTACACATGCATTAGGATCTGTGTGTAACTAATACAGCCATAAAATTACTCGCTGTGAAGGTTATTCATACAAACGCTGAGGCCTGCGTATAATTTTATATAGACTATCGCGTATTGCGTGGACGAACGACCGAAATATTTACCGAAGTAGATCGTAGTCATGGCGACACAGTGTCTGCATGCATCGACCAAATTGGCTTTCATCGGCGTAACGTCCGTTATTGTTTACGACTCCATGACAACCAAAGCGGCTCCCTTGACGACGACTGGCTCGCGAGAGTACGTGAACGCGCCGACCCAAATGCGCCGCAGGCCTATAAATAAGCGCCGTCTCCATGGTGACGAGAGGCAGCGCTTGTAACCAGTGCCGTTTCCTGGCAACGACAAAACACATTCATTCGTATCTTTTGTATCGACTTCGATGGGCGATTATTTGGCTGGGTCGTGTGGACGAAAGTTTACAATGGTCTAACGATAATGAATGCAAACAGGGCGCATGCAGTTGTGTTCCGCGCACTGCAGGCAGCGCCGTATGTCCAAGTGTTTTGGCAAACAGACATTTCTAACATATTGGTAAGAACGGCAGGAGAAGTTTAGACTTGTGGTTATAAGGATCGCTAACTTTCGTGTTAGTGACTGAAATTGTTGTTTGTAAGTATAAAGTGTTAATATGTAATATGCAGGCTACTGAAGCATTGTATTACTGAATCTGATTTAGTGCTCAGCGTGTACACAGTAATGTAATAACAAAAGGGCATTTACCCTGCAGTATGATGCAGCTTCAACCGGGGTTACGGCTGTGAAGGTTAGCCAATTGTCTTTTAACTCTAGATGTGACGAAGCCTTTGCGGCATAATTGGTCTAGATTCATGGCACTGCAGAGGCTAACCAGGGTATTGCACAGGCTAACCAGGGAATTACATAGGCTAACCAGGGCATTAATGCATAAACTAACCAGGGCATTGCACATGCTAAACGAAGCATTGCATAGGCTAACCTGGTCATCGCATAGGCTAATCTGGACATTGCATAGGCTAACCAGGGAGCTGCAGAGGCTAACTAGGATATTGCATAAGCCAACCAGGGCATAATAGCAAAAGCTAATCTAATCAGAGCATTCCATATGCTAACCAGGGTATTGCATAGGCTTACCGCGGCATTGCATAGGCTAACCGGGGCATCTGTTAAGATAGACAAGGTTACGGATACTATCATTCATGGTAACTGATGCTTATGGCGTATCGTAATCATAATCTGGTTATGGTTTTACCATCTTTTCACCGACCGGACTTAAGAACTTTCATCTGAGAGAGTTAGATACTGATACTGGAATAATTATATTGATACCACCATAAAGCGCAACACGAAAGTCTATATAGGCCTAGATTAGATGCCACTTGCATGCTACCTATATTAATAATTCTTGGACCTGTCCATCTTTAAAATACACGAAGCTGTTTTTGATATTTCAGTTCTTCAACGTTAGCACAGAAGAAGAAGGTCCCGAAAATACCTCAAATTTCCAGAATAATTGAAGCGATCAACTTGAAATGGCGTCAGATGTCCTCATGGAAACTGAAAGAAATTCAAAAGCGACTAATTTGGATGAAAATTCCGATTACACGACCATCGGAGATGAAACTCTCGAGACGGACCGTGAAACAACGAACGGCTTGGACGGCGTCCAACATAGAAATCTAACAGTAAGAACGAAGCAAACAGGAAATGACGTCATCGATGGCGAAGGCCATGAGCAAAATTCAGACACAAAGAACTACGAAAACAGTTGCAGAATAGATCTAGAATCTAATTCTGACGAGGACATCATCGTAGTTCAATGCATTGAAGATAAGCCGACAGATGAGCAGATTACAACAGAAACATCCGAAAAGGACATCGTAGTTGTCGAATGTGGCGAGATATCGACAACTCTAAAGTCTGAAAGCACCACCCAGTGCGACGTTTCAGAGTCCGAACCTATAGCATCTAAAAGGCATAAGTAAGACATGATAGAGTTTCTGTCATCAACAAATCTAAACATTTCAGCAAACGTTATATGTCTAGCTCCTGTCTACATCTAGACCCCTCAACTGACCCTGTTGATCTCCTATCCGTATATAATTTCACATTGTCTTATCTCTTCAACAAACATGCCCCAATCATCATTCAGCCTGAAACTCGTGCAAAAATCCTTGGTTTAATTCTTTGCTTTAAGCTCTTAAATCATCTAACCGTCGCTTGTAATGAGTATACAGACCATCAGAGCAGACTAAAAGCTTTGACCAACGGACATCGCAACCATCAAGCCTAGGCTTACCGTCTGAAAAGACGGAGAAAGGAGACAAGAAAAAACATATCCGTTCTCTATTATCGTTCACTCATTTTTATACAATCCTAGAAACCTGGGAAAACCGTAAACAATCAACTTCAGTCCTGAGGGATAATTTCTGCCTCGGGTAAAATAAATAAATAAATATTTTGTTGTAGCGTCTTCAAAAGCATAATTGATAGACTCGCTCAAAAGGATGGCGGTCGTTTGGAGCACCAGACAAAGACCCTCCATTGTCCCGGTTCCAAAGCATCCAGCCCTCGCCAGCATCCTGGTCCTGGTCCTCAGAAGCCCACTTTCCTGCCTCATGCCTCTAGCTCACCAGAACTTCTCTTCACCAATGCCTCTTCTTCCTTTTCCTCCTCCTCAGTCTGCTCCTCCTCTTCGTCGGCACTTAACCTGTCCTTCCTTTTCCGGGGATTTCCCGGAACGTCTCTGAACAGCGAACAAGGAATTTCAGCAGCTCTTCCTTCAAAAGCTGCTCACCCTTCTGCCAAGTTCCATGGGGGTTCGGCGAACTGCAGGACTCCTGCTGGGAAGAAGGACAGCCTGGACAGGGTGAGATTGCATCCAAACGAGGACAATTTAATGGACGATGCCGAGATTTTCAGGGACAAGGTGGAGATGCTGGACTGTATTACCCAATCGGACCCAACCGAGTCCATTCCCGGCATGAACCGCGATCAGGCTGTCGTCTACCTGGACCTTGAAAATGAAGAAACTGCATCGTCACAGGAGGCTTGCAAACTGGGCGCTATAAAGCGCAAGTACTACAAGTCATTGGATTACCTGCGAAAGGTGCGCATCATTTCCTGCACCTTGGAAAAGGAACGCGAGAAGCTTAGGCTGAAGCGCCAGTGCCTTCAGCGGGCGCTACATCAATTGAGGTTTCTTTACAACGTCACGCGTCTTCGCAGTGCGAAAGGGGGAACCCTCGACCGTCAGACGATCAGCTCGATCTGGAACCTGGCAAAGTTCGAGGAACTAACGAAGGAGAAGCAGGAGGAGGAGGAACAGGAGAACGGAGAATGGCACGGCATCGATAAGAGGCTAGAAACTGGGTCGAATCAAGGGTCATCGCCAGGTTCATCGCCTGCACATTTCTTGAACAAGCAAGAAAGCGGGAACAACGACGTAATGCAGTTCGGATGCGATGATGACGTCACAAATACATCATTCCCTTTGAACTACAGCCTCAGAGAAATGGACGAAAAGACGCGTGGAAGCCAGTGCAACGTCAGCCGAGCACAAGGGCCAACGACCGGAGACGTACCATCCGTTTCCCGTTACACAAATCCAGTCGAAACGGAACCTCCGTTCTACCAGTTCTCCAAACGTCACCATCTACCGCTAACCGCCGATGGGACTACAGCTCGGCGCTACATAAACTCACCACCGTGTTCAACGGAGGATCAGCTGGAGGAGCAGAGGATCGATGGCGTCGCTAAAGTCAATAGTTTTCCCGCTCACATGGCCAGTTACAGTGGAACGAATCGACCGGACAACGGAAAGCGAACCGGGGGCTGTGCTACCGTCAACTGTCACCAGGCGCACAGTGCGAGCAACAAGCTGGAAGCGGAGGTTGAACGAATCCCAGCAGCTGCGCACGAGTTGAAACGCGATCTGACTAACTTCACTTACTTATACTCTAGGCAGGACAGGATTTGAGTTAATGGCTCAACAATTGGGTGTCCCATGCACAACCCAAACGGCGCTCTAGGGTCAACTTACGGCGATGAAACCAAATGCAGGCAGACAATTATGACGACGGTTTTCGACTCAACAGTGAGCCGATGTTCTCTTTTGCAGGATCTCAGATACACTTGCAAGATTACTAGAAACCATTTGTAGCTCGGCGACCTTCTATTTGGACTATTTCACTCTAACGAATTCGGAACTTGAAGTATCGAGAAGGCAGAACGTGCAGTAGAGTCCCTCAGACAGAAACAGACTGCACGATATAGAAAACTGCTGTAGGCCGCTAAGAGTAGATTTATCACCCTTTTTGTACGAGCTCATGCACCATTTTGTGTACATTAATACACACATTACTTAAAGCAGAGCAGAGGCACATGATTGAATGAATGGATGAACGAACGAACGAACGAATGAATGAATGAATAAATGAATAGCCTAAATAAAGGCAAAATACACGAAGCAATTATTGAAATTCAGATACCGAGACTCCAGATTGACTCAAATAACTAAATGGCCTTGCTGTTCTCGATAAGTGGGGGCGGCTTTTAGACTAATTATAGATTTTATGGATCAATTATAGATTTTATAGATAAATTATAGGTTTTATAGATTAATACTTCTTTAATAGATTAATCTTCACATTAGCACCTCTTATCGAAACTCCAGAAGTTTTGTAGTATTCATTTAGTCATTCACCCCACCCACCCACCGTCTGTCTGTCTGTCTGTCTGTCTGTCTATCTGTCTGTCTGTCTGTCTGTCGCAATATGCTCTTAAGAGTTTGTGGTGATTCGCCAGATGGCGATAAATTAGAAGCGTACTTAAAAGACATTGAGGCGTTCATCTTCGTTAAATGTTGTTGTTGTTGATGTTGTTATTGTTGTTGTTGTTGATGATGATGATGATGATGATGATGATGACGACGACGACGACGATGATGATGATGCGACAATTTTTTTATAGCGCCGTAGCACGGCCGAGGCAGAAGAAAAGGACGCTGTATATGAGTTTAAAATCTTAATAGTTTTTAACCCATTCCAACCCTACTGGCCACAGAGTAGGCCCTAACTCAACCACATCACCACACATACTACATGTATTCAATGGGACCTAATGAACGCTGATCAAATCGGTAGATTAGCCCGCAATTAAAGACTTTATTAGGCTAATAAAATTGTCAAGCGTTGTGCTGCTTGGCTGATCGTTTCTTTATTGTTATGGTATTAGCCAGGCTATAGGCGACGCCCCAGTAGTTGACGGTAACATTAGCCACAGGCTACGCCCTCCCTTAGCCTACTTAAAAGTCATTTGCATGTGAAAGTAATCTCAGGATCGCAATATACCTGGAATAGCTAACGCCGGCGACCTTGACATGGTTTAGGCACAGCCCGTTTCTTGATATATAGTTTGCCCCCAAACAATCTCCCTGGATTGAAATAATGTTTCCTCCGCAGACTGTTTCGGAAATAAGCCACCCCATTAAAATGGAATCTTCCCTGTCTACGATACAAAGCCGCCCCCACTTAAAATCGCCCCCAACATTTTGGTTGTTATTTCATTCTAAATAGGATTTAGCGCATGCGTAATTTTAATAAATGACCGAAAATGTTGCCTTCGTTCAGTTGAGTGTGAAATAAATGCTTTATTGCATAGCATAGACATAGCATGATTAATAACAGCACTACGATGTTAAGCGCACTTAAGGCCATTAAAATGTGGCGGAGAGGTTCAATTAGATGTTGTTTTATTAAGAAAATGCCCTGTGGGAAGAGCTAGACATTGTACTCTGGTAAACGAATTGCACCTGACTAAATAATTATTCACAGCCAAAGCACATTTATTATGTAACTTGATGCCAGATAGCACTGGCTTCTGAATGATTCTTGATGAGTAAACCCTTTCTTCCATCACTCATTGGTACTGGCTTCCTGATGCCAGCGAACACTGGCTTCTCGTTATTCTTCGCTGCGGATTATGCCTACCATTCTGCTCGTATTAGCTGGTTGCTGTTGTTGTTATTGTTATTATTATTATTATTATTATTATTATTATTATTATTATTAATATTATTATTATTATTATTATTATTATTATTATTATTGTTATTATTATTATTATTATTATCATCATCATCATTATCACTATTATTATCATTATCATTAGTAGTAGTTGTTGTTGTAGTAGTATTAGTGGTAGTAGTAGTAGTAGTGGTAGTAGTAGGCCTAGTAGATGATATCAAACAAAACTGTAAGAGAAAGGACCGGATAAGAGGGTATAGAGAATATCATCAGAAAGAGAAGATTGAAATGGAGTGGACTTGTAATTCGTATGGACAAAGATAGGCGAGTCAATCAAGCAATGAACTGGATTCCTGAAGATCATTTTGGTTCAAAACCTCTTCAGGATTACGCTACCAAAACGATCTGTGGTCCCAAGTTCTGTGATCTTAGCTGTGTCTCTTCGGAACCCTTGAGTCGACGCTATTCCATGGTAGCCTCTAGCTGCATATGGGAAGGCTTGGGTATTGCCCCTCCAAGACGAATATGTTCACTTTCAAGATTGCCCCCAAATGTCCACGTGTGAGGTCTCCACAGGCTTCACTTTCACAATACGCAGTAGTTCAAACCAGGGGGCACAGGTAGTTTTTGGTCCATTCAGTGATGATACCTAACACAAAGTGTGGTTCAAAAGCACCTGTGAGCTCAGATCCATTGCACTTGCCTACTTGTGCAATGTGGATACATAACGCGGTTCCAGCACTCATGACTTTATAATACCACAAATTTGAGGCCACAGCTATTTACTCTGTTTTTCAATTTTCATGCTACTGTCATATCAGCAGTTGTCATTAAAAGTAGCGCCCAGCAGGATCTACTTCGCCCAATCCTCAAGCATGCGACCACAAATCCAGAAGTGTCAGTTTAAGTGAGCATCTTTGAAGCAACGAGCATCTTTAAATATGAGTATCTGTCAGTTGAAGTGAGCATCTTTGAAGCAACAAGCTTCATATTGTCGCAACGTCTGCTTTATCTGGTTAGATAAATTTGTTAAATCATACTTCAAAGGCGCCTCTGTGCTCGAGGATGACGGTTCGCATACTGATAGTGGCCATATTTAAGAGATTTTGATCTCGAGCAAGCACGGTCCTTACATGGGGACCGTAAATTGCGTGGCGCCAATTTAGACGGGCAGAGGTGGCGAAGGTCGAGGTCACATGGTCGCTATAGAAAAACATATACATGTAAATTAATAAGCGGTCTATGCCCTTCGCTCTACTAATTTCATGCAATATTTTATCGTGTGTATACATAACAATATTGACTGTTTTGCAATAACTAAGATAACTATACTGATATAGGAACAATACAGAAGTATTCAACTGACTGTTTTGAAATCGTGTAATAACATTACCAGTGTAAGTTTGCTTTGTATATTATGATAATGGAGCTATAAAGTAATTAGATTAGCTTATCTTAGATAAGGTTAGGTTAGGTTAGATTCGGAGTTTAAGATGCGCGCGCACGACTTCTAAGGATAGCGCGCACAATCTTTTTCTGCTAACGTACAAATCGTGGAAGTGTTCCTATTATTTCAAAGTTAAATTTAGCTCATTGCGACATCTGCTGGCATATTTAGCCTACTATGCTCATAAGGTAAATACCAGGTTTCCATGCCCATGTTGCGAAACCACACGGCATTTCAACCCCGTAGTTTGTGAAATGTCCTTCCAGACGTACAGACACAATCACCGGGCCTATGTAATACGCGAGCCACCTGCAGCTCCCATGGGGTAGTATACTATAGGCCCTACTTTCACTTAAAAATGTCTTTGGTGCTCTCATTAAAATTCTTGCCTAAGAGCAGCATGCAACATGGGAGAACTGGCATATGATTCAAATGATGGTTGTATTGTATTATAATATAGCAGCAAGTATTAATATAAAAATTACGAATGAGTGTCGATAGCTATACAGTCGAAAAGAAACGCTTTGAATCATAAATTGAAGCGCTAATACTTTTCATTATCTGGAATCGGAAACAAGGGTCAAAGCTTCTTTGCAGAGGACTTCGTGAGTGTGGACATAGTCTATAGGTCTGGGTTGGTTGCTTATAATTCTCTGTACTACATAAAGCATATTACACATTTATATACTTGAACGGATATTACTGTATGTTCTTGTTGCTAACAGTATTATAGTAATCCCACTATTTATCAGCTGTCAATTTTAACTGCATATAATACTAAATAGGATGCAATATATCTGTGGGCCTGATTGCTTTTACCAGTCGCCACTGGTTACTCTCTCTTCAAAGTATTATCCGGAAACAACAGACACTAATGTAGCCAGAAAGCTCATATACATAAACTGTCTAGTCAGAAATTATTGTGGCCTTTTGAAGCAATTGGACAAAAGTGTCTGGCGGCAAGCAACAGTGAATGTGCTTTGACAATAAGACATCTTATGTTTTCAGGCATTCTAGGCATCCGTGTGTCTACTTTGAGCAGACATTACGTTTAAGAATGCTACACTATAGACATTGTCTTAAGCGGTATGAACAGTAAGTCACTCAAAGGCAATGTTTATTAATAAACTCACAGACGAAAACAAATGTATGCATATAGACCTATAAACACAACATCTCTAAGCACATGCAGACAGACAAGTGCCTACGGATACAAATAACAACACATACTTACAGAGACAAAAGATAGAAACAAGTATACAAAGACGCCCATGGCAGATTGTTAACTTGATTACGCAGGCCATATATTAATTCTGAATGGAGTTGTGTAGAGGCAGATGGCTTTTCTCTGTGTTCACATTTGCTGTCAGTTAGCCAAGTGTACAAATTGATAATCTGTATATATATATATATATATGCATATATATACATACAAAGACATATGTATTATAGCTCTAAGGTTTTTCAATTGAGGCGCTATATAAATTTGAGATTACAATTAGGTTTACCATTTCATATATATATGTATATATATGTATATATATATATATGTATATATAGCACAGCAACAAATCTTCTTTGCCTAAACTCTTATAAAATTGAGTTCAAAGCTCTGCCGTTTCTTATAGAGTACATATGAAGCCCATATGGCAATATTTCTATGTGAGCTTCATATGTGGCCAGGTTCCATAAGCAACTGCCTGAAAGTGGCAGCATATATTAATGAGCAGCAGTTCAGCAAGAGCCAGAAAATACTGCCACTTTTCTGAGCTCTGCGATATGCACATTTTTGTAGCTTTTCACGATTTTTCTTATTAAGATTGAAAACCTCTGCATCGCTTTCAGAATGTTGAGTGTCTTCAAAGTTCAAACATTGCTTTTAGGATATACATGTGTCCGATTTTCTGCAATTAGTTTCTCTTAATCAATCACTGTATAATGCAATTAAGGCCTGCAGTGGAGAATTAGATCTAAACAATATAGGTCCAAAGTTCTGTATACTCTTGGAATACATTATATATCACAGATAAGGTACACATGAAATATATTTGTAGGCCCAATGTTGTATATATATATATATATATATATATATATATATATATATATATATATATATATATATATATATATATATATATATATGGGTGTGTGTTTGTGTATGTTTGCATGAATATATATATTCACACACATATATAAATAGAAGTATACAGCATTGTACATATATATGTACCTTAGTATTAGTATATATATATATGTATATATATACGGGGCAATCGGCTGTGAGTGGCTGCAGTAGAACTTTATGAGGGGACGAGAAGAGTGCCAAGTACACACGCCTTCATCGTCTTAGAAGCGCATAAAAGAGCGAGACATTGCTCTCGACTTCAAGTGATGCGTAGCAAATCTCTAGATAAAACCAACTGTGCAGCGTGGACCTATGCGATCGTATAGGTTCTGGATATGCAAGATTACCGTGAGTCCAAAGCAACCTAACGAAAGCCGTCAACTGATCTTTGGAATCCTATCGACAGCTTATTGTCGGCAAGAAGCAGGTGAGGCAAACTTCAAACGCTGTTATCGTTTCGTCGTCTGGATTTCTCGCCGCTGAAAATAACCATAGAGGCGAGACAGTTAGCATATATTCACACCAGTTACAGATAATAAACAGATCAGATCTTATAACCTAAGTATACACGCGTTTGGTTGTGCGTGTGTGTGGACATAGTTGCCTATGGTTAGGACTGTTGATATTTGAAACATTGTCGGCAATGATAGTTCGAAGAAGCCATCATCTTTAGCCACACCTTGTGCTCAACCCAAGCTCTGTTTTTACCTGAATCGTGGCACGTCTTAAAGACGTATTCCCTTCTTGGATTGTCTTCCGTACGGTACACACATTTTCAGGCTGCAGAGAGTCACATAAATGGAATACAATACTCAAGCGAACGCCCTCGTTGACCGACTACAACAAGATATTACTCGGAGAAGGAAACTCGTGAATAAATTGAAGGTCAGTCTCTATAGCACTCATTAGATTAGCCTATATTAGGTAGCCCCTATATATAGACCAATGCAGAGGCGCGATTATTTGGAAAAGTTGGGGCTACTAACTTAGTACATACTGTTGGCATATTCGTAGTGTGGATGCAAGGATGTCAGATGGTAAAGCAAACAGGAACTGCGTACCCAAAGCCAACCCATTCAATGAGATTAAATTACCAAACTACTCAATTTGAATGTCTCACTCACACAGTAAATCAATTAACCAATGTTCATTTATTGAAACCGTTCAAACAAACAACAAATATTGAAACCGTTCAAGCAGACAAATAAACAAAGATGTTCTTGTTCTTATGAACAGTGTACAAAATCTCCATGGTTATCAAAAGGCAGGTGCGAAAGGACAAGCTCCCGCTTAATGGAGCCGCCTGTAACCTAATACAAATGGGCATATGGCGAATGATCAGCTTAAGATATATCAACTAAAATGTGTCACTTAAGACATTTAGAGCAAAACTAATACTAAAACATAACCAAAACAAATGATAAGAAACAAATACACAAAACTAGAATAAATATTGGAAATTTTGCTCAAATATGTACGCAAATGTCTCTGAAATAAGTACAAACTAGGCAGTATACACATATCAGAAGGTTTGTATTTAGTATTGTTTTTATATGAAGTCCTATTGTTATTATTTCTCATTGTCTTTATTCATATATTATTGTCTGTGTTATGGTGTCTCGTATCCAGGCGCAGGAAGTGGAACTAACCAGCCGACTTTCCAATCGTCCAGCAACTCCCGACTACGTGCAAGACAGAAACAGTTAGAGAAACTACACACATGCTGATCGCATTAATAAAATATCAATTATATGCATATAATTAATTAATAATTAGGGCCTACCTATCTTGCATCATAAAAGGTCAGTCATCATCATCATCATCATCATCATCATCATCATCATTAACAACAACAACATCATGATGATCGTTATCATGATCATTGTCATGATCATCATAATCATGATCATCATCATAATGATCATCATCGCCATCATCATAACCAGTTCCCGACGCCAGAAGGTACATATTACACAACATGACGACAATTATTTGTTGGTCTGTTTACCCAGCGTATCCTCAACTTCCGCCTCTGCACGTGACCATCTCCCCGACTGTCCCCCTTCATCCGGCGACTGGACTAACTGCAGCATCCTCCCCATCAGTGGCTCTAGTTCCGCATCAGTCGCCTCCGAGGGACCCAAGACAGACAAGATCAGGTGAGACCCTTGCACAGAATACTCTATATCATATTGCAGTTAAGATTATATATATAAAGGGGCAAAGGCTGGTGTTACGATATATGATGACGTAACCAGATCAGACGGGATGGGACAGAGGGGATTTGATTAAGTATAAATAAAACTGTACTCTCCTATCCCACCTCATCCCATCTCATCTCTTTGACCGCCATGTTTGTTTTAGGGAACTCCTAAAAGGCGCTGTATAAATGCTCAGATACATACATCCCATCCCATGACATCCCATCCTGTCCAATCGTGTAGAAAAATTGAAGAGTTGCAGCTGGTATTATTAAGATGTTCTGTTGAGCAGATATAATGGATCTGATGATTCTACAAAACGCTCAACTGAGTCAGATTGTCATGCATCGAATGGCACTGTCTGCCATCCAACCGGAAACTCCAACGATGACGACGCACTCAACCGGAACAAGAACGAAAATTAACATCCGTCTCGATGAACTTCTTTCGGTAGGATTCCTTGTTTTCTCCCTCCGTATGATTCTTCCTAATCGTCAGTCTGGCTGTGCCTGTACATGTATGTGTCTCTCTCTCCTTCTAGCTGGAATTAATCCCCTATGGGGGGGGGGGGTCAGCGCCTTATGTGTGCTTGTCTGTAATTCTATGAGTATACCTCTACGTCCTATGGTGAATTTGCTTGGACATAAGACTGTTTATGTCTAGCCACACTTGTGTCTGCTCTAGCAGACATTATTACTTGTTACGACTTAGGATATTTGAATTAGTAAGATAATTAGTGTTAGTACTAGTTTTAGCTTTAATGCTAGTACTAGCATCTCTCGGCCATCTATCCGTCTATCGATCCATCGTCCATCGATCCATTCATCGTCCATCGATCCATCCATTCATCCATTCATCCATCCATCCATCCATCCATTCATCCATCCATCCATCCATTCATTCATCCAGCCATCCATCCATCCATTCATTCATCCAGCCAGCAATCCAGTCGTTATTTGGCCTATTTCATAAGTAGATATTGCTTTGAATATTTCGATATGTAACAGCTTATGAAGAGAAAGGACTACGACTGTGACAATCTGTGTAGTCTCCCACCATTACAAGTGTAAGTTTTCGTTTGGACATAATAATAAATTAGAATATATTTAAAAATCTTATGCATTACAGCCGTGAGCGTTATTTAGTATGCGAGCATAACTAAAGCCCTTCTGTTTTAACAGGTAATAGGTGAGACAATTAGAAACTCTTAAACGACGCTTTATAAATGTTCACATACTTCAACACTAAAGACATCGAAGTCGCAGCCGAAGAAATAAAAATAAAACTGCAACTTTAACCGATGATAATTTTTAAATTTATATAGCGCCGATGTTGTAACTTCACACTGTAAGAAATTACCGTGAGTGTCGTAGTAATTTACTGAACAAATGTCAAGTATTTTAGGAAGAAGCAAATTCCCTATCACAGTATTTAAGAAGAAGGTGAGAAGAATTCGCTATTGTGCATTCCCAGTAATTTGCATTGATTCTACAGAGGTAAAATGTTTTATGAATTACTTAAAACCCATGTCTTGTTATCGCAATCATTATTATTAATTAGTAACTTCTATCGCGCCGGTGTCTACTGCACAAGGAATCGTACTCGTAAACTCGAGATTTCTTCAGCGCCCAGTGAAAGCGAAGTCGCGAGAACCAACTTTTTCACAGGGTCGGTCAAAATATATTTGATAGACGGGAGGGGTCAGATTCGGTTGCAGGTCAAGATCCAAAGTCAGGTAGGCACACAGTCAGACAGGTTACGATGAATGGCGTTTAGAACTGGAGAGGTAAGAGAGATAAGGGAAAGAAGAGAAATCAGGATAGGATTTGTGGAAGAGGAGAAGAGGAGTGTTATCAGTTCCTGAATTGAACTGAATTTATTGAATCTCCAACAACTAACAATCTAAACAGTTACAACAGTTTCACCTAAAATATTACAAGTGCTGGCTGGCATCAAAGGGCAATCCAGAAGGGGCAAATGTTCCGCTATAGTATGTATTACCCTCTCACATAACTGATATACTAGCGGTTAAATGCGTTTTTTGGCATGTAAGCCCAAAATTCATTCAAAGCCAAGTTTAATTTTATGCAGAATAAACCCGAACAGTGCAGAACAAAGTGAACCGGTGATATTGCGTAAGGTGAAAGATCTGTGCAGAGATTGCAAAGGGTCAAATGAGTTCGTAGGATGATTAGGCCTATGTTGTGTTATATTATGGTATGTTATGTTCCTAAGTGCTGTCCCGTCAAATTCTTTGGTGATAAAAGTAACAGCTTCGACTCATTTACGCCCCACTCATACATTAATACCAAATCAATAATTGCCTTTCAAAGTAATCTCTAGCCTCACACAAAGCACACGACTGCATATATCGTACATATCTCGACTAGCCCCAGTTGCGTGTTAGCGAGTGTTGTCGAGTCGCTATGACTTCAAGCGGCGTCCTTCTCAAGAACTACATATATCTTATCTCTGAGTGGTTAAATCAGGTTGAGTGCTTAGAACTATGCAAATATCTATATGCATACACAAAATTTTTTGTTAGTGAAAGCCAAGAGTCACTTGACATTCGACCGGTGATATGTGAAGTTCCAATAGGCGACTTGACGACTTAGGCCTACATTTGGATAAACGAAGCTCATTTGGAATTCTAATAATACTCATACGTGTGTCATTAATGACTCAGGTGTTCTTATAACCTACGCATGAGCACCTGAGTTTATTCGCATGGTATAAGAATCGATTGGGGGTTTGCTAACCAAAAGAAGATTCCTTAAAGAACCAGTCTTCTTTGGTTGTCATCATCAGGCTAGACTTCTGTAACATCCTTCTAGGCGAGCTCCCAAAGACCACTTCTGAACCGCTCAATGAAATGAATGCTGAAGCCACTGCCAACCAGACCTCTTTCCAGGATATGTCGTTGTATTCATGACCACGCTACTCACCACGTCACCGTTGAACTCCAGTCTCTTTACTCTGGCTACTCTATAATGTAGCAGAATAATCGTAATCGTAATTTGTAAAGCGCCGCTTTAAGGTAGCCTCATCAGTGGTGCTCCCAGCCCCTCGTCCCAGAACTGGGGAATAGTACG
The DNA here is from genome assembly GCA_964023275.1 of Norana najaformis. Taxonomy (NCBI): domain Eukaryota; kingdom Metazoa; phylum Annelida; class Clitellata; order Crassiclitellata; family Hormogastridae; genus Norana; species Norana najaformis. Next base: position 30,857,112 of record OZ029921.1, read on the forward strand.
GTCTTAATAATAACTTATGCTAAACTTATGCTTCGTGTGCTAATGCAGATGGCACTTGTTGAAAGCTCTCGTATTTCAACTACGAACCTTCTAAATCGTAGCCAATGCGCTTCGTAATACGAGCTGCCTGTAGTAAGACTGAAATTTGATGCGCGCAACTTTTCGGCCGCGCCTGTGAGAACTGTCGTTGAAAAAGGCGTGTAATAAACCAGCGATTATTTACCTAATCTTACATTACATTTGGCGACTTAGGTTACCGACGCCGACGATGGTGTTCTACCAAGCGCAGCCCCTTCGAGTTCCGAAAGGTCCGTATATATTCAACGAACTTCAGATTAAGTCCAAAATTAACGAAGTCAGGGCTAAAATTTGTAACAGCTGCAGGGTTCAATTATCATACTTCTTTAGCAAAATATTTGTATGTATATGCATTAGAGCACTGACTAACAGACAGACAGACAAACTGATAGGAAGGCAGACAAACAGACATACATATAGACAAACAGACAGACGGATGGACGGACAGACATACCGAGCAGCAGACTTTCATTCGGTATTTGGTTTGCTTAGAGAAGCCTATTGCATTATTATCAGAGCGCTACATGTTTTCAGAATAGGTTAGATTACACATAGCATGTAGATAGGCAGTTTGAGACATTGGCCTATATATATATATATATATATATATATATATATATATATATATATATATATATATATATATATATATATATATATATATATATATATATATATATATATATATATATATATATATATATATATATATATATATATATATATATATATATATATATATATATATATATATATATACTTAAGCTTAGAGAAACACATGCACTGCCATCCTGTAGAGCAGTCATCCTCAGCTTCTTAGACTGACACCTGTTAATCTTCGGAGTAAATGTTTCAGCACCGCGTCGTCGCAGACGGTCGCTGCTGGTTCCAGTTCGTAAGTAGATATTCTTCTTCACACGTCTTGTCGTTTGGGTACGACTTTTGAAATGCTTCATCGGGCCTTTATTAATTTATAATAAGCCCTTATGAAGCATTCCAAAAGTCTTTTTTAACTATGCATTTATACCCTATGTATATTTATTGGCCTATGCTGAAATAGTTTTTAATCTTTGACTATCGGGATTAATTAGTAGAAATTATGTTATTCTTTTAACTTCGATCGTTAAGGAGGTTTAGTGTTAAATTTTTTTATTTTATCCACCACTGTTTTTTACAGTTACTTAGGCATATCTCAGTGATTGAGGAACCAAGTTAGACTACCCGCCCCACCCAGCCCCTCCAACAAACGAAATTAGGTTTGCTGGATGACAAAAGGAGAAAACTAACTTTGACACCAGTCTCATTTTAGAAGCTATCTGCTGGACACATTGGAGGGGTTCAAACCGTGGCTAGCTTAGTGCCTGAATTATTGCCGAGGAGCTGCCTGGGCTTTTTGGCTTTGTGTTGAGATTTGTTCCTATGAGATTCCGGGATTCAAATCTCAGGCTTCGTGTAATGTTGTCGTTGAATCAGACAACTCATGACTAACAGAATTGTTGTCTAGTTGTCCACTCGTTGCTTTGGTTTCTGCGCTGCAGCTAACAGACGTTTTAGTGCTGCAGTATTGGCAGGCCTATAAGTCTGCGAGGGCTACAGCACAGATAATGACGGTATGATATATAATCAACCATTACTTTACCCTTAGTTGTCATACTTTACAGTACTTGATGTCGTTATCCACCCACATTTAATAGATTGCTATGATTTTTAGTAGAACGACCAAGAGCGAGAAAGAGAAGGCTACCGTTTCCATTAACTGGTAAGTATTAGCATGAAACGCCTATGATGTTTGGTGTGAAATACATTTTCAGAGTTTTGGCCCATATATTTGGATCCGCTTTTGAATCTTCTCTTCAGACACAAAAAGACTGTTTAGACCAACTTTCTAATATTCACCGAAATCCGAGAATTCAGTATTCACAGAATTCAGAGAAACGAGGCAAGCAGTAGACGCTAGAGTTTCCCCTCTGACATCTTTGTCTGCTGCTAAACACTTAAGTCATAAGAAGCGCACGAATAATTATGCAGCGTAACCTTAGCATTAGACTCTTGAAAGTAATGTCTATAAGTATCAGATACTAATGTAGCCAAATTGCTGTCAGAATGTCTGCTCTAATGCACTGGCGTACATCAAATTAGAAATAACGACTGGTGGCCGGCTACAGTGAATGTGCTTGGATACCAGACAGTTTAGCAGACATTACTACTTGTTACTACCTGCGATATTTGTATTAGTAAGATAATTAGTGTTAGTACTAGTTTTACTTTTAATGCTAGTACTAGCATTCTCTTTGGCATTGACCTTTGGAATAGCGCTGGCTTTGTAATTACAGCTATTATAATTAGCACAAGTATTGTATTAGAATTCTGGCAACGGATTATGGTTTTGGATTGCGATTTTGACTTGAAGCGAACCATCGACTGATGCTTTGGGCATTATGATAACGGCGCTATAGAGTAGATTATTAGCATTAGGGATATAGATTAGCAATAGCAGGCCTCTTAGAACTGGGACGATGAAAAACGATGCCTTTGAAGACGGCGTTTCTTGTAGGGCCTTTGAAGCGGTTTCGAAGGGCAGCTATCGCCGTCCTCTTCTCAGTCGCCCTCAATCACAAAAGACTCAGGAACGAAAACAACCCCAGAAGAGTACTACCGGTAGGTGGCGTACTTCATCATAATCTATCCATATCCATGTTACAACGCGTTTATTAGCTCTTAAAAGGCGCCATATAAATGCACAGTCACATTATATTGCATTACATACATGCAGGCTATACGTGTATGCGTGTGTGTCTGAGCCTCCGCTGAGACGGTTACTGTCTAGTGAACTTGAGCAAGTCCTTCGCTCATAATTGCTTTGCTCCTCAGATTTACTGCCCTTGCGCAAAATGCATTAGAGGTATCAAATGCATTAGAGGCAAAATGCATTAGAGGCAACAGTGCATTAGAGGCATCAATGCATTAGAGGCATCAAAGTTGCCAGCTTGTTCATTCGATGTGGTTGTATTGTTTTCTCGTTTTTGTCTGCTGTATAGTTGAACGAGAACTTTCTTTTCGGCATCCGACTAAGGGAATCCTTATCTGCCATGCACCGCATCTTTCTCAGGGTAAGTATAGATAATCCCCATACACAGGAAAGGGGAACACTCCTTATACTCTCTCCTATGCACATCACACTCTTAGCAAACATGATGGCCCCCAGCAGCAGATTATGTGCATAGTTCTTTACGATAATTAGACAGCGAGCCTTAGAACTGGTGTGCCAAAACAAACGCTCCAAAATATAATATTTCTGGTAACAAAGTTTGGTTAATGTCAGAAAACCTGTCTGGCTGTAGACCACAGCGAACGTCTTTAAACTGCAATCCCTGCGCAGGTCTTTCACTCAAAACTGAAAACTCTCCTCTTCCACGAATCCTATTCTGATTCCTCCTCTTCCCCTTTTCTATCCTGGCGATTCATTTTCTAACACCATCCACCTGAATGACCCTTTGATCTTGACATGGAACCGATTCTGATCCTTCCTGCCTGTTGATTTTGCTTTGATTTAGTGCCTGTGAATAAGCAGGTTCCCGCGACTTCGTTTTGTTGGGCGCTCTAGAAATCTCGAGTGTACGATTACGATTATGTAAATGATCATATGACAGGCTTCGGCCTGCAGAGGGCAGGGTAGGGAAATATATGGGAAAAAGTACTTTCAGTTCGAGGTAGTCTGAACTAGTGGGTGGAAGTCCCCCTCTGCTTTCTACGAATCGCACACTATCTACTATGAACACTAGTAGTCATTGCTTGTAGATGGTTAATGTACATGACGTTGTTGTTGTTGTTGTTGTTGATGATGTTGTTGTTGTTGTTGTTGATGATGATGATGATGATGATGATGATGATGATGATGATGATGATGATGATGATGATGATGATGATGATGTGCTCATTTATCTGCCTCTAGCCAGACAAAAAGATCTTCAAAATCCTCCAGAAGATCTTAGACGACAGAATGGGGGATCTAACCGCGGTTCTGAGGACAGACGACGCATCGCTAGACAATCAGGATGTCATCAATGAGTTAGCTATCATCTTAGAAAATACCATCTACGAAATAACTGAAATTATGGTATGCGGTGTTAATATCACTCAGGATCAACTAGTAATAATATATAAAATATAGGACTATATTTTAATGATAATACAGATAACACAGAACTATATTCTAAGATAATATAGATAATAAAGAACTATATTTTAATTATAAAATAGAACTATATTTTAATGATAATATAGATAATATAGAACTATATTTTAATGATAATACAGGCATATTCCTACTGCAGGTTGTGTGTAAACATTTAGGTCCTGAGCCATTTTTAAAAGTGGTTCCACTTAGTAACAGATATCCGAAAACCAACTTTTATATGCTACTTTGTTATTTACACCCATTTAAACAACTAGTTTAATGGTCGAAGATGCTCTATTATGTAGTCTGTAAATGTTAGTGCCGTCTCAGAAAGTGTCGGAATAAAATATAGTTCTTACCTGTTCAATTGTCATTGTAATTAGAAATTTATATAGCGCCGCTTCAAGAGAAACTAATCGTTTGCATGCAAAACTAGGTAATTTTTATGAAGAAAAAGTTGTAGTCTTATTTTAAACATCATCATCATTACCATCACTATTGCCATCAGCATCACCATCACCATCAGTTCAGCATCAGCATCAGCATCACATTACCATCACCATTACCATCATCATACTCATCATCATCATCATCATCGTCGTCGTCGTCAGTTCAACAGCATCACATGGCGTCATAGGCCGTCGGCGTCGATAGATTTTTATCCGTAGGCCTAATTTTTCTCAGTCCTTTTCATGTAGCAATAGAATTATTTACAGCGGTTACAGATTTCGTAAATATGGTCAGCCTTGTTTATCTAAACAGCTGCAGAGTTTAGACCTGAATGTACTACGCAGGAATATTTGCTATGTTTTCTCGATCCGAACTATGTACATTAATTTTACCATACAAAAGAACAGTAGCTTTGCCATCAAGTCAACTATATATATTATATATATTATATAATATATATAATATATATATATATATAACGAATGCAGTAGTTCTATACAAGTGTCAGTGCGTTTGCAGCCAAAGAAAGGTGTCTTGGCAACACAAAGAAAGTCGACCGTCTACAAAATGATCCAGCCGGAACAAATCTACCCTAAGGGATATTTCTGGGAAATCGAAAAGGTTCAGACTGCATTTACAAATCGAGTTAAAGCGTCTATAGCATTAATTCATTCACTCTTACAACCAGAATCTATTTAAAATGCGACACCAATCTGAATGGAACTTTAACAGACATGTTTGTCTGTCTGGCATTTACTGAACAGCGTCAGTTGCGGCGTACAACCAAGTAAGTCATGCCCTCGTGTAAGCTATCGTATGTTAGACAGATAACAGCACAAGGGTCTAAGCCATCCAGAGATGATATGCAGATTAAATGTCTTGCCAGTTTAGAAAGTGGATTGCAGTAATGGTGATAGTGATTTGTGGGGCAAGTTAAAGTGCCTGTCACTGGTTAAAATTGTCACTGATCGGGATGCAGTTTCCAGATGTTATTCGCTCCTACCCATTGATGTTTTCCTTATATTTAAAAAAAATCGCAGCCTGATTATTAAGCGCCACTATCTAATGACTAATCATAAATCGAAATTGTGAGTGAAGGACTTGCTTAAGGTTCCTACACAGCAACCGTCCCAGGGGAGATTCGAACCCGTACTCTCCGCGTTGCAAGCCAAGCGCTCTAACCATTCGGCTACCGTGTCCCACAGTGCAATCTGATGTATAGGTATGATTCTCCTAGTGATTTATATAGCGCAAATAATCAACTTTATAAGCTATTTAAATGAGATAATCAATGTGGCCAATTTACACATTTGTATTTATGCAATATATTACATGTCTGACTGGCATTATGCATTTGACAATCAGGAACTGTTGGGCGTCGATTCAAGAGAGTCTTTAAGAACAGTTTCGGACAGCGATGCCTCGATCCTTCTCATCGGACATTTTCTCGGAAGGGGACTCATCATTACTGTAAGAACCCAACATCCGTAACCTTTCGTAAAGCAGCTATAGGTAGCCCTGAAGCAAATAATGTAGGCACTGTACATGCCATAGCTTGAACTGCTACATTTTCTTCAACTAAACGAATACCAAGAAACCATTACCAAGCAAAGGGAAGGGATAGGAAGGTGAGATAGAGGGAGAAAATTACAGAATACGAGAAAGTGTGTGTGTATATTATTTAGGACATATGACATGCCTATGATTTTAACATCAGAGGATGGTGTTTCAGTTGGTTGAAGGAACTTTTAGCAAGGGCAAAGGCCACTGCCATCCAATAAACAGAGAACATTTTACATCATTTCCTACCAGCATTTTCAAATTTTCATTAAAAGGCTCAACAGTCAACTGCCTTGACATCATATGAAGCACTAAGATTCGAACGTCGAACATCAATCTAATAACCAGGCTGCCTTTCCTTAAGTGACAACGAATTATCAATGTCACGTGATACACCTGGATTCGAATTCACGTCTTGCCTATTTAGATGTATGTATCCGAGCCTTTAAGAACTTCTCGAAGGCGCTGCAACAGTACAAGCACAGATGCCTATTAAGGCAAGCCGAAACAGAAGCGATTTAGAGCATTTATGTAGCGCCCTCTCACTGCATCTGCTCCAAACCTCAAACTGGGAGGCCGAAAAGGACCGTTTTAAATGATTTGTTGCGTGATTCTACAGCTGCTGCTGAGACCAAAGGAGTTCCGCTTGATTGCATCGTCCGCATCCCTTCGTCACGGATCTGAACGCAATCTTCGGCTCCTGGCTTCTCTACTCTTCTACCTGCTGAGAAAAATCTACACCAGTCTAAAAACAACTAAAGATCTGGTGGTAGGTCACGTGTGAACTACACTATAATGTAATAAGTCTGTAATAGTTGTATACTTCACTGCTGAAATATACGTATAGATCTATTAACATAAATACATGCATATGCATATGTATTCCAGTTATAAATATGCCCTTAAGTGCAGGAGTTATTTATTTATGTACCATAAACATATGCATGAGCACTTTGTCATGCCCGAAGGCAGAGAGAATATCAAGCGGCAGCCTACAACGGTGTATAGTACACAAACAATGCTGTGAAAACAATGTCAAGAGCATGTACAGCGAAATGCTGTGAAAACAATGTCAAGAGCATGTATTGCGAAATGTTCGCAAGTATTTTTAATGAAATTAGATCTCAAGTTGAAGATAACGCTGTGTTCTGAATAACAAACAGAATGTCCATCACAATAACACCATAACAGTGGCGGCTTCAGGTTTTCTCGCGTGGGTGGCAAGAGCATTTCCAGAGGGGCGCCACATTCTGGCAGTCCACCATGCACGGGTCTGGTCTGAGGGGCGCCGGCACATAACCAAGAGGGGCGCGGAAGGGCGAACGCCTATAGCTACATCCGCCACTGCACCATGATATATATATATATACATATATGTAAGATGTACACACATACACCGCTATACATAATCATAAAGCCTTTGTTATATGTATGCTTGGCGAAAGGATCGTCCTACGGAGTACGAACAAATGTTATATGACGACAGTGAACTGACGGAGGTTGTCAAAAATCTATCGAAAAGTTTTCAATACGGAGAGGTAAAACATTCATACATTACGTATCATTACGTATATTACTACCATATAAATATTGCATACTTAAATATTGTAAGCTCTTCACGTAAGCATCGTGTCACGGGAATTAAGTAGAGTAGCTTATATTTCGGAAATACTTAAATGGAGTCGCTAGATCCACCGAAACAGAAGGGTCTCTCTTCAACAGATTTCGGCTGAACTCTCCCGCAAAACTACTTATTGAATTCCTACACAATCAAAGTTGAATGGTAGGTCTATAAATAATTATCAGTTATAACATTTGCACATTTAGTTACTCCACTTTTTATACTTATAAAGCTCCACTATCGATCTAATAGAAATGTGACTATGTTTTAAAGGAGTTTATAATTATCACTTTTGCTTATTACATAGATTTTATTCCAAAAATTAAGACCTTGTGTCTTTTGTAGTAGGTCGCACCTTAAATTAATTAAGGCAAGCATTAGGCGTCTTGAAATTTATTTAACATTCGGATGTTTAATTTTGTGTAATTCATACAAATGTACATACAAACATACTTAGATACATACATACATACTTACTTACTTACCTACCTGCCTACCTATCTATCCACCTACTTACCGGTACTTAATTACTAAAGTACGTCCACTTAATTGTGTCGCTTACTTTGTTACTGCAGGAACTGTTGACGTCTTGGGCGACAGAATACATTCGTCGTCTCCGACGAATCCGCTGACCGTCCCTCCATCCGACGTTTTATAAGCCAAGAAATGCGCTGCATAATCTCCAACAGTTGAAGAGTCTGCTGATCTCATGTCAAAACTAACAATGCATGTCTGATAAAGTCTCATTGAATCTACATATAGCAAATGCCTGATGCTGGGCTGAATATACTCCTAGTCGTAGATGTAGCCGATGTTGTAATGTTACGGAGAAGAGCCTACAGCCAGACACTTAATTAGACCCTGTTTATCTGGCAGTTATCTGTAAATCACACTGACCAGGCTCCATGTCGGACTATCGGTTAAAATTATTAAGTAGGCCTGCTCTAGTACCAGACAACTTCGACCCTTTTTAGATCCGTTGGATTGCCATGTTTCAGGACCTTTATGAGGTCCAGAAAAGACGCTATATAAATCGCTAGATACATTCATACATGCATGCATGCATATATCTTTTGCTGGTGTTTAAGCGTTGCTTTTAAGTTAGCCTGGGCTTTTAAGCATCGTGTCCTCAGAGTCTTGCTTCAAATTCCCGCCATGTCAGTAAGATTTTTCAAAATTCATGTTCAGCTAACTCCCTTAGTGAACTCGGCTATCAAATGAGTAGGCTATATAGCCAGTGGCGAAGCTAGGTATATTGGCGCGCAGGGCAAGTGATGACATTCTCAATAGAAAGTTTTGAATTTTAACGAAAAACAGCAAGTTAGAGAAAGTCAAGTGTTAACCATTACTCGGTGACATAATATTATAACATCAAGGACTATCGGCACAATCTTTGAGACATAGGCTCTCTTTTATGTGATTACCACTGAAATTTTGAGTACCGCCGATATAAGTGTGTCTTAAAAATTCATGTTGCCCTCCCCAGGGCATCACTTGCCCCATTAGTTACGCCACTGGCTATAGCGAGGGTACACTGTCGGTGGGTGAACAGGCTGCGGGAGGGAGAGATAGAGGATTGGCCACCCGCCATCATATGCCCAGGCTACGAAAATAAGTTGCCGTACCAATGGCTGCCATATACAGACACCAAATAACCTCTAAAACATATATAAAGCTTTTGTTCACCCTGAGATGTAGCTATGGCTTACATTGCAACACATTACTAGGCCTGTAGCCTAAATCCTACCAATGCCTGATTTAGGTCCTTTCTATGAACTATTCTTAGTTCAGCGGGTTATCTCAAAGTAGATGTCACTGCATAGGGTGCAGAAACTGGTTTCACACTATGCTGATTTTAACCGAATTATAACTCCAATCAAACCATAAGTTGAACTTGTTTCTAACCAGTTAGATCATAATATATTATTATCTCCAAATATGTGTATTATATAATGCTGCATAATTTCTCTGTGTTTGACCTAATGTTAACTGGTAGAGTTTTTAACGTAGCTCGTATAAAAGTATACCTACCTAAAGGCTAGAGTTGGGTCGGTATCGGTTAAGTTTTTCAGCTTTTTTCAGGTTTTTAAGAAGTCGTTTTGCTTTCAGTTTTGGTTTTTATAAAGATCGCGATATCGGTTTTCGGTTTTTAAAGTGTTCTTTATGCTTGCAGTTTATAGTCCGCTTCGCTGTTGTGCGGTGAACCCTGAGCATCTGAATAGTGTGCAGTGTTGTTCTACTACAACTAAGTTGTACGTCAAAAATTAAAATTGTAGTGTTCAGCTGCATTAACAGTTCTTAATTAAAATATTTGTAGTTCTGTACACGACGGTTCATACGAAATCGAGCAACTCATCTTTAATAGTACCATAAAATTTAAATGTACACAGTTTTCTACTGTGATCCTATGGCCTCGACCCTGCTCATTTTGCAATGAATTGATCGAGTGAGATACTTCACCACCGCTGCCTGTTTGAATGGGTGCCACGCCATTTAAGGTCCCCGTTTACGAACCGTGCTCGAGATTAAATCTCTGAAATAAGCCACGACTGGAACGCGAACCGGCTGCCTCACACACAGCTCTAGGCGCCTTGACGTACGACTTAACCAATGTAGCTTACTAGGCCATTAAGTACAATATAGATGTCCAGTACTTAGTAACTAGCAAAAATTGTTTGGTCTATTCGTCGTCCGGCAAATTTCTGTTAGAAACAATAATATAAAATACAAAGTGCACGACTCCTCGATTTCCGCTGCTTACATACAAAGCCATTCGCTATTAGGCCTAGTAAGTGATGTAGGCCTACTTTGTTAACGATCGTTAATACTGTAACGATAGGTCTACCGTTGTTTTATCATGCTATATTATGAAACGTCGCTGTTTTCGTTGGCGAGACGTAAACTATCAGTCATCGTTGAAACTTTGAACACTGTTAAGAAATTTTTGTGAACGAGGAAGAATAGCCGGGGGAGAAACCAATAATTTCATATTTTGCATTTTGTGAATACCGACTTCTAGGTTTTGTCAGTTTTTCTTTGGTTTACGGTATTTTTCGGTGTTCTGAAAAACGACTTCGGCATCAGTTTTTCAGAATATCGCGATATCAGTTAAACCAACCTAGCACCGCTATAAGCGGGTTCCCGCGACTTAGCTTTAGATGGGCTCTGTACGAATCTAGAGTTTACGATAGGCTATAAACAAGTGCATTACTTACTTGCTTACTTACGTCGCCCTTGACATTTACCACCCAACGAACGACGTCGAGCAAGCGATTCGTTAGGTGGCAGTTATGTGATTAAAACGATCGTAAACGCGAGATTTGTACAGCGCCGAGATAGAGTACACCGTTTTCTTTAGTGACCCTCTGGCCTCGACCCTGCTCATTTTGCAATGAATTGATCGGGTGAGATACTTCACCACCGAAATTTTTTCACCACCACTGCCTGTTTGAATGGGTGCCACGCCATTTAAGGTCCCCGTGTACGGAAGTGCTAACCCGAGATGAGATCTGGAAGTATAGGTAAGCATCTTCCCCATTGCTCCAAATCCAAAAAGGTATTTTGTAGCTGTCTTCCTGTTAAAAATGTCCATTACAAATATAAGCGTAAATGTAGCCTTTTTCTATAGCGACCGTTTGGCCTCAACCCTGTTCATTTTTCAATGAATTAATCGGGTGTCGACCTGTCTGATTTGTGGAGTTTTACCTGGGCGAGACTTAAACTACTTCATCACATTGTGTTTAATTGAACATCTTTAAGTAAGTGGGTTGCAAAGGCTTTACTTTATTTCTTGGCGGATGAAGAAATGCGGAATTCCAGGATAACTGTTTTACGATGTCTTGGCTTGTCACAAGCGTTACAAAAATAGCGCCATCTACCGAATGGTCTTGCCATAGTAACCTACTTCAAGGGAATGGAAGCATAGATATAAATGGAAGTGTGCTTATTTAGGACAGCTATAAATAGATCCAGGGTTTGGTGGGAGAGTCTGGGACTGAGCATGTAGTGCTAAATAAAAGGAAGTTATAGGTTAAATGCTGTTAGAAGTAGCATATAATAGTGTAGCTAGGAATTAATTAAATGAATTTCCTCAGGAACCCGATATTAAAACAATGGGTTGGGCGTTTAAATTGTTGCCCTCGCGCGGCGTTTGCTGTGCATCATGTACATGAGTTTAGGCTAGCGTTAGAAGTAGGTGAAAGACATTCTTGTAGCGCTAGCTTTTTATCATGTCTGCGTGGTTTTGGCAGAACGCTACATGACAGCTGTTACCATCGTAGTAAGTCTACTGTTTGGGATTTGTATACACTTTCACATCTATTAAGATCGATAGCATTGCTTTTATATGTAAAGGTGCATTTACAGCTTAATATCGTGAACTTTGTTCATAGCATCTACGTTATGAATTTATACAATTTAATGTGAAATTTAGATACTGCGTCATGAGGCTCATCAGTTTAACTTCTGCTGCTTCAGAGTCTTCTCACAAGACTGATTGCCACAAAACTGAGTAATAAGTTAGCACTGATATAATATAATGCCACTTTTCTAAGTGAGACCAGCACCTTAGAAGTTGCTAGATGCGATTAGATGTCAAAATCTAGACATTTATTTTATCAAGCTGTCATTCGTTGGTTCAGCCGTAGGACTTCAAATGAAATAGTATCGTCTTTTCATCATGTGTACTGCAGATGTTCAATTTTATTACAGAGAGTGAAGATGGTAGTCGTAGGAATGTGACTGCAGCAAAAGGTTTGCTGAAAGAGGGTGAAGATGCAGAGAAAGTGACAGAGGCTGACTGGCACCAGAGATTAACTGATCTGCAATATTATGTCTGTCGGCAACATGGAACAGAAATGGTGTTTATCTGTAAAACAGTTTTCATCAGTAGTAGAACATTTAGTTTTTACGTTAAGGAGAAACTTGTGACTACCTTAATTTTATTGCAGCAGGCACTGTTGCAACATTGAAAACACTTCTTTTCCAAAAATCTTATCCTGATTCTTGCTCTTCCCCTTATCTCTCTTCTCGCTTCAATTTCGAACATCATCCACTGTAGCCGTCCGACTGTCTGATTCCTGGATCTTGACGTGGAACCGAACCCTTTTGCCTAGCGATTTTGTTTTGACTGAGCCCCTGTGAATAAGCTGGTTCCCGCGACTTAGCTTTCGTTGGGCGCTGTAGAAATCTCGAGATTACGATTACGATTGACTTTGCTGCTTTGTTAAATGATTTGCACTGTGAAGAATTCCAAAAAATCCTGCTGCATACCAAGTAGAGAAACCCATGCACTGAATTTTAGGATTAGAGGAACATTGGTTTTTAATCTGGGTTAGGTTTTTAATAAATTATAATTTAGCATAATTCATGCATTATGTGGGCATAACTTAAGCAACGTACTGGAGAAATAGCCGTAGGAAAAGATTTCAGCAAGTGACCACAGGAGTGAAGCTGTAGGGATAAGGTAACTAGTTTTAATGTGTATTTTTCCTTTTGTTTAGCCATTCAGTGGTCAGTACCTTGACAATAACAAACTGGGAATCTATTTTTGTGTCTGCTGTGGATTGGAACTCTTCAGGTACTTAGCTGATTCATTACTTTCAGGAGAAATAATAGTTTTATGTAGTAGAAATATGGATTGAGGAGCAGTATCTCTTCATAGCAGTGACTATAATGTAACCAGCCATTTATATGGTGGCTTTATGGAGCTGCTCAAATCTGATATTCACTGCCAAAAGTATAATTTGAACGCTGAACTGATTTCATGTTTTTGTGTAGTTTTTTGCCTAATGGATCTTTAGTTTACTTTTTGGGTAATTTTAGTTCTGGAACAAAATACGACTCGGAGTCTGGGTGGCCATCGTTTTTTGAAGCCATCAATGAAGAAAATCTGTTTCATAGAGTTGACAAGAGCGCTGGAATGACGAGAATTGAGGTTCTTTGTCGAAAGGTATCCAGGCTTGATTTTGAGCTACAGAAATAGAATGCAGTCATAGTTTATAATTTTTCAAGTTGGTTCAAGTGAATTTTTAGCATGAATTTTGTCCAGTTTTATTGAAAAACTTTGAATGCCTTGTTGATCCTGGTGCAATGAGGAGATACTAGATTTATTACGTGAGCAAGAAAGTCATACTTTTAAGATCACGATGCAGGAGGACTGAACTGCAAAGTAGTGTTTCTGTGTTTTGTTTTAACTGTATATTGAATTACAAAATAATGACAAAATGTGGCATCAGTTAACACAATAGCCCATATTTATCTGTAATGTCAGCTCATCATTGTTTAGGTATGTGTTGTAGCTACACTTTCTGATTGAAGGAACGGACAATAGGGAGGAAAGAAGAAGAGGTTCCCTCTCTTCCCCTCCTTTCCCTCAGTTTCCACAGATTACATCTGCATCGTATCAATGCAAGGAAACTTTAGGAATCGTAATTGTAATCGTAATCTTGAGATTTCTGCAGCACCCAACGAAATCCACGTCACGGGGACCAGCTTATTCACATGTGCTCAGTCAAAACCAGATCGATAGGCAAAGAGGGGTTCAGTTCTAGGTCAAGATCGAAAAGTCAGGCAGAAAGGCAGCATGGTGGCTACAGTGGGTGATGTTTGGGATTGGAACGGAGAGATAAGAGGAAGAGGAGAGAAGTGGAAACTAATGAAGCCTGTTGTTGTTTGATGGGGCTCGCTATTCTAGTTAGTGTGATGTTATGCAAAGTAATGATAATTATCAGAATGCAGTAGTTGATTATGTTTTATGTTTATTTTTTGCAGTGCAATTCTCATTTAGGACATGTTTTTGCTGATGGTCCCGAACCAACGGGCCAGAGATATTGCATCAACAGCGTTGCTCTAAATTTCAAAGCAACTAATGACAGTTAGTTTATTATGGATAATGAGTTTGATGTGTGGCTTAATATGATAATATTCAGCGGAAACCTTATTTACTGTGAATTGTGAAATTAAGATATGCCTTAAAATTGCTTATTGCCCATAAGTGGGCTTGGAATTGTTCTGCCAGTCAAATTATCCTATGCAAACTTTATTGATGGAAGGGAAGGTTTTTCTTGGTGCGTCTTCATTCACTAAGTCCAGATTCAGGAAATCTTCCGAGTTTTCTTATGGAGCAGAATTTTCTATTGTTATTTCCGTAGTACACACATAACGTCTAGTGGCCACACACACTAATGTAGACAGAATGCAACCTGATGTTATTGTGCTCACAGACTCTACACTCGATTGGGGCTGGATCCAGAAGTTTAGAAATTGGTGGGCAAAATGTGGATTAAGATCGGACTTCTCCCTTGCCCAGGGTGGATCTTTCATGGGTATTCCTTGATTAAAGTGTATCGTTTAAGATTTCTTAACATTTTCCCTTGAAAATATGACATACATATATAATGTATATCTTGCATCTATACATGTATAGTTTGAACTGGTAGGTTATGATTATATGCATTGGTAACTCACCCAGACTAATGCAGAGGCTCCAGTCTACAGCTAAGTTCCGGTTTGGAGCCATCTTAAGCTAGACCCAGGGTAAGGTGAAGCATGGTAAGATTTGTCCCCAGCGTAGTGCAAGTTAGGGTCAACGACAGCGGTCACCGAGGCCATACGATGTAGTTAAACACTGCCAACTACTACTATGCACATAAACTGCTGTTATACACTACGTTAAAAAATGCAATAAATCCAAAATACATGTACACGTAATTACATGAGAGATGAATTTCTACATATGCATTTTTAAAGGAGAGGAACGGAATTGGACTGCTAATTAATAAATATGCATTAATGCGAATGCTAATTTATTCAGTGGATTCCGATGCGTTAATGTGAATGCTGACAGTGGCACATTCATTGCTTTAGGCAAAAACTCGGCATCGCGCGATACAAATTACGACGGTATAAATGCGTGTTTTGGCAAATCGACGCAAACTCGTCGCATTTATCGTCATCTAGCAGATGACAAAAACAAATTTTCCTCCAGAGTGTAAAAAAGTGATGACATTCATGGTAAGCTTTCAAAGAATTAACTAACGTACTCAAATAGTATTTAAATACGAAAGAAAATATCGTTCTCGTAAACTTGAAGCAACGCTTGAAACGAATAATTCAGTCAGTCACTAGTAGCTAGTTTATGTACGTTATGGAGACTATAATCTGTAGGTAATATGTACTCTGTGGCGTCACGGTAACATGGGCAACCCGCTACACGCGCAAAGGCTTGTCGCAGTTCAGTCAGTTATATTTGCCAACGAATAAGATGTATTGAGTTGATTTTCCGCCGCCTATCCCTATGTTTGTTAGTAGGAGCTTTTAAGCGAATCGGTCATTTTAATTAAGAAGCTTATTCGTTGAGACTTAGTGAGTCGTGCGTTTGCTTCCTGAATAGACCTCCGAATGTATCACTGTTATAGGAAAACTGTTCTTTAGGCCTAAAATTAGGCCTTGATCCCGGAGCATTGTGTAAACAACCTCGTGCGAATGATTTAGTGTTTCGTCTTTCCTATGAGGCTTAAAAAATGATGTAGGGATATCGTTTCAAATAATTTAATCTTAGTTGGTTTTATTGTTAGGCCAATCTGAACGAAATGCTAGTAACAATTCAGTAGTAAATTGCTACAGTGATGTTTTTTGCCTGTCTGCCTAATTTAGGGATTAAAGATGATCCTGATTTCACCGTCAACTGCACCAGAATGATTTATAGTGGAATTAAATTTGAAAGCAACTGCAATTTAAGTTACTGGTTCATCCAAGAAAGTACCGTGATTGTGAAGGTCTGTGGAATCCTGCGGTCCAGCCTTCTTCCCCTTCTGTGAAATATGGAAGACCAGGATCCTGAGCTTACGACTGGCGACCAGCGGTGGTTCATATCAGTGTGGATTACGTACCTACAGTCATTTCTGACGGGCACTGTTGGCATACTGAGCTTGAAGACAATTTTAGTTCTGAGCATCTGGTATGCCTTCAGTTTTGCCTCAATTTTTCTCAGCAAGTTCATTCTTGATTCCCTAAATGTGGATCTCATGCTGTTCTGTAAGTAAAATATGTATACCGGTATTCTTCTAGTCATTTGGTCAGCCAGTCATTTTTCAGTTGTTGTTCAATATTTAAGTCGACAAGCTGACCTGATGGCAGTCAACCATAGGCTTCATTACTGTGTTCATCAGTGTTACTGCTGAGTTGCTCACTTACTGACCAGAGCCATCTAATTACCTTGCCTTGTTCCACTGTTGACCCTTTACCACTTCTATGCTTGATTTACCCCAATTGATATACTCATGGAATCACTCACTCATTAGTGCACTGATGCACTCGCTTGCTTTTTCACTTCCTCACTCACTGATTGATCGGTTGACTGATTGAATGATTGACTGACTGGCTGGCTGACTGCTTGATTATTTTGCCATTTTAGCTGCTGTTCAACTACTAGTCACAGCTGTTTTGGGATTTGTCAATATGCACTATCCTTGCCTTATGCATCAGTCGAGTGTTGGAAATCCAAAGAAAGACCCAAACGTAAAGTCAACTGGATTCTACAGAGTCATGTTTTTTGTTGGAAGCATGAGGTATTAATCAGCTGCTTTACTTGGTATCGTCTTCCATTCAGAATGGGGTATTTTGATTGAAAATTTTTGTTAGTCTGCTCTGTTCACTACCTTCTCGAGCCATCTTACTTATTAGATTATGCTGCATTGATCTAAATCTTACATCATGCTGCACTTGAGTACATCTTTGTAGCAGTTCTTCCTGTATTTGCATTTTATCTATGTGAGACGTATTATTGATATATATATATATATATGGATTAAATGAGGCAAGTCAAGTGTAGGTGTGATTGTATATTGGCCAGTGTCACTATATATATATATATATATATAATACACATATTTGTGTGTGTATAAATATGTGCCAGCATCATGGGGTATGGAAATATTAATATTTTGCATTGGGGAAGCTATTCACTGTGCTTTAGAAACTATGTGGAAAGCAGGGAGTTGGTTGAAGTATTTTGAAAATAATGTTTGATCCCAAGTTGTTTGGTCAGAAGCAGACGATTTGAATGTTGCGCAGCCAGGTGCAACACGATTTCTTCAGTTGTATGGAATTTTCAATGAGGTCGTAGGATGTTGCTCTGTGAACTTCGGACTGATTGAGAAAGAACTGTGAAATCAACAGTTCAATCGATAAATTGGTCACGTTGTTTGTGTTATGGTGTTGAACAGTTTGAGTTAATTCAGTTGAAGTGAGAAAAAGCGAAACGTGAACTGTGATAGTTTGTTAGCGAAATTTGTTATTCAGAGAACAGTCATTGTTCTGAATTGAAATTGACTGAAGTTTGGACAACTTACACGTGAGAGAGTACGATTGACATCATAGTTGAGTGAATCCATGAAACACTGAATCCGAATGGGAAGAAGCTGTAGTGAGACAAAGGATGGGAAGTACCAATCGTTCAACAGAGGTCCTACCAAGTACAAGCAGAAGGGTCTACAGCTAAAGGCTGTACAGTACAAGCCAAAGACACTGTTGAATCGAGCATGCCAACAAGGGAGGTTCTATGGATTAAGTATAAAAATAATGGATCTGCAGTTAATCTGGTTCTGGCTTAGGTAGAACTAGTTAATAATAGGCATGACAAATGGTATTTAAATTAACTGATGTTTTGACTAATTGTTAAAGGTGATTTGATTGATATGTGGATATTAAATATTTCATTATAACTAAAAGAGCTAGTTTACTGCAAAGCCAATTACTGTACTGATGTACTCTGTTTCAACGGTATCACCAACATATTCATAAGGCAAAGTGTTCGGAGGGTATAAAACTGCATCAGACTTGAGTCTTACATGAACTACACTGCAGTGAGCAAGATGATAAGTAAGCAACTTAGTGATAAACAGATGATTGAAAACAGCTTAGTGAACAATTGATAATCAGGTAATTGAAACTGGGAGAGAGTGAGCTTTGTATAGAACAGTATGAATTATTATTACATAACGGCACAAGCAACATCTTGACAAAATCAACAGTCATCAAGTGAACATTATTAATGGAAAATTAAATTTTAACATCTTTCAAGGGAATTTTGTTTTTGGTTTATATTTTATTTAGGTTTCTTGTTGTATATTTGGGTCTCATTTCGCTCAAATACGTAGCTGTTTCGTTCACTGAAACCATCAAGAGTTCAGCTCCGTTGTTTACTGTGATCATCTCTCGTCTGATACTGAAGGAGAAGAATGGGGTGTTTGTCCAGTTGTCGCTCATACCAGTTATGATTGGCCTTGTTCTGTGCAGTGCCTATGAAGCGAGCTTCACATGGATTGGGTTCTATGCAGCACTCGGCACAAATGTGGCTGAATGGTAAGTTCTCCCATTAAAATGGTTTTTTATAAAAATGCTGATCTGCTGTGGAGCTGTCTTTGATATAGGTTGGTGTGATTTGGAATGGTCCTTGATGTACATTTGTTTTGCTTTGGAACTGTCTTTGATATACTTTGATATACATTGGTCTACTGTGGAGCAGTCTTTGATATTGGTTGGTATGAGTAGTCTCTGTATGTTGGTCTGTGTTGGAACAGACTGTGATATTAAATGGTCTGCTTGGAACAGACTGATATTAAATGGTCTGCTTGGAACAGACTGTGATATTAAATGGTCTGCTTGGAACAGTCTCTGATATTAATTGGTCTGCTTTGGAACAGACTCTGATATGAATTGGTCTGCTTGGAACAGCCAGTTTCATACCATATGCTTCTTTGGCCGCTTCTCTCGCAGGCATCAGAATCAATATGTTGATGTGCGTCTGTCGATGCCAGTTGGGAAGGCAATTGTCTACTTACAAAAGCTCTGTTGCCGTGTCTCAGGTTTGGCTTTTGATGGATCCCTGTGCCTATTGTTACAAGGGCGAACTTTTGTTTTCTTTGCACACATCTCAACAATGGTTTCTGTGGTTGGGCTATGGGCCTTCTTCTGTATTTGCATTTTCTGTTGGCCACAGGTGTTAAAAGTAACTTTTTCGACACTTGAAGGCTTCTTTTGCTGAGGCTGGGGTGGAAGTTCTTCTGAGGAGACATCTTGAAGATATGCATTATGTTTCCCCTAAATGGATGAATGAATGAATTCAAGTCTTTGAAAAGTGCTATGTAGATGTTGTGATTGGTTGTTTCCAAGGATTTTGATTCCAAATGCAGATTTGCTAAGAGGAAACTATCGTTTGATGTCTTATATTTTGCAATAAAAATGCTACAGAAGATTCCAAATTACATTACCTATAGATAAAGTTTGAAGTGTTGTAATATAATAGCATCATTTATGTAGCACATGCAGTATATACTCGCATATTAAGAAAAACGAACTGAGTATTGTGGTAGAAGAAGTCTTCATGTATGATTAATGATATGATGGGTTTTGAGGTAAGGTAATTTTATGTAATTATTGCATGGTTTGGCAACAAATTGTCATTACCACAAGGCACAACAGACAACAACAGACAACAAGCCAACAAGACTCACTGGGATTCAAACCTCGAATGTACAGGTGAAAGACCAACTCTTACTCTGCAGCACTGCGTTTTATGAGATGTTGCTGAATGTTAGGTTGTTATTTACAACATTTTTAAAGTCATTGTAAACCCAAGAGAATGAGTAAATTTTCAAAACACAATTAGACTTTTACAGTTCCAAAACACAGATCTTTTTTACAGATTTCCTGTTTTTTACTGTAGTTTGCAGTTTGTGACATCCAAGTTGTCCCTTTCTCATGATCAACACAAGCTGACGTAAGTGTCTCGGATTTTAGATGCTATCAAACTAGTTGATGCAGCTGGAATATGGTGCTCTTCATTCGTGAATGAGTTTTGTGTGGTATGACTGTCACATGGTGGGCCACCATGTGACAGTCATTCAATAATTCACTAGCAAGCTTGTAAGAATGAAATACATGAGATGACATGTTATGTGGTGGCCCTTTTATTAGCATGCATGTGTTTTAATCTAAGGACTGTTTAAGGATAGAGTTTGTGTAGTCACTGCTGCGGTATGACTATAATTGCACTTGTTAAATTTCAATACTTACGTAATGACCTTTCCTTTTCCTTGATGCTACATAAATGGCTTTATTGTTGAACATGCTGTATGTATTATATGAACTACATAGGTAACATTACACGTATGTAGTGTACTTCAAACAGAAAGTAAACAGAACACATTATAAGTTTGTATTAAAACTTTAAATGGTTCTTTGTAATTCAAACAAATCTTTGTTTCATAACATAGTAATTCTTGCAGCCTTCAGAGAACAGGATTAGTTGGCTTAATTAAACAAAGAACAGGATTTAATTGCCTTAATTAAAGAGATAACGTGACCTTGACTTTTTGGGCGTTAATGTTGAACTACATCAGCAGCTGTGCAGTTGCAAACTTGGATTGTACCCTTATTTTCCTGATTCAGATTGCCTTAATTAAAAAGAGAATGTGATTAAATGGCTTAATTAAATGTTGAATTTACTCCTTTGGATGTTCACTCAACAGCCCTTTCTTTCTTTTTTGTAAGCCTGTGTTTGGTCATATGTTTTACCGTAGATTTGGAAAAAACCAGTGAGTAGTTTTCTTGAAGTGGTAGCGTATTACAGGAGATATCACCTTGACTTTTTGGGCATTAATGTTGCAGTTGCAAACTTGGATTGTTTAAAGCTCATTGAATACCCTTATTTTCCGATTCAGATGTTGTATGGCAACGAGAAATTACAAGATTTTACATTACATTACATTGCACCAACTTTACATTAAAGAGTTATGTGGCTGAAATGCGATTGGTTTTTACAGACCGGCCGAGTTTCAGCTTTACACGTGTTCGGCCGCTGTAGCAACGGACTTGGTTCTATCATTGTTTGTGCCTCGATCTGTGATACAGTTCAACGAGATGACTTTTCTACTTATGGTCTTGACTGGCATTCTTTACCATTTCCAGACAATGATGGCTTGGGTCCTGATGGAATTCTTATCACCAGTTACTCACAGGTAGCCATTAATCAGTCTGAGTAATTAGTATTTCATTTCTTGAGGTAGAAATAATTCCACAGGATTTGGACAAATTCAGTAAGGAGCACAAAAACATCTCGAAAATCAAGCGACGTTCTCAGGAGGAAACAGAACCAAAACAGAAGGATTCTTTTTTATATAATTGTTATGCAGTAATGTAATAATAAAATGGTGTTATTATTATACTTCTACTATACTGCACCTACATATATCTTAATAAAATTTCTAGATTGCCAGTAGTGTAATTTATTTCTAAGAATTTAAAAATAGTAATTCCTGGTGATTAACATCATTGTAACTTAATTGCTCATTGAAACACGTCTTATATCTGTTCTTTGGCAGTGTTTGCAACACCGTGAAATGTGCTCTGGCTGTCTGGATTTCTGTTCCGTTATTTGGAAACCACGTCACGCTGTTCAGTGGTGTTGGTACATGCACTGTGATTGTTGGTGTTCTTCTTTATAACAAGGCACGCAACTTTGAACGTGAAGTATTGTTACTGCCACCTGAGGCAGTCGTTTTAAATCACACAACAATGGAACCACCCAGTCATAACGAATCACACAGCATAATAGAGTTGAATCTTGGCGAAGAAGAAAATTTGCCTGCAGAGTGCAGGCAGAAAATGCATCTGGAGAATGAATGAAAAAGTACCATGTGAAAAATTATCGCTGGCATTTGTGGACATTTGCTGGTCGCCGACAAGATTCCCACCAATCAAGTTTCACCATTTTTTGGATTCTTTATATCCTGAATACTTGCATCTTTTGTATATGCAAAATGTGTTGTAATTTGCATGTTGATGTTTTCCGTACTCTGTGTGCAGTATGGGGTCTGTACAGTAGCATGCTGGGTCTAATCCGACGATTGCGGGTTTGGGCCTGCTGCGCAGACACCATGTAACAACCCTGGACAAGCTATTTGGGCAAACTTATTTTGCACCTCAGATTTATGTTTACTGATGTTGGGCATAAACTAAGTGCAGTAAATAACAAAATTAAATAAATAGCACAGTTATGTCTGAAGAGAACCATGCTTTGATTTGTGATGATTTTAGGTTTGTTTTGGGAAAGTGCATGAACCTCTTAAAAAATCAAGAAAATGTGAAAACTTTTAAAAATCTCAATGCATGAACTCCTAGGAACTCATATTTTTATGGTTTTTTACTACTCACAAGTTTTTTTTATTTTATTCAACATTTTCCTTTCTAATTTATACAAATGGTTGTAGTTTATTCTGCCATTTTCAGCATAATCTGTTACAATGGCCATTCCAGTTTTTTGTTTTGCAATTTCCGGTTTGATTTATGTATGTCCATTCCAGTTGTCTTTCTAACTTTTCCAGTGTAACTTGTGTCCATTGTGACTCAGTGTACTTGGTAACTTATTACTTTTATAGACAGTTTATTGGTTATTCATTTTGATATTTAAGTCGTCTTCATATTACGACTTTAGTTGTTTTCATCAGCATTGTGGGAAGTTGTTGTACCTAGTGGGTATGTTGTTTTGGACATTTATTAACACGTCTTGTTTCTTTGGTGTAAAACATGGTTAATATTTGGTTACTGTTTAGTTGTAGTTTTCATGTTGTGTTGGCTTCTGTAATATATATTCAACAGATTTTGCTCTGTAGCATAAGGCCCCAAGAACCAAAACTTTATGATTTACCGATCAATGCCTTTGATGTTAAGCGACGATACATTACTGAAATTAGGGAACTAGATTTTCTTGTATTCTTGACTCGCTCTGCAGCTGACTTGTCATTAAAATGGCCAGTCAAAAACCAAAGAAGCAAGAGACAAAGAATCAAGCCAAAGTTAAAACATGTCAGACTACTTGCACCTGCCAAGAGATTTGTTCAGATTTCATGAATGATGAGAAGTTTTTAACGAGACCTTAAACTCCAGGACGAGACTGGAATTTAGGAAAGTGTTTTGTTGATTTATTTGATGCTTTATCTCTTTCTTAAAAATCTCAAATTTTTTAGGTAACATATTTTGTTGTGTTATTACAATCAGTTGTTGAGTATATTGACTGAAACATATTGTCAGAAGCCTAACAAAAAGTTTATCTATAATTTTAAATATTTGTGTTGTGACAAATGCTGGCAATTGCTTTGTTATTGCTGTTTATCCACACACATATCATTTCTTTGAATGAATTGAATGCCACACGAAGCTTGCACCAAGGACTTTTCAGAGAAAACTCCAGCTGAATTTAGTCCAATCTGAACACATGCTTCCGATTAAGGTACTATTGTACTGATGAAGCACCTGTATTAATCTCTCTTGTAATTTGTTTTTTTTGCTTCTGCACCAAAACAGGTAAGCCAGCGGAACCAGCTTATTCACTTTCACATAGGCATTCAGTCAGTACAAGATTGTTATGAAAACTTTGGGTTATGTTCAGTTCCAACTGATACTTTTGCCATGTGCATGAGAACATAGCAGTAGTAACAGTCAGCAGCTACTACCGCCATGTCCATGCCCTTATGAAACAAACACTAACTTCAATTACATGGCAAGACATCAAAATGTGATTACCAGTAACGTGCCACTTGGCTTCAATCCAGTTTCTGTTCAGATAACCCTGATGATCAGGTTTGTGGTGGTCACAGTAGTTGGCTAACGTGTAAATTGTAATTTTAATTGGAAATTTGCCTAGCAACTCTTACAAAGGAACTAATCAGAGGCGCTCTCTGGCGGTGGCCTTAACAATGTAAAATGTCATTAAGAACAGAACATTCATCTGTTAGTATACATTGTGCAAATAACTAGAAGAGTAACCAGTGGCATGCTTGCACACACACATGCAGAGCCCTGCCAACAGATTCCCAACTAGAGTTGAAAGATGACGGCATGTTCAGAGTTCCTGAACGTGGGCTGTCTTGCTTGTTGAGTATCGTATAGATCTGTTTTCAGGTTTTGTCGTGTTTGTTACGGGTATGTGAAACATTTGTTCAGGTGCTGTGTTGTTTGTTTTATTTAAGACCTGTGATGCTCGTTCTAGCAAAGATCTGTTCTGGTTCTTTGAATCTTTGGTTCATGCCGGAGTTGTAACTCATAGGAGACTCAAGATCTGTTGTAGTTCTTAGCACTTATATTCCAATTGGCAATTTTTATCCACATCCTAATTTCCTGAATTTAGGAGATTTGAGCCCTGTTGTAGTTCTTGAAACTTTATTCCAACTGACTTTTATAACCAACTTCCTAATTTCCTGAAACTTCTTTCTATCCAAGTTCACCTAAGGGTTAACAGAATAGTTTTACTTATATTACAGCAAATTGCCATGTAAGAAATTATCATTTTAATTCCCGATTTTTGTTTCCATACGCTGAATAAACAAGCGCATATTCACAGTACTGTGGATATTTGTGAAGGTCAAAATGTGTTGAAACCAAAATTGTTCTCTTGCTTAATCCTTTTTCTGGTCGAGGAATAAATAAAATCCAATTTGGGAAAGGCTAAAAAGCTGAAGTTTGTTTTCATTTCTTGGATTGGTCAGTATTGTCAGAACTGAATTTAATAAATGCTGACCAATGAACATATTTGACTAACAAATGTATTTGGTATTTGACAGACTTTGACTGGCTTTTTTTATAAATTCATCTAGGTGAGTTTGATTAAGTATTTCTAAGCAGCAGGCGGGTTTAAATTTAACTATCATCTTTCTAAGTAACAGGCACATTTCACTTTGACTAACATGTTTACTAACTGCAGATTATGTGCTGCAGTTAAGTCACTGGATTTTCAAACTGTTGTAAATTTTTTAATATATAATGGGTTAAGTTGGGCCTTGGGGTACTTGAAACTGATTTTATCACTGCATACAAGATGGTCCACTGGTGTGAGATTACTTAAGAAAAAGTAGATGCAAGAGAATAGGTACAGTGCATGTGACTAGCTTACCCAAGATGTATGAATGAACCTACAGTGGCATTGTTAATGTGAATTATCAAACAAGCGTACAGTGGCACTGTTAATGTGAATTATCAAACAAGCGTACAGTGGCATTGTTAATGTGAATTATCAAACAAGCATACAGTGGCATTGTTAATGTGAATTATCAAACAAGCGTACAGTGGCATTGTTAATGTGAATTATCAAACAAGCGTACAGTGGCATTGTTAATGTGAATTATCAAACAAGCATACAGTGGCATTGTTAATGTGAATTATCAAACAAGCGTACAGTGGCATTGTTAATGTGAATTATCAAACCAGCGTACCGTGGCATTGTTAATGTGAATTATCAAACAAGCGTACAGTGGCATTGTTAATGTGAATTATCAAACAAGCGTACAGTGGCATTGTTAATGTGAATTATCAAACAAGCATACAGTGGCATTGTTAATGTGAATTATCAAACAATCTGTTGCACAAAGGCTGCTATTTTTGTGTTCAATTACCAGTAATGGTTTGCATTGGCATTTTGTATGGCAAACTTTCCAGACCGTTTTGTTGCACGACTAATATTTTTTTCAAAACAATTAGTGATAAGGAGGTAGGTGACTCTTTGACGAGGATCCTAAATGATGCAGAGGATATGTTTTCAAAACATTTAGTGATAAGTAGGTAGGTGACTATGAATATGCATATAGACATGCAGAGCCATTTTAATGAAGCCATTTAAAATGCGATGCCCACAGATTCTCCGTTTAACTAAGTATCGTCGGTAATTTATTTCTACAGATTCTTAACTAGCAATCTAACATAGGATTTATGTTGCAACCATTCAAGTGGAATAGAACAGTTTCAAAAGCTGAAGGAAAGTGCATAACAGCACCCAAGGCGCCACAAGACGCACACTCAAGGAAGCCCACCCATATCAATGATTATTATTAGTGATTTCTGTAGCGATGGCTCACCAAAACCAAACTGCAATCAGGTCAGTAATGTTGCCAAACAAAGGCATCATGCTGCTTAGGGGTCGTCCATAAAGGACATCCTCAAAAATGACCTACTTTGGATCCCTCCATCCCCTTGTCTGCACCTGGCATTACCCTCCCCACCCATGCAGCGTCCGTCCGCAATACTAAGGCCTAGACTAGGATATACTATTGATCTTGCGTGGTTGATGGTGCTACATGGTGTGATATTTTTTACTGCCTCATTCACCAGAGACTCTAATTCGACCCAGCACGACACAGACTGTCTCCTGTCTGACTCGAGTTGGTGTTTATGGCACAAGCTGTACTGAAGTAACTGTATGTACCACATTTAGACTAAGAAGTCGGCATTGGGCGAAACCCCTTCCCCTTGTCTGCATCTGGGTCACCCCTTCCTCCCCCTCTTTGCAGCATCCTTTACTATAGAAGACCTCATACAGTACAATGACAGCATTTTCTTCGACATAATGAAATGCTGAAATTTGGTAGTGTCCCATTACAACAGCTTGGCTCAGAGGTGCATTTGGAAGCCCAGCAACAGGAACTAAGGGCTGTAGGCAGAGTGGAAGAAGCAAGTTTTACAGCACACAATAGGCTCAGTAGACAAGTTGGAAACTTGAGGAGGTTTAGCACTACAGGTGGTTGATCTAGCTGGTGTGACTGCACATTGGCCGAAGATACGTACAAGGAACAATTTAGTAACCAGAAGATGCCAAATGAACAACAGACAAGAGCCTATGGCCACAGTACAGAAGAAATGCCCATTCTAATGTACAACTTTAGTATATGCCATCACTTGCTTTGCCATAAATACCAATAAATATCATGCCCTTTTTCTTAAAATCTGTCTAAGAAAAAGCAAATTCCATTGAAAAGCGGAAAAATTGTTCCCCACAGATATTTTATGTCGGCCTCACTGCCAGCTTTAATTCTGAAAAGCTTGGCAAGAGAAAAGCCTTGCTATTGCTAAATAGGTAAACTTTCCATCATGCTTCAGATGAAAAAAACTAAGCCAGTGATGCTGAAATTGAAAACAACAGTAGAGTCCAGGTTTCAAGTTTTCTTTATCCTTTCCAGCACAGCACATTTCAAGGGTGCTGTCCTATTTAGACCAATCGCAAGTCACCAGTCTGATATTAACAGATGAAGCCATATAACATGTGATTTTAGGAAGCAAGACACTGCAGTCAGTTCCATGCTTGACCTCCACTGCTTTAAACACCTCAGCCAAACCAACATAAATAGGCATAAAAACCAAGGTCAACGAGTTTGTGATTGTATATGCAGGTTTCTTCACCGTCCAACCAAGCTTGTTCCCTTGAATCCTTCTTCAACTGAATTAACTAAAAAACAAAACAAAGTTTGGGTCTTACAGACTTAATAAGCATTTGTAACATTATTATTATTGCATTTATTATGCATGCAAGGTAAGTAAATCTGAATCTTGAGGTGTGAAGCAACTGTGAGTGAAGGACCCACTCAAGGTCCTTGCACAGTATCTGTTCCAGGGGAGGCTTGACAGATGTGGAAAAGTGTCTGAGGACACACACTCTCAAGAAAGCGTTTTGTATGTCACTTATTCTGAACCTCCATAAGGTCCAGCTGCAACTTTTCTGGAGCATCAGGTGAATCAGTTCCAAATGGATCTCCAAATGGCTTTGGATCACTGCTGTGTTCTACATATTCTGTAAAGCTGTTTTCAGCCACGAGTTTTGTAACTAAGTCACTGTTTCAGCAGGCTTGATAAAGTGTTGGGAAACGAAAAACTTTCTTCAGATTCATCTCTTTCTGAATAATTAATGAGCAACATCAGAGCGAATGCCAATATTGGTACTTGTCTTCACTCAATTTCCCCATACTTAGTCAGACAGCTGTTCCTTCCTTGAAGTTTGATATGCAAGTCAGCCAGATATTTAGCCATGTTGTTTAACCATTGGGATTTTTTGTAAGCCTAAGTGTGATTAAAAACAACATAGAAAGGTTCAGCGAACCACATGAACAAAGTCGGCAGGCCAGGCTGTGGCCTGCTAGCTGTATGTCAAACAAGCCTTATTTAAGCCCTTGCTGCGACAGTCACCGTGCACCTTAAGCAAGATCTTATCACAGTTGTTATGCCACCACCCACCAAACGATGCCTCATAATTATATATTAGTGTTATATGAATACAGCAAAATAAATCAGAAGTCACGCTATGCTAAACAATCAAAGGCTGTAATTTACCAGGCGACACATCCATGAATGTCGTTTCACTCGATGGTTCATCAGCCTAAAATGTAAAATGAAGTGATAAATAGGTTATAGGGGATTGCGAAAACAAGTCTCAACTTGCATTTAGTCAACAAAGGCTTTAACTGTAACATCTCACAGTGCAATTCAACTGTTGAATGCCTCAGTCGGCTGATTCGGCAGAGTTAGACAGCCTGTCAATTCAGCAGATGTACCAGCTGGCTGAGCATTTCCAAATACAAGCACCGGCAGGCATGACACTGTCATTAGAACTGGATGCTAAGCAGACAGTATAAGTGATGCTGCTAGCCCATGAATGTTGGAGATTAGAGTAGGGTTGTTTTTTAAGAATATGATTTCAAACTATCTGTAAAGGTTACATTTAAATATAATCACAGTTTTTAAAGTAAAATTTAAGCACACAGCAAAGAAGATAAAGCAGTAATTTTCCTGCTTTGGTAAAAAAACAGGATAAAATGAGGAATTTTGAATTTGAGAAGAATTTGAGCACCAACTTGTAGGTAGAGAACTGAACCAGGCCGGATTCTAAGCTGTTCAAGTGTCGCACTCTCATCGCAAAGCTCAACGCCGTCTAGGTACAGATGCTGGTCAAGTTTCATGACAGAAAAGGCTTTGACAAGCTACATAAGATAAAACAGCACAACTAACATTCAGTATCACACAAAACACAGTGACACTTCCAACTTGGGCTACTGTCTCTTTCATCTAGGTAGATATGCTGGTCCTGTTTCAAAACAAAACAAGGTTTGACAAGATACAGGAGATAAAACAGCACAATGTCATTCACGCACACTTACAAACACCCAGTGATACTTCCAAATGCAGCTATCACTCCAGTAATGCAACAGAATTAAGGTAATGGATAATTTCTAAAGCATTTCAAGGACAACATACACCCCTTTCCAGTCTCATAGCTTCCAGCAAACTAAAAACTTACATGCAGTGAACTGCTAGTAAGTCATGCTTACAGCACATCTACAAGCTCCTTAACAATGCAAATGCTAAGATAAATACAAAATACACACCAATCCCAAAGACGTCTCATGATAAAAAAGTACCTGCATCTTAAGATTGCGCAGTGTTTGTGAGGATGACACTTCAAATTTAATCTCATCGTGTACGCGTCCTTTACGAGCACTTCGTCTTATTGGTGCGAGTGACGAAGGCATTTCTAGTCGCTGCACTTTCTCACCAGCTCCATCGTTGTTGTGCTTGCGTTTTCCATTCTCCTGTCAGGGAAAAATGGTTTATTAAGTGAAACAGATTTCTTTCAAAACCGTAAGTCGTAAAGGCTTATAAATGAGACAACTGTTGTTGAGACTGGATGACATACTTGTCTTGAAATGTAGAGAATGTAGGTGTAAAGGCTCCTTCAGATGGTTGCTGTTTTGAAACCCAGAGCAAGTCTTAACACATAACTGGTCGCTATCAATGGCCAGTGCCTTGTCATTAGATGGCACCACTGATGAGTCTACCTTGAAGTGGCGCTATATAAATCCTAAATTACAATTACAATTAACCCCAAGAAGCAGCCGTGTGTATGAAGAATTGTCAATTTCGTTTTCTTAGCCTCAGTAAGAGGGCAGGTGATTTCCTGTTCTTTCCATGGGGTGTACAGTCAAGGTTCATAGCTGATTTTGGTCGAGAGAAATCTTGAAACATCTTTTTTTGTTCTGGCAAGGATCGGAACCCCTAACCTCGGGGTTGACAGTCCAGCAAGCTAACCACTAACAATCGCAAGCCCCAGTGCCATATAACTAAAAGAAAAGAAATAAACGATAAGACATACGTTTGTGACGTCGGCATCGTCTGCTTCATCAGTGAGTCCTTCTCCATCTGAGGCTGTCGTTGCCATAGTCGGTGACTTTGATGAGTTTAGAGTGCGGGCAAAGAGAGGCCGAGTCTCATCAGTGACTTTGCGAACGTAAATGACCTCGTTAGTGTATGTGAACTGCGACGAATATTCTTCTTGTTGTCGTTCGTGACAACACTTCTCACAGAATTCTAAAGACAATGATAATCTTTCCTTGATTAAAAAGCAGACTGGTAATTGCTTCAAACTATCAATGGCCAACGCCTAGTCATGGTCGTTATACACAATTATGACCAAATAAATTAATCTGTATAAAATTGTGGTTGTATTTCTGAGCAACAATAAAAAGTGAAAAAACTGGAATTAAACTCAAAATTAGTCAACCATGAAACACGTGCAAAACAATGATGTCACAAAAAGGTTTGTATATAGGACCGAGAAACATCTGATTTGAAGAACCTCTGAAACTGCTTTGCAACTGAGCTGTGCAAAACTAATTGTCTTACACTATGCCAAGACAACAGCAGAAAACCGAGAATACATTCCTAAAACGAAACAAACCTGGGCTGATAAACAATCTTCGGCCACTTGTTCCATCTAGATCCTTCGTCACTATGATTTCGATATCGGTTTTAACGTAGGTCATCAAAATCGTCCACTCGTTCGGCCAGATGTATGAATATCTAGAACAAAATGGAACTTCAGTGCAAGTAACGACTTTGCACAATAAGTCTTATGACAGAACCTATTACAATATAAGTGTTATTTGACAACAAAGCAACTGATGGTGCTAAGCAGTTAAGGAGGCTGAAACCGATACCCACTATGCTATATAGTGACCACTCTACCACTGACATTTACGTTCCCTTTTTACGTCAAGGCGCACCTGTAAAGATCCCTTAGACAGCCATATTCAGAGCAATTCTCAAAGATCCTTAAAATGCACTGTGCAAAAGCTTGGATACATACACATACACATATACACCCATACAAACATATTCCATACCAACTCTAGTGTGGCACAAGTAGAGGCCCAGTCATAGTGATTCTGTAGTTAACAAAATGCATGGCAGCAACAGCTGCAAGACTTTTCCATTTGAGCCAAGCACTTGTGTCTGTGCTACTATGAAAAATTTTACCAAACTGGAAAAAAATTAGACCCATCCTGCCAAACATTCAACAAGAAAAACTAACTTATCATTCAGTGCTTCGTTTCTGTTCACATCGTACATGAACCTTCCGTGATTGCAGAGCAACGAGATGTTGTCGGTGTTTGAAGGAACCGGCTGCTTCAATGGATCTCTGGAAAAATTTGATTCAACATCAAAGCACATCTGACGTGATAAAAATTATACCCACAAACATTTGCACTTTTGAATAAACACACTGACAAGAAGAAGAACAATCCCTTCAGCTAGCCCCTAAAGGCAGCCATGGGCATGGTGTCAATGACTTTATTTTCTTAGCCTCTGCATACGAGGGTCAATGGCCAGTCCTCTCCCTTGCCTACTGATCTTCCCACTGACAGTGTATGGTCAGTATACTCACTATAGTCGAGTTTGATGACAGTGGAGCCAAAATTTTGAAACAAATTTCTGCCTTAGTGGAGATTTGACCTTTCAATTTACATTCCATTATGCTTACCACCAGACTATCATGCACCCCACGGAAACAGTTAATCAACCATTAAATCTTAGAAGCCCTGCGAAAGTACGAACAGAAGTACCATGAACAGATAACTATTACAGAATAAAGTACTATTAATCATAGCACCATTAAAGAGTAACATCTACTGAAATTTATCCAGACCCCTAATCAGCACATTTTTAGATTTCTCAAAACTGCTAACATCTGAAGACATCTTCTTTAACGAGGCCTAAGATACAAACGATACGTCATACAAAAGGTGTTTCCAGATGCCAGTTTGTCAACGTTGAAAATATCCTATTTTATACGCAGCACAGCCGAGTTGATATTTAAAGTGAACAATGCATAAAACAAGTTACAATATGGTACATCCTATAAAGTGCTGGATAATTAGTGCCAGTTGTTCTTTAAATACCCATCGTCATTCCTCATTCTTAATGAAACGCAGACCAAGAACAATGATGTTATCTGTCAACTCTAGATGAGAGACAGAAGAAAAGGGCGCTGTACACGAGTTCAGACATCAACAGTTATAAGGTATCTTAAAAAGACATGTCTTGAGCCGTGACATGAATGTGTCCAGGGATGAGGTATTCGTCACACGGTCAGGAAGACTGCTTCAGGCAGTGGGTCTGGCAACCCCAGTATCCCCTCTTGAAGTGCTGCTATATGAATGCATAAATACCATTTCAAAAATAGGAGCAATAGCTTGAGTCGCATGGCTGCAAGTGTAACATCTGCTAAAGCTTCAACCATAAAAGGAAGCAGGTGAAAGTTCTTCTTGTTGCCAGTGGTAGCACTTTGCTCTGTCGTTTCTTAGCCACATTAAAATCCTATGCTAGACTTGGATTCGTATAAATTTTACCGAATGAATCTCTTCCAATCTTCTAGAAATCGGCATGACAGGATGTTAAGTTGGACAACATCAGGTGACGAAAAGCTGGGTCTTTTCTTGTCCTGGTACAGGTCAACAAGCTTTTGGCGCTGTTCAGTTGCTGCGGCCTTGTCCTGTTCCTTAAACAACTTCTCCCGCTCATCCTGAGTCTTGAAAAATAAACAGGAAACCAGTCTGTCTAAAAATAACCTCCACCTGAATCTGATGGGACTTTTGCAATGGGGTGTGCAACAGTCCAGCGGTTAGTATTCTGGACTGTCAACCAAAAGGCTGGATGTTCAAATCCCAGATAGGGCAAAAAGATGTTAGAAAATTCTGCTCCATTCATGCCCCTAACCAATTTAGCCATAAAATGAGTACACAGACTGTACACTGTCAGTGGAAAGATCAGGCAACAAGAGATAGGACTGGCAACATGCACACATATGCAGAGGCTAAGAAAGTGAAGTCGCTAATACTTCATACCCATGGCTGCTTCTCAGGGCCACCTTAAGGGTCAAGTTTTCAGTTTACAGTGAAAGATAGTCTCAGTAAGAGAGTTGCGAATGTGAGTTCCAGATGGAAGCACCAGCAACTGGTGAATGAATGTTGGCTGAAGAAGACAAGCACCGAAAACAACATCCTTTCCAGAAGATGCTGACTGAAGAGAGGATCAGCCTGTAATCAGTAGGATGGCAGATGCTGTGCACGTGCTTTGTACGTGAAGCTGATATGCTCAGATACAGGAAGCCAGTGCAGAGAACAAAAGCAGGCGTGATATGTAACAGAGTTCAAGACACAGATATGCAGCCTGGTGCATGATTCTAGTTAGAGGGAAAGTGTGCAGTCAGGACACCATAGAGTTTAGACTTGCAGCAGTTCAGACTTGTCAGAACAAAGCTATGTATCAGTATTTTCAGCATCAGTACTTTATTTATTATTTATTTAGCACCTTTAAGGATCTCTTAAGAATAGTGTAGCAAGTAACAAACAATTGCAGAAAGAAATATGATGACAGAATCTTATTTTTTGCTTCTAACGAGGCAAAGTAATGAACGCGGAGAAACGAAATCACGGCCAGCAGAGACCGTTTCTTTACAGATAATTACACATAAAATGTAGACATTACTTTGCATAAGAAACAGACGGGCGACCGGAAACCAAATTCTGGGCATTTAGGAAAGTACTTCTTCAGCAGATGCCAGATGTCTTGAGGAACGAGTCGGCGAGTAGCAATGTCGGGACTTAAGTTACCTTTAACAAAACATAACACCAACTGCAGTTCAATTCCCTCTGTCTAGTCAGACAGCAAATTTATATTCAGTTATTCACAAATGGCTAAAAATTAGCTCCACTCAGCCTGATCAACGTTCAGCAGTTTATCTTTCCTC
Source organism: Norana najaformis (assembly GCA_964023275.1). NCBI lineage: Eukaryota > Metazoa > Annelida > Clitellata > Crassiclitellata > Hormogastridae > Norana > Norana najaformis. The sequence continues at coordinate 30,891,900 of OZ029921.1, forward strand.
AGCCGTCCATTAGTTACCACAGTACTGACTCTGCCAGCTAAGTAATTCGGAATGCAACCTGTCTTTCTGGAACTCGACCAGGCTTCTTCAACAGATAATGAATTTGGATTGGGATTCTGACTTGAAGTGACCACTGACTGATGCTTTAAGCATTATGATAATGGAGCTATAGAAGTCTTTAGACTAGATTAGATAATTCTGAACACCTAAGAAATTTATGGCATGTACCGCTAGTGCTTTTAAGTCTCTCAGAGATCAAACTTTAAAAAGTTCCATGCCGTCTTTCCTGCGGGGAGCAGAAAAATGCCCACAGAGAAGCTCCGTCGTAGGAGGAACGGGATTTTGTATACCAGACAAAGCACAACATGAATAAAACCTATATATTCCCTTGCCTTACCCTTCACTAAACTATATTCACTATGTTGTACTACCTTTGTCTAAGACTTTATTTTTACAATACCCTTCTTTGTTCTGCTTTACTTTATCACTTAATAAAGATTTCTTACTATGGGCAAAACACAAGAGATCTTCGTTGAAAGACCAATCCTCCTCTTCCTCAACGTCGTCATCTCCAGTTGCAGCTCCTAAGGCTGCTTCTGTGCTACCCATTCCGGCTCCATCCCCAGAGTCACCTGCATTTGCCATAGTGCTTGTGCAGCTAGAACTGAAGCTGACATGATTCTGTCTTAATGAGTCATCCGCAGTCAAATCTTTTCCCCCTAAAAGTTAACAAAAACTCAGTACAACAGATCATACATTTTCCACTTCCTGGTAAACTCACTCCTCAAAACAAACTGCAGCTTACTTGATTTATTACAGAGCTCAGATCATTTTCGGCGGCTGTGGCTATAGATCAACTGATTCTCCAGTGACAAAGAAGTCTTTTCATTCCACAGTGGGTTCAATTTATACCTTTGTACCATTTAAGTGGAAAGGTACAAATAAAAGAAAAAAAAAAATCATTTTGCTCCACTTGAATGCCATTGCAAAATTTGCAAAGTAATACTGGAAATAGCCCAGTGGAGCTCTAGGTGGGTCTGCTGGATCCGTTTTGAAAATATCTATAGACTTCTGCATTAATCTGTGCGCTATTTTATTGCTGCAAGGCTGCACTGATTTGACATTGATGTTGACAAGTCAATAAATGGCTAGACAATTCAAACCATTAAAATGACAGCATTTGGTCTCCACTCAGGGAGAGATTTGAGCCAATGTCCTGCCAATCCACTTGCAGAAGGAGAGAAACACTTGCCTAAGGAAATAAAATGAAGTGGTCAGAGACTGCATCCATTGCTACCATTCAGCAACTTAAAGTAACTGAGCCACTTAACTGAAACTATGAGAAAAGAAACTTTTACCATTTTCTGGCTCATTTTCATGTTCTTTGTCTTCCTTCTGGGAAGCGGAAGAAAGCTGCAAAACCTTCTCGGCCATCTGACGCCAGTTCTTGAGCGAATTCTTTCCAACCCAATAACTCGTATCACACCTATCAGTAAAAAAATAAGCCATCAGCTCTTTCACAAATGCCATAGTAAAAACCAAGGGCAGGGATCAGTGGCCAACCCAGTCTTTCACCGCCTCATCGCCTGGTCTGAAAAATCACTCAACATAAGACATTTCCTCATTCAGTTGATGCATTTATTACTTACTTACTTACGACTAAGCAGTCTTTTTTCTCTGCCTGTAATGCATTTATGCCCATGCCAAAGATGTTACCAAGCCATACAATCAGTTCCTCACAAAAGCTACTGCTTGTCAGTAAGTAAGTACTGACTTATGCTCATTCTGCTGTTAAGTACATGGTCAGGCAGGAAGATGGGTTGCATGCATGCCAGAATTCTGTATACAGAAAATTAGCTGGTTTCAACAGAGGGAAATCTGAGACAGCTTTCATCTTGGGAGACATATAGGTCTCAAGCTCATTCAAAATCACACGTGTACAGATATTCTGTGATTTTACTTTGCCACTGTGCAATAGATTCTGAACTTGACATCCTCTACCGCTCTAATTCAAATTTCACTGGCAATATTTAAGAACATTTTTGCAGTTGATGTGCTTGACATTGTGTAAGCGGCAAAACTGTGATATTTGATTTCTTTTAGTCTGCATTCAGGTTTATTAAAGGCTCATTTAACTATCACAGCCTGTCATCTGGCCTCTCAAACCTCCCATATTTCAAGTCAACCTCTCAACCAACTTAAGATTATAAATGCGTTTCAATGCTAATTTACAATCAATTGATTGGCAGGCAACAGCACTTGTGATGTCTTCATATCAGCAAATTGTAAAACCCAATGCACATTCTTGATACAAGTATCGGCAAAATATACATCAGACGAAAATTGTCCAGTAATAATACAATCATTGTATCCTAAAGCCAAAAGTAGTGGCATTTTTGGCACAAGTTGATGCATAGAATCAATAAAGGGGCGAACATCCTGCGGCTTACTCAAGAAGCAAATCCTTCGACTTAAGCAGAAGGTTAATCGTCTTGTTGTCTTCAGTCAGCGTCACTTTGGTGTGAATTACCCTGCATTTCTCCTCCACACACTGCCGACACATCGAACTGAAACTGGGAAACAACACAGAACAATTGGAATTCACTCAGCCATTTTCTTTGGCCCAACCTGAAACAATCTTTCAGATTTAAGTAGATTTTTAAACGTCACATGTTACCTAACGCCCTAACAGTACTAATCTTTAAACGATCTGTGTAAAATGCACGAAGTAAACAAGAGCTAGAATAAGGCTCAAACTTTTGTCTACACCTCAGCTACCAACATCATCAGTTCATGCTGTCTTAAGTACCCAGTACTCACCAGGGTAATCTCATGCAGCCACCAAATCTTTCAAAGATCAGATCGGCCTAAGGAATACAAAAACAATAACCTATATTTAATCAGGTAAATCAGAAAATTAACATTTACATTCTTTTCAGCTAGATGCACTGGCTTCCTTAGAAGCTGGTCTAAAATTCTGAAAAACCCACATGTGTATGCTCTGTAAGTCCTCCAATATCACTCACAAATGGACTCCTTGCATCACAATAGCCACGATTAAATGCTTTATAGACTGCTAACAGACACCATGTAAATCTACAGATACATGATATGAGCTCCTTAAGTCAATCGTTTCTGAAGTGCTTCACAAAGCCACTGCTATAACAAGTGCCTAGTGGCAGCATTTTTGGTCAGATTCAGAACAAAGCAACACTGCCATTCTTATGCAGCCACGAACGTCTTGTGAACAACAGCACATTTTTACACTACCAATCTGTACACCTTTCGTAATCATAATCAAGAATTCAGAAAGTGCCACTTCAAGACAATCTCATCAGAGGCGTTCCCGGCCCGATAATCCAGAACCATTGGGAACAGAATGGTCTTCAAACGCTTGCCGAAGAGAGAAGGAGATAAGCAAAGAATTTCATGTTGCAGGTCACTAGACAAACCGTTCCAAGGAGTAAGGCCGACCACCGCAAAGCTTCTGCACTGAGCCATGGCTGTTCAGACCAGTGGGACAAACAATTCACTTTCTAACTGGTCAACAGCACCTAAATTAATCAACAAATCCCAAAACTTTGCAGTATATGTATAGTACCTATGAAAGGAGATAAACAGATGTTATTCCGTAGTTTCTGTTACAATGCATAAGAAATTTGGACACAAACATTCTGAACTTACAGCGGCCTTGGGCAGCAGTTTGGCCAAGCCAACGTTGTCGGGATGTACCCTACAAGAAATTACAAGGAAATGAACAAACAACTTACCACAAAACAGTTTTGAACTAATTTTTAACTGTTTATTTAAAATGATATATTTTATAAAATGCGACATATTTTATGGATATATCATGTATCATACACTTGTAAAAATAACCAACTACAATTTCTCGCTCAAATAAATCCATCTGCATCTCACGTTCGTTTTAGTAAAACCTTTTTTACTGCTTATGATACATAAAGGCCAAATATTGTTATTAAAGACATTGATCTTAAATGTTAAATGCAAAAATCAAAAAACTGTAGTTTACATAAAAGGGCAAAAAGTTCATAATTTTTTAGCAAACAGCTAAAAATTATTGCCTTGACTTTCGACAGGTATCAGCTGAAAAAATACGTATATGTCATTTTGTGACAAGTGGTCCCATTTCCCTGCGGTGGTGACAGTAATCATCTGTGAAACAGTTCCCCACTAACCTTTTGCAGGAAAGGCATTTTACAAACATATTAAGTATGAAACAGTGCCCCACTAACCATTTCAGGGACGGCTAGAATCTGCAAACTCTATGATACATGAACGTGCAAAACAGCTAATATGTTATACAAATGTAATGTGCAAAGTGAGTTACGTTAAAGTCATGCACAACGTAATACTTCTCATGTGGACAGAGTAGCGGAATATTGTCGATCGCAGGAACGGTTCCCATGGCGTCTGCAGCCAGCCACGTCCGAAGCCAACTTGTGCTGACCCACTCAAAGGAATCATCTCTCGTTACATCTGACCACAAACACCAAATGCTTATCACTCCAACAGAACTAGCCAATGATTATTAAAAAATAAATAAAATTACTTAACAATATTAAGTAAATATTACAAAATGTTGAGAAAATGGGTCAGTGAACTCTAATATAGCATGTTCACAGATGGTCGTGTTTATTCATTTGAGTCTCTGTGTGTGTGCGTGCGTGTGTGCACACTCATCTGTGCCTGTTGGTTATCTTTATACATGGTTTCAAATCAGACAGCCAATTTTTTTCTGTTTTTAAAACACTACTTCTTTCAGTAATACATAAATAGTAATGAATACATAAATAGTAATGAAAGACATACTGACACATAACAGATTTTCTCAGATTTGAGAAAATGTGTATTGATAACAAAGCATGTGACAAAATGTGCATTGATAATAAAGCAGGTGACAAGATGTGCATTGATAATAAAGCATGTGGCAAGATGTGCATTGATAGCAAAGCATGTGGCAAGATGTGCACTAAAAACAAAGCCTGTGGCAAGATGCCCAAAAGATTCCACAGAGAAACTGCAGAGACTCAAGTAAAACTTGTAGTAACTGAAAAATATTCCCTCTAAGCATCCGGGAAACTGCATAGTAACAACAGCTGAACTAAACGCACCCTGCGCTTTCTGCATTAAATCGTAGAAGTGAAAGACCATATCCTGCCGCTCTCTTTCCTTGCAAATGTAGAATTTCTGTTTGAAAACGAAGACAACACAAATCTAAATTCCTTTTGCAGGTTAATTAGGGTCAATTAACATAACTTATTTTTGAATGCTTCTGGCTGGCTTTAAATCAGTCTCATGAATTTTGTCTCTGCTTACAACCGCTAGATAGTTTTACTGACAGCCAGAAAAGAAATAACCGATAAATCAACATACTACTTCACTGGCTTTCACCTCCTTCCTATGGACGCAAAATGGTTTATTGCTCATCATAATTAATATATAGTACCACAATTAAAACAAGTAAGTTTATAAAGCTTAGTTTATAAATTATGAGTTTAATTTAATTTAAACAGAGTGTGTCATAGCCAGGTTTTGGTAAGTCTGTCATGACTCCAACCTGAGCTCAAGTGCTGTACGTGCAGAGGCAACAAAAGCTGTGTGCTGGTATGCCAAGCCATCAGCTGCCGTAATTCATCACACTTAGAAGTAATGTTTAGGAACGGCTGGGCATTGGGTATAGCATTTGAGTCCGGATGCCACCCTGACAGGCCTAGACACCCCACAGGCGTAAACTAGACACCCCTTCCCAACACGTTACATAGCTCAGAGGTGAAAGGCCTACCGGTGCATTAGTGATCAACCCACCATGCTACCTCCCTAATAAAAAAATTAGAAAATATTTTATTGTATTTGATAACTTACATAGCGCTTCTTACAGAACAAACTACTCAGAGGCGCTTCCAGCACGAGAACCCCGGGGAAATAAGAACGTCTTTAAACAACGAGCCGACTGAGCTCTATCATCAACAGCGAAAACAGAAGTAAATAACAGACATCACAGGGAGGCAATTAACTGATCAATTAGAATTTTGACTGCTTACCCTTGTTTCAAGTTGTTCTTTCACAGATTCTTCCTGTTTTCTGTTGTCGTTTTCTACAAGTGCTTGCAGATGGGGTGATAAACTCTGGAGGGTCATTTCGGGACAGCTAACATCTATGGAACACAGAAAAATCTGTTGCTCAAGACTTTTATGGTTACCAGTCAATATAACTACCTCATACAGGAAATAAAGTAAACTTTTTGTGTAAAAAGATCTGCTGCAGCACTCTCAGAACGACATACAAAATACAAAACGTGCAACACAATTTACACACATTACAACTCTTGCAACATAGTAACACAATGCAACATAGACAACAGATTACACCCCCAAAAATCCCTGAAATGTGAGCACGTTCACAGCTACAGAAAAACACATACACATGTTATGAAAGTCGATAACAGAATTAATCAATTAATTAATAGAATCTAAGGTAACTGAAACTGCATACAGCAGCCAATCAGGTAACAACATAAAACCACTACAAATATACTCTTAAAAGCCAATAACCTATTTTTAAATGGTAAAGGATCAGATGTTGTTGTCCCCAGGAGACCAGTTACATAATATAATACCGTTGAGTATTACATAATAATGTTGAGGACATAGCTTGAACCTGCATACTCTGCATATCAAGGCGAGCACTCAAATCACTCGGCTACCATGTGGCACGCATTAACGCTGAGGCAGTACGTCATTCTTAGAGCATCAGTCAGCAGCCTCCTGATGCAGATCAACCAGCCACCATGTCACACAATCATCACTGATTGTCATCAGCAGCAGTGACACAATTTTAATTTCTAGAGGAGCAGAGCCCCAGAGCGTCAAAGACACGAACAAGGAGCCTGCATAAAACCAACTGAATAAAATATTTCTGAAAAGAATTTCTAGTGACTTTGTACATAAGAGCGAATTTCGTCTGAAAAGTACGACGACTTGGATGAGGAAGCACAAAAAGACACTCACACCACACAGCCCTAAGGCAGGCTTAAACTAGCAACATTTTTGCAAGGCACAAGTGCCTACCATACCACAGTACATCACACATGCCTTGGTCAGGTTCTGTAGTCTGTGAGGTCCTTTTAAGGTTCCACATATGAATAGTCATGCTTTTTCTAACTACACCAGGTGGGGCTCACGGCACCTCTGAGTAGGTATGTTGAAAAGGTGCTACATAAATACTCTGAAAGAATGAACTAATTAATTAATAAAGAATGAATGAACAAGCTGTACTGGTTTCATTGTTCCTTCTTCTGTATACCAGCATGTATGCGTTTCGAGAGACGATGCAACCCTTAGCTGCTCGAGGTTTCTTCTGAGATGATTTGCTTCCATCTGTTCAAAGAAACGTTTTCAACAAATTAAATTAAGAACACTGCTTTGACTTTATTACAAACATTTAATTAGCTTAATTAAGGGACTTCATAACTCAATAGAAACTCTACAACAACACCGTCACCTTTGATCATCACAATGGCCATCTCACCCCATCTTGTTTCTTAGCCTGGCTATTTTAACACAGTTTTCAGCAGTAAAACAAAGAAAAATTCGCAAAAACGGCCTTTGATTCAGAACTTGTGGCCAAGGTCATACTGTAACGAAAACTCAGAAATATCAAACATCTTTCCAAAATGGCACAATCGCTACACTGCCTACCCATAAAACAAACAGCGCAGCTCAGTAACTGTACTGAAGTTCACAAAATAAGGCATTTTAATGAAACGACCTGCCTATCAGTGTAGTGAGAGAGGTTCTTGGAATTAGCATCCGACAAGGCGAACCAAGGCCACAGATGTAAATTATTTAAGAAACCCGACAGGAACGTTAAGAAAAAAATTCTTCAGAGCAAGAGTTTTTGTAGACTTGTGGAATGATCTTGTCTTAGTGGACACTATCAGAGCTTTTAAGAAGCTACGAAGGAGTGGCTTCTGAGCTTTCTCTGTAGTTTGCAGTGGTTCTAACACCGATTCAACAATTTCTGAAACATTAAAAACCCATGTTATGTTATATTATCTGTGTCCACTGCCCATCCCTGCATTATTTCACAAGTTGCGTTATAATGAAACAAGTTACAATGAAGAGTTCAAAGCATAAGTAAACGGTTTGAATGACATTAAACACGAATTACCAGCATCTTCCTCGGTTTCTAAGCGAAATCTATCATCTCCCAGTTTCTCCACTTCCTCGTCGTTAAACCGATATGTCGCCTGCGTACTGCAGTCCTTAATAAGAGCAACATAGTGGCCGCTGTGTGCACCAGGGCCACGGTGGATGAGAACGGACACTAATTCGTAGACCATGTCTGGCTTGTGTTGTTTAACTGAATTATCTGGAAAATACACACAGATCTCACTCAGTTTCTGTAACTAAATCTAATGTTACTGGACACTTATAAAGTTTTAATGCATATTTACCATAGCTAGAAAATGGTGGGAGTACCCATTTATTGCCCTTATCAGTTTAAAGAAGAGGCCCTACTTTTGGCCGATGGGATAAACAGCAATCCCAGAAGCAAACCTCTTCTCTACTGAAAGCATGACTCACCATCAACAAACACAGAAAATTATATCGAAATGAGAAGAAAGGCCACAAGAAAACATAGCGAGCAGACCTGAATCATTCATGTATTCGTTCATATCCAACACCTGGGGAAACTGAAGGTATGACATCAGTTTCTTCTTATTTTGCGTTTGTCTGTGATTAAACAAAACAATGAACAAACAACATGAGAGAAAAATTTGCCAGGGCAGTTCACAATTTTGTTCATTTGGCTGAACACCAGTACACAAACTGATTTTTCCTGACACAGCTTTGGTTTGCTGTAGAGAAATTACATGATTTTACATTACACTGCATATAAAGCCGATAATTATAACTGTTTTCAGAAAAGTAGGTGTTAACACTTGGCATATATCTCAAGCTGGCAGATCAAAATGCATTACCGTTAACATAAAGGTACAAAAAATGGATATGGAAGAATATACATAAAGATAAAATTTGACTTTGAATGCAAGTAGCAGAGGAATAATGCATAAACAAATACACAAAAATAACAGTCGCTTAAGCAAAAGAAAAACGTAAAAACATAAGAACAAAGGTAGGTTAACTGGGGCAAGGTGAAGTAATTGCTTAATAATTACCAGTATCAATCAACAACAATCCTCAGATGCAAGTTCCTGGGCTTGATGGATTATGACAATAGCAATTCAAGAACAAGACAATTTTTTCTATTTTTTTTCTAACAGGTTACATGGCTCAACAACAAATTGTCAAATCACACGATGCACTGGCATTCCAACCAAGTTTCCAATCAGTAAATAAAACAAAAGTTGAGCCTTGATTTTCAGAAACACAAAACTGCTAAAATTAAAGATGATTCAATCAGAAGTTATCACCTGTCAAAAACGAATCGAAGCAGCTGAAAGTTAAGAGTGGGCGGGAGGTCAAGTAGGTGAATTCTGCGAACTGCATCTTGTTTCCTCATGCAGAATCGACAGTGGTACTGGTTCTCACCATCTAGCTTCTCTTCCTGCAACCATATCATCAGTATAACAATCCAAGGTCTTACAGTATCACGTTCACAGCACCAAAATAACCGACTCTCAGAGACATGGCAAAATGAACTGTATGACCTTAACATCTAGTTTGAATATCCAGCTCAATTTACGCTTACGGTTGAACGGAAACAACAGTGCCATGAACTGAATAGCCTTTATTCATGACAAAATACAAATTTAACCTCCATAACAACATTATAATTATTAATTGGTGAATAACAATACAAAGCCGCTAGGCCATTATGTGAAGGCCAGATTCTGCAAGGCCAATTTCTGGCCTCAAGGCTAACACCTTTGCTGACAAGCACACAGATTACACAGCAAACAGGTGAAATTAAATCAAACTTCCTTCCATCCAGGCCAGATTTCCCCAAGATTTTCTGTAATGCATTTCCATTTTCTGGGCAGCAACATTCACATGTTAGCAAATTTCATCAATCAGGCAGCTACAACCCAGCTTGCACTCAAAAAATAGCTGTGCTGGTGGTAAAATCAGGTCGCACACCTAGAATTCAACTGAGAAATACTTCCACATGGTTACCAGTTGATATTGCATGCAAACAAATTGGGCACCTTGCCAAAATTCTGATCTGAAATCATCATTTGCAGTGAAATTTTTATGAATACACAGATACACATTGGACCATCCTTACTACATGCTTTGTTATAACATGATTTCTGATAAACAGCAGCAGAGAATATATGTTTATAATAGTATCAATGTAATCCAACCTGGTCACAACACTGTTCTTGTACCCAAAAGTAGCTTTAAGTGGAGGCCAGTTTTTTTATAATATAAAAATACAATAGCGAGAGCCATTTCTTCCCATGGGACTAATTTCAACCAACACACTAAGGCATTTAACACATTTAACATGTGTCCATCGGCTGAATGACGAATCGTAGGCGATTGTTATCTGATCGTAATTGGCGAATTAATTAATTACACAATGATTATCTTAAGTAGTAGCTTACATGGAATTAACCAATCATAAATATCTCAGCATCAAACAGAAAATGAAACTTTACGGCATTTATTCAACAGATCTCGACCTGGAGAAACTCCTTCAAACACTCGTCCAAGTTTGAATGACCTTTAATGTTCAGGTCGATCTCGTAAAATTTTGAACGACTTTGCGATTGCTGGCCACATCCACTGCACCTATCCAACAAAGGATAAATAAACGTCACCACTTTTGTCAGACATTCATTTAGCACCATTTGCACGACTAAATTTTACTTCAACACAAAAAGACTTGTGACAAAAAAACTTACTACGTGTTTTCTACATTGCAGGCAGCTGAAAAACCTCAGCTCTCATAACGTGGACAGCATGTGAAACCAGTAAGTTAGTAAATGCATGTTACCTATAAAATAATGGCTCAAAACACAGGCATGGTCTGGCTGGCACTATCTTGCTAATAACATGAAAACAAAAAAGGTTGTTTAAAATAGGCAGTATACAGGGGTAAAATTCTCAAAATCAGGATCGTTTTTGGCAAATTCTTTCACGGTAAGCAGCTAACAGGGAGCAAAAGGGGAATTCTCTCATCAGGGATTATTTTGCCAAACTAGCACACAGATTCCCTGCGTGGAGCAGGACAGCATCGTATAAACCAACAGCTGACCTGCACTTTAAACAAATCTTCTTTACAACAGTGCAGCTTTTAAGCGTCATCAGTGCATTTTATGTTACATTTACAGTGAACAATCTGTACAACACACTTTAACAACCTATAAACTACTGATCTAGACATGCCTGGTGATATGGGATGTCAAGTTTCTGTGTAATAAAGTGGTACTCAGAAAGGGCAGCAAAAACGTCAACAAAGATGTGCTTCTGTGTCTTACAGCCACAAACAGAGGTCTTCTAAAAGGCTTCTAAGTGGTGCTACATAAATATTCTTGTTACAGTTACAATGAGGCTGTCGTTTTATTACATTAAGACAATTAGATCAGCGTAGTGAAGAACCTCGTCACATATTCGTAATGTCCGACAAACTGATGTTGTACTAGGTTCAAACCCTGGTAGCAATCCTTCACCGGTAGCTGATCCTCAAGCAAGGAAATGAACAGCTTGGAAAACTCTTGAGCATCCTGCAAAAACAGAGATCTTTCACTTATAATGTCTAAATAAATAAAATTAATAAATAAATACACAAATAAGTAAACCACCAGCAGTCCTAAAATGCACCATCAAACATCACTTCTAAGTGAAGCTCTCCTTACGTCATAGCAGGATGTAACAGAGGCTTGAGCTGCAGTGATGGGTATATTGGTAATTAATTAATTAGAAACTAATTAATTACCTAATTAATTAGCCTGGTAGCTAATTCAAATTCCAATTAATTAGTAACAAAAACCTTAATTATCCATTGTTCCTGAGTTGACACGGTATCAATTCTTAACTCAAAGAAATAGAAATGTGCATCACAGAATACGCTGTTTAAATCTCAGCCTGTCGCAAGGCCACATTCAGCAAAAGGCAAGCAAAAAATTGGACGACACCCCAAGAGACGTAATTCAGTGCCTATTCCAACCACCTCTGTCTGTATCCTTCTCAACTGCAACACACTTCCTTCTGTATTCAATACACACCCACTTAAGACTGTCAGAAAATGGTCACTCTCATCTAATCTAAGAACTCCTCCATCTACTGGACAAATGAGGAATTCAAACTGAACAAACCTGCTGCAGGGACGTATCAAGCTGTAAGCACTCAATAAACGATGAAGGATCGATGAACCTGCAAAAAAGAAGCACAAATAGATCTGCACTTGAAGCAGCGCTTTCACTAACTAGAATCAACACTGCACATTAGTATCTAACTTCATAATCGTAATTAAGGATTTATAAAGCGCCACTTCAAGATAATCTCATCACAGACGCTCCCAGCCTGATAATCCAGAACCACTGGGGAACAGAACGGTCTTCAAATGCTTGCAGAGGAGAGAATGAGAAAGGCAAAAAAAGTTCACGCTGAAAGTCACTAGGCAAACTGTCCCAAGTAGGGCCAACCACCGCAAAGCTTCTGTGCTCAGCTGCGGCTCTTTGGAACAACAACCAACAATCTAAACAGTTACAACAGTTTCACCTAAATTATTACAAGTGCTGCCATCAAAGGTCAATCCAGACGGGACAAATGTCCTGCTACAGAATGGATTACCCTCTCTGCAGCCAAGTATAGAGGAGGTCAGAACGTAAAGCTCCCTTGAATAGAGTGGGGCACAACCAGTGAGAAAGTTATGCACAAAAACCAGGATTTTGAATTCAGTATGTTCCCCAACAGGTAGCCAGTGCAATTCTTCAGACACGATGGCAGAGATATTAAAAACTTAGGAATACCCCAATCAGGTGGGCAGCAGCATTCAGCATTTATTAACTGGTATGCTAGAAATGCCAGATTACAGCAACAACTAGTTAATGGCAAACAAGCAATTCCTCAAGTCCTCACCATGTAATGCTTAGCAAACAGGTCTAAGCCTTTCATAAGATAATCACCATGTCAATATCTTCACCTTGTCACCTTGTGCTGTCAGCTCTTTGAGCTCTAGCGACCGTCATGATCAATCTTCTCCATTTCTTTCTTTCCAATGTCGCGTCCCTTAGTTGTGCCAAGTTCATTCCAGTTGCTTCGTGTATCTTGTCCATCCATTTTTTCCTTGGTCTCCCTTGTTTTCTCTTTCCCTCTCCACAAGCCAGCATCGTTTCTTTTTCCAATCCATCTGATCTCATAACATGTCCAAAGAACCTCAGCTTTGATTTTAGCACTGTTTGTTGTAACGTCTCATCTTGCTCAATTCCAATCGCCTTGCGTACCCACTCATTAGTCCTTTTCGCAAGCCTTAATGCATAACTGCTTAACAGCTGTGGACCTGTAAAAATTTGGACATGACGGGGCAAACCAAAAAACCATCAGTTGTAAATGCCCCTAGACTCTTGCCCCATGTGTGGCCGGCCACCCATGCCTAGCAGCACTGATCACAGTTTTGTCAGCAGATAGCCAAGTATTACAAAATTAGGAAAGAAAAATAAAATAACTAAAGACCAACTCACTGGCGATCACTGAAGGAGAGAAGAGCAAAAATGAGCTGCAACTGGTCAACTACGTTTGTTGGTGATAATGAATGTTCAGCTAAAATAAGAAAAAACTTTCAATTAAAGTTTCTTACAAATACACGAGAACCTCCTCCTGATCGACCCAGTACCATGTTATAAAAAGGCAGTGTTACAATAATTGTTCTAAAGGTGAATTAAATTTGGGTCTCAACCAATTAATGAATTCATACAAAACTGAAGCATAATAAAACAAGGCTCTGATGTACCACATAAAAATTATCACAAAGCAGCAGGCAATTTAACATTTGGGAAAAACTTTTAACCTCTGAAAACTGGTTCAACCTAATAGAGGCACAATACAAGCTTTTAGGTCGATACAGATTATGTAAACAACATGCCCAGAAATACAAATATATAAAAACGGCATCAAGCAGTAAGTGAAGATGGTGGGCTTTGATGTATCTGACTCATACGACAATCAGGTGACTGTTACATGAGTCAAATACCAAGTCAAGCGAATTTAGTTTGAGGCCAGATCAAATGTGCCCCATCCAAAATTAGACCTTCGCTTTGGGTCCTTTTTCCACTTCAATGCTTCTTTAAGCTCCAGATCAAATCCAACCTCTTAATCAAATCCAAGCTGCTGCAAAGAGTGAGTTTCGACCAACAAACAATTTCATACGTACACAATCTATCGCCCCATGAATTCATCAGTCCCCTTCTATCGTCCGACCATTCCAGAATTCCCCTTCGGAATTCTGGGTTGTGAAACCAGACCTGTGCAAAAAAGTAACGCCCAGTTTGTAAATGAATGTTTGTGAATACTCTTCACCAGCTCTTCAAAAGTGCCGCATACATAAGTAAAGGATGGATGACAAATGACCCATAATTATAAAAAGAAAACACATACTGTGCCGCATCAGTTGGAACACTGTAACGTGCAATGTAATGTAACTAGAAATTATGTAGCATCTTCTAAGAACCTCTTTCTACCAGCCCAAGTAATCTTACAACAACAAATTCATCTGCAGGCCAGTGATGCTCAAACAGCTGGACAGTCTCCACTGGCACGCTTGCGCTTGCACACAGAACCAAACCAACAAAGCATCATTTAGACTCCACAGTGGACAATATATTCAGAGTTCTGGCAAGGTCCGTGCTGACTGATTACATCACATCAATGACAGCAAATAATGTGACCTGTGTACAAGACTTTAAGAAACTTCCACTAAAGTTTCATCTTGTCTTGTCTTGTCTTTAGCCATCTTCGATCCGAAGGTTGGCCACACCATTCATTTAATTCATTCATTCATTCAGAACATTTATATAGCATCCCTTTAAGTAATATACCCAGAGGCGCTCCCATCCCAGCTCCAGCGAAAGAGAACAGTTTCCAACTGTCAGTGAAAAGTGTGTAGCATCCCTTGTTAGAAGTACACACAGATTAAGGGGAAGGCCATGAACCGTCCGTTTCCAGATGTTTCTATCTAAGATGTATCCGTATTAAGGTATATAAAATATGAAATACTGTAAGCTAGGTAATTTTTCAAAAGCAAAAGATAAGGTGAAATGACTGTACTTGAAGAAAGGTGTTTGCATAGCATGTTGCGCCTAGGTTTTTGAGTCCAATGAACGTTCCCTGAAAAGTACAGAAAAAGCATTGTAGTAAAAACATTGAAAAAGCACAGTATGCTGTTAACTATAACAATAACTGTTTTGACGTATCATCCTAAACTGGTTAAATCACTTCCACAATGTCAGACAACCATACCAAGATTCTACTGTAACCTTGTTTGTCACTGACTTAATAAGTGCTAGTGATTGCTAAGTGATTATTGTCTGTCTTAACTGCTGTTCAAAACTTCCTTGTTACAGACTATGGCTACTTTAGGTAACACATTATTAACACAAGGACAGCTAGCACTTTTTCAAAACTGGTTTAATCAATTAATACTCTACTAATAACACAGTGGTACTACTTTGATAATATCAAACTTAACTTCCCATTTTAAAATTTTGTTTCTGACAGGTAAGACAGAAATGATAACAATTTCAATAATTGAAGGAAATTAAGAAAAGGAAAGCTCACTGGCGTCCTTTTTCCACCTCGAGATGACTCGCTCAACGCATCGTTCAGCTCCTCATCCAAGTTCTTGTCAATCCAAGCTTTTTCCCCAAGGCAGTTGTAACAGTTTGGATTACCTTTACAGTTCTTTCTGTCAAATACATATTTAAAACCTAGCAATATATATTAGGACACATACATACATATAAATATACACGACATGTAACAATAGAGTCAATACATGTACTTTATCAAGGGTGACAAGGTGGCCAACTGACAATGTTTCAGTTTTTCTTTGTGGCTCCCATCCAATTACAATGAAATATAGTTTATAATACCATAATATATTTCTGCTTCACAATACAAACTTCAGGTGCACTTTTCCAAATTAAAACAAACTTTAGCACTACTAGTATAAATACAGTTTATAATACCATAATACTTTCCTGCTTCACAATACAGATTCCTCATATACAAACCTCAGGTGCACTTTCCAAATTAAAACAAACTTTAGCACTATTGGTAATAAAAGAAATACACATCTTATTAACAGTTCCAGACTTAATTTATGTAATCTGTACCTATCACTCTGTAAACTACACAAATCCAACACAACTAAGAAATGAAAGAGAAAGGATAGAAGAAAAAATAAAATAAATACAAAATTAAGTCGCAAGAAACACTCGTGGTCTTGCATAAAGCGTGTTCTCCAACTGTAACTTACTCACATTCAGGTCAGAACTGATTTTCATTTGCAAAGAATCAAATGTCTAGGTGTAACCCAAACAGCACTTCAGCTCATCCACATTCATCACCTTATCAAGACTGACCATAAAAATTTAGCAAAAACTTACCGACAGGAACCATGAGCAGTTGGACATGGTGGAAGAATGGAACGATACGCAGTCCTTATATTTTCCAAGGTCACTTCGTTAGGATTTGTCTGTTCTGCCCACTGCCATGCAATCTTGTCAAGTGTTTGCTTTGGGGCCATTTTCGGTTGGAAGCCAAGCAGCTAACAGTAAACATGATAGATTTAAATTAGATCAGCACTACTGGCAGTGCTCTACATTAAAGTAACTTGTACATAATGGCATGCAGTTGTAGTTAGCATAAGGCTTAGACATCACACATAACTGTAATTGGCTTAAATAGGCAAACATGGCTGGCTTTTGCCACAAGACTGATTGTGAAGCATAGGAAGCATCAGCACTTTCAGTCTCTCAGTCTTAGGACGTGAGGACAGGCTGCCAATCCTTTCCCTGTAAACTTTACTCGCACTGGCAAACCCAACTTTCCCAATTAATTCGAGAAACGGCCACTTGTGGTCGACCTACCTATAATAACAAATACAGCCACCCAAAACTGTGAGAGATATTATAATGCTGCAAGCTACCAGGGCTTTCAATGAATAAGTGAATAATCCGCAAATAGCAGTTTTAAAAAACATTGTTACTCTACGATTTCTTCGGTTATTGACACAAAAAAGTATTTTAAAAACTTTGCGTTCGCCTGTTACTTTCTGAATACTCACTCACTGGGAGTCCTTCCAGAAGGATGCAGCGCTCTAATTTTTCTCGCAGTCTGGGGTGGCCATATTGTTTATAAGTAGGCCGACCGAAAACGTTCGTTTCTAGAGAATTACTTTCACATACATGTACTGTTATATTATCACCTGCGGATAGACTGAACGACTTACACAAGCAAATGGAACAGCTGCCTTTTAATGAGCTCACAGTTCAGCTTTTCTGTAAGTTCAGATCCTCTTCGACGATATACTGTAATGGCTAATTTGAAAGCTGCCGTTTAAACGCCTACCTGTCGTCAGTGTTTATTAAATGTTGCGACAAAACTGGGCGATAATAAAAGTACAGGCAACAAGTATGGCAATTTACTTGCGTTCTGAGCGCGTCCCACCAAAAAATCCTTTCTAACGAAAAGCTATAAAATGAAGCGATGCTTTGACTTTCTTAAATAACTTGCAATTTAATTACAAAACAATAAACAATTAAATAGTAATAATCGTCTTCAAAAAACTCGTACTCGCCAGTGTTATGATTGGCTGACAAAAATCTTCCCGCGACTGTGACAAACGGCACAGATCAAGCAAGCCCAATTAAGGGCTCTGAAATGATTATTTACGTCCAAGTAGTACTTACAGAAGTCAGTACTAACAATAGGGCCTACTTATTCGACTTGTACTTTTCATGGCTTATGGTCAAAAGAGTCCAAGCAAGATTTAGGGCAAGGTATAAGCGTGGTTCTCACTCTGATATCGCTCTATCAAATGGCTTTTCATCTTCTGATCGACTCCCAGTTCGCATACCGATAGTGGTTATATTTCAGAGTTTTAAATCTCGGACTAAAATGTAAATGTACACGTTGTTGTATAGCGACCATATGGCATCGACCCTGCTCAGTTTTCAATGAATTAATCAAACCCGCAACCGCATGATCATTGACCAAAAGCGTCGCACACATATCACCGTGCTGCAATAGAATTTAAGCGAATAATTTTCAAAACCGGGCAAATCGTATACATTTAAGCCAATCTCACTATCTTATTCTGTACTGACTCTTGACCAGGTCTTCTGACGGTCGAAATCCGATTATACCGTGGACAAGGACAGCTCTCGGGAGGCATGCCTCTTCTGTCGTTAGCCCTAAACTCTGGAACCTCCTCCGGCAAACGTTCTCTCTGCAGTCTGTTTTGGCCTTCAGATCTCTAATAAAAACTCATCTTTTCTTGGACTCATTTTCTCCGCAGGCTGCTTGTGTTTTTCTCGGATTCCCTTCTTGGCTTTTCGACTGGATTCAACCTGGAATTTGGCTTTCAAAACGATTTGTGTAGATGCGACAATCGACTGATGCCTTGAGCATTATTACAGACGTTTATTAAATGTTTATTTATTTATTATTATACTTTTATTAGTATAGACGTTTTCAAATGATTATTAGCTGTATCCTACCTTGATCTTACGGTAAATCCAAACGATGCTGCAGCTACCATTGAAGCGATGACGCAAAGTTGATCAATTGTGACGCAAAATTTAAAACGTTTCTTTTGAACACCTCTGCGAAAATGTCGCTGGATATTTTTATAGCGCATGCGTGGGCAAAGTGAAACGTACACAACTGATGCTGTCCTATAAAAAAATTTCCTAATAACAAGCTTAATAAGGGCGCTTCGAATTTTATTCTGCTACGTTTGTAGGGCATAAATGCAAATGTGCACGGTTTTATATAGTGACAGCATATGGACTCCACCCTGTTCATTTTGCATTGAATTTATCGGGTGACATCAGATTCTTTCACCACCTCTGCCCGTTTGAATGGGGGGTCCACGCCATTTAAGGTCCCGTGCGCGGACCGTGCTAGTCCGAGATTTAGGCTGTTGGTCACACAAGTGGTGCTGTGATGAGCAGGCAGTGGTGGGCATTCACAGCTTGCCTCTGGTCCCCAGGCATAACAGATGTACAGTCAACCCCAAAATGCGCAGAACCAGACTAATCCTTGCCAGCTTGAACTGAAACAATTCATGGACTATGCACAGAACCAGCACGATAATAACAATAATAATAACATCATTTTCATCATAATCATCATTCGTTAATAATAATATAATAATGACAATTTATATAGCGCCGTAGCGCGACCGAGGCCGAAGAAAAGGCGTTCAAAAATCAACACAAGTACCGGTGGAACGAAACTGTAGTACGAGAAAAACCACGAGCTCAAGACCTGCGACTGACTGCAGCCACACACGGGCACAGAGATGGACCATAATCTGGTCGCCAAGAGATCAGGGGAAGGGTCCTGTGTGTAGTTTGAGAGATGTGGGTATGGGTCCAGATTTGGGGCGAGAAATGCAAAGCGGCAAATTGGACTATGCACAGAACCAGCAAATTGGATGGTTCAGGGTAAAATTTCTAGAAGAGCTGGGAATTTTCAATAATAATAAATGAAACCCTGGAGCGGTACATGCAGTTAGTTAGAGGGGCTCGAGACAGATGATGGTGGATAGTGACGGCAGGCCTAGTGGTGGTTGTTGAACGGAGAATCTGTGGAATTTTTCCACAGTCGACGTAAGCGTGGGATATGGATCGGTTTGTGAACTCCGGTTTTCTTATCATTTTTTATTATTATTTCTGCATTTATTAGGTGCCACTATCTAATGACTTTGCATCAATCGAAGGCGCTGAGCACTTGAGTGAAGGACTTGCTCGAGGTCCCCACACAGTAACCATCTCAGGTGAGTTTCGAACCCGTACTCTCTGCCTAATATGCCTAGCACTGTCTCCGATGGCTACCATTCCCACTGAACAGGCTGGATCAGGCAACATATAAATGCTTCATCCGACCTGTAAACAAACGCCGATCCTAATGTAACTGGCCATTGGAGACGTTTAGATAACAAGATTAATATCTCATCTCAATTATTGCAATGTTTAAGCTAATACAGTGCTTCTCTGATGCTTATGATCTTTTTAAATTACAGCATAACGAATTTTGATCATACTTAACTCACAGCGGCTATAATGTAACTAGTTTAACCAATGAAATACTATATACTGTATATTGTGAAGTTTCAGCTGAAACATTAATGGCATGGGCATAAATCACATCCACTTATCAAGACAGTCTTTTGTAGTAGCAGTTAACAGTTAATTGTTATACAAAATTCATCATAATGTTCACCTAGTAACATTTTCATAACTCTGCGAACATCACATCATTCACCGTACTTTAGAACTTTCACTGATCAAAAGCCAGAGAAACAATAAAAACAATGCATACAAAGAAATGTTCAAACAGCCATCTGGTGAAAACACTATAAAACAATCCTATTTAAAAACAATTTCAATGCACCATCTGCTACTTCCGTATCCTAGCGCCATTTTCCAAACTTTCAAGGACATGGATATGCTCATACCAGTTTTCTCATTTATTTTTCGTTGCATTTATATACAGCCAGTATCTAATGACAAGAATTATATCGTAATCATAATCTCGAGATTTCTACAGCGCCCAATGAAAGCCAACGTCACACTGACCAGCTTATTCACAGGCACTCCGTCAAAACCAAGGGGTACAGTTCCAGGTCAAGATTCGAAAGTCAGGCAAAGAGAAAGTGTGGCAGCAACGGTGGGTGATGTTTGGATTTACACACTACTGTAAATGCTATTAAAAATTTATGTAGCATCGCTTCACAAGAAATTAATCCGAAATGCTCATACAACAACCAACTCAGGAGAGGTTCAAACCTGCTCACTGCATCACAAGGGTAGCATTTAACCTACCAGTTACCATATTGACCACGCTGATCAACTCTAACAGATTTAATTTCTGCATAAATGATTACTTATTAATATATTTTCATCATAAAGTATCAAAAAATGAATGCACAAACTCTTTTAGACCTCAAAATAAACATAATCAATCACAACGCCCATACCATAAATTTTATACCTGTAGACACCATCTGTCCTAATAAATTTTATTAAACTACATAAAAATTTCCATTGGATGGCCTTGCTTCTTTTCAACAGTAACACATTTCAGTTTTAACATTTTTCATCAAGATTCTCCAGTCTTAATTTGAACTGACAATCTCTCTATCTATATATGTACCTAAAATCACTATGACTGCATTAAATTAACAGAAGATGGAAAGCCCAGCGCTGAAAGTTCTCTGTTCTATACGTCATCTTCAATATCAACCACTTTTGTTACCGGCATCTTGCAAAAGAAGCACTCGTTCTTATTCATAAGATGCTGCGTAATGCAGGATCTGCAACAGAAAGAATTACACTCTACACGGAAACTATTTCACACTATATTTCACACTACTTTTTGCAATCCTGCCAATCAAGAACAATCCTGCATCCTCCTATAACATAAGTAAACAACTGCAATCCCGATAAATAAAAACAATCCCGGTTCCTCCTATAACATAAGTAAACAATGTAACTTAATCCAAACAAACCATCCCAAACAGTTTAGTTCATATTTCCTCAAAAATAATGAAGTTTATATAATTATATTTGTAAATTATCTTAACATTTGTAAATTATCTTAACATTTATCCGGTTTCGTAACAGATGCTTCTCTAGAGGCTGAATTCTCACTCGGTCTAATTGCTAAAACAGTATAAATAACACTATTGTAGCATTTGCCTATCCTTGCCCTGACATATGGCAAGCTAAATGCATTACTTACTTATTGACAAGTTGTGAATGGACTACTTACACTAAGTGCGAGTAAATCTGCCAGACATCAATCATCAGACAGAGTTTATTATATCACTGATTAAAACCTACTTACCGTACAGCTAAAATCTTATACTACCTATTTGGCACCCAATTATAAAACTGAATTAATTCCTATCTGTCTAGGCAGAGATCATTCTATGGTTCTTATACGCAGACGCAGTCTATAATAGGAAGATATCCTGCACGCAGTGTTGAAAGTTAAGAGTAGAATACTTTAGGTAGAGATTGCCACTTGTGTAACTCAATTAAAGTAAAAACTTAAGTAACAGTTCGTGGCTGATTAAACCGGCCGAGCCTTTTAGATCCTCAGATCAAAGCCAGATACCAGTGTGGGAAGTGCTGCATAGATTTGGTTAACTGACCCAATCGCAACATGACGAATGCTTCCCATTTGTCTTAAAACAGTCCACTAAACTATATCGCAATGCAGCTAAACACTTGACAACCAATTTCGAATGATCGCATTTACCATTAAGTCGATCAAAAGGATTATTTATCAATTCCAGTTGATCGAAATTAACAGCTTCTTTTTCATCCATTCAGAGCCGATGATCATTATCACCGTTTATTAATGAGTTCTCTTAATTTCCCATGATGTCACCAGTTGCCGTGGTGACTTCTTTCATCATCACCATTGGATTAATCCAGACCATCGCTCTACCTCTGTTTACTTGTATTATGCCTAAGGTGCCAGACTATCAAATGCAAGGTGCCGTATTAAATTAACGGTTTTACGGTAATTAACTATAATTATACCAGAGGTTACTAAAATAGACCAAACAAGTTGTTTGAATTAAATAAATCACTATAACCATAAAATTTAAAACGATTCAAAGTACTTACAGGTAAGCACTACAAATAAGTGATTACTGTACACTCACCGACATGACTGGTGCAAGCACGGCAAAAATTTGACAGTTTTCGTGTGAGCATAGCATATGTTACATAACATATCCTCCTCAATATCCTACAGAAGAATCCAAATGGCCTTGACATAGTTAAGGGTACTACACAAAAACAATTCTGCCAGTAATAATCTACAGTTTTATGCATTATCATAAAATATTCATGTAATTCTTTCAGTGAATGGAAAAGAAAGAGTTTTTACGACTTCACCATTGTTACGTTGACATATCAAAACACTATACTAGTGGTGTCTCTTGCACCAGACACTTAGACAGTGGTAAGGCTGTCTCTTGCACCAGACACTTAGACAGTGGTAAGGCTGTCTCTTGCACCAGACACTTAGACAGTGGTAAGGCTGTCTCTTGCACCAGACACTTAGACAGTGGTAAGGCTGTCTCTTGCACCAGACACTTAGACAGTAGTAAGGCTGTCTTTTGCACCAGACACTTAGACAGTGGTAAGGCTGTCTCTTGCACAAGACACTTAGTGGTAAGGCTGTCTCTGCTCACTAGACTGAGCTTCTGGATTTACCAGATTTACGGATCAACAACGGTTTACCATCTTCTGCATTATCATTATGGCACAGTATGCATTATAAGATAAGATTAGAAAATAACCATGTCTTAACACAGATAACAACACAGCATTCTCACAAGTCCAACCTACCTGTCGTGGAGTCAGTTGGACCTGTCCTCTTAAAACAGACAACAGTTGTTCTACTTGTTGTTCCTCTTCAGCCGAAACCTCCTTATCTAAACAGTTGGGATGAAAGCCACAAAAGCAAAAACACTGAATCAAATCAAATCTATTTTAATAGTGTATCATGATCATGTGCTGAAAACCAACAGGTTTCATTGCGTAGATTATCTGACTGCTAATGAATGGCCACTGCAACATAGGTGGTGACCACAACATCATTCACTTCATTCAGTTGGCATCATTCCTCATTCTCAGTGCCCAGATCTGCAAATCTTAATACAGTAAAACGTGATTGGAACTCCTTTGGTTGAATTCTACTCTGTGTAGGTGCATGTTTGTATGCATGCATGCATGCATGCATATGTGTGTTTGTTAACCAGCAAAGATAGCCCTTTCCAGTCAACCAACCCACCTGCCTGCAAATAAACTCATCATCCTCAACGAACTCTATCACTTGGGCTAGTGAGAAGTGCAAGACATTCTTAGAAGGCATTATACAAATTATTATTATTATTATTAATTAGCAACTCCACAGCACCAGTGTCTAATGCACAAGACATCAACCAATAGTGCATAAAATCAGGTCAATACTCAAAAGGTTGTTCCACAGAGACAGAGAGAGAGGCTACAGTCGACCGGTCAGTTGAAAAAGGAAAGTCTTGAGCTGAGAAGTACATGAGGAGCTGAGCAGAATAAACACATGCAGGGAAAGAATTGCAAAATTTAGCTCTAGCAACCGAAAAAGCTTGTTCACCAAGAGCGGTTCTAGTTTTTGGTACAACCACAGAAAGGCAATCAGATGGCCCAGTAGAATAGTTATAAGTTTGTGGAATGAGGATTGAGTTTAAGTACCGTGACTGGCTACAATGCAATGTTTATAAACTATCAGCTTTATTTTTTTAAACAGGTCCCTTCCTGATTGGGAAGCCAATGCAATGATTTAAGCAGAGGAGTTATATCTTCGTATAAAGCTGTATCAGTTATGACTCTAGCCAATGAGTTCTGAACTCTCTGGAAATTCTGCACATCTGACTGTGAAACCACTAAGAAGCGAGTTACAATAATCAAGCTGACTGGAAACCAATGCAAGTGCCAGAGATATCCTCGAAGACATAGGTACTAAATGCCTAATTCTGTGTAATTCACGAATATGCACATACAACGACTTACAAATACCATTAAATAGTCCGCTAGAGACAACTAGAGTTAAAAATAACGCTCAAGTTGTGAGCAGAATCAGCCAACTCAAAAAGTGAGTTGCCTCACTTCACACATGGATATCCAGATGGAGTTAGGACAAAGCCTTGCAACACAAGGTAAGACTCACAGTCAGTCAAGGAGAATGTTTCCTCATCAGATGCAGTGCTTGCTTCTGAATCACCAAGAAGAAACTCAATGGAGCTCAACTGAAATCCTGGTTCAGCCATCAGGGCTGCAATGGCTCGTTCTTGACTGCAATCAATCACCAGAAAGCATGACCATAACATTAACCAAGCATGACCATAACATTAACCAAGCATGACCATAACATTAACCAAGCATGACCATAACATTAACCAAGCATGACCATAACATTAACCAAGCATGACCATAACATTAACCAAGCATGACCATAACATTAACCAAGCATGACCATAACATTAACCAAAATAACAGTAAAACATTTCAATGAAAAAACCATTTTACACCCAAGTTCTGATTCCACCAAACCACATTTAATAACCATTACTACTGCAAATATTATCATAACAATCACAGCCATCAGCAACTCCAAAAAAATCATTAAAAATATTTCGTTTAACAGTAATAAGGTTAAAGTTTATGAAATGATAATATGCTTATATCTTAACGATAAAGATGCACGACTCTGTAAGCATTTATTTTTACTTTTCCATAATTTGAAGCAGAAATCAAAAACAACAGCAGAAGACATAAAACAGGATTTGCGGAGTACCTGAGCCCTTTGGATCTGACCACAAGTTCAATGAGAATTCCAGTTACTGAGGCTAATACTGGAAAATGATCAACAGCATCCAAGCCTAGAAACACAGAAGTATTGAGGACAAGGTGTAACAGAGTAGCCTTAACATGAGAGAGTAGGAAACCACCATCAAGAACTTACACTTACTGTGTAAAGCATTACAGAAGACGCTTTCTTTTTCTACGTATGATGCTCTATAAATTGTTGTTATATGATATAATTGTTAACTATGAACTTGTTCTGTTGAAGACTCCTCTTTAACCAGCATACTCCGTAATATAAGGCAAGCACTCAACCAATCAACTTCTTCATCAGATTACAAATGAACTGAGGCTTAAGATGAACTTTTTGCATCACAAGGCTATCTGAGACAGTCTCACCTGGTATTGACAAAGTAACAACAATTTCAAAGGTATTCGACTTGCAGGTAACTCTATTTAATACTTGAGTAAGCAGCTGAAATAAAAGACAAAGAAAAACATTCTAAAATTCAGCAAGGTTTAAAAATAACTAAGATAATACACCAGTACACTGTCACTCAACCTACTTCAACTCTGTCAAAAACACTTGGTAAATTACAAGATACACATAATGTGACTTGCTTTTGAGAGGTTCCAAAGAGGTGCCATACAAATGTATAGAAGCATACATACATACCTATATACATACACACATACATACATACAAGACGTCAACCTCAGGCAGCAACAAAACCAGTTGAAATTCCTTGAAGAGAAACACAATGAGATGGTTACGGGAAAATGGCTCAAAAAGAACCAAAATGACCCCAAAGAAACAAGCATGTCATCCACGCAGGGAGACTAAACATGACTATTCTGTGCCAGTTAGACGGTGCATCTTAAAACTGACATTTTATTGTACTTTATTATAATGCACTATTTTTACATTGCAGAATTTTACACTGTATTCTATTGCTTGTAACAAACCGCACTGCATAAGACTTGCCTGAAACAGTCGACGAAGAAGGAGTTCGGAGTTAGGTCGCACAAAGTCGACAAATAGCTCTGGATTCAGGTGGATGATCATCTCAAGGACGCGTAAAAGACCAACTGAAATGTCGAAGCACGTTGCACAGATCTTAAGGCGTCGACTGTCAACCAACAGGAAACTGGACTGAGTATAGAACTGATGAAGCTGCATGGAAGGAGAACACCAAAAAATATTATGATGCCAAACACACACAATGATGACATCACACATGATGATGACATCACAGACAATGATGACATCACAGACAATGATGACATCACAGACAATGATTACATCATATACAATGATGACATCATGTACAATGATTACATCATATACAACAATTACATCACATACAATACTGAAAGCGTACTACTGCCGTTTTCTGTTAACATGGAGCATGCTTCAAAATCCTACCCCAACACATTCTCTTCCCCTTATCTTCCTCATAACTCCAAACACCATCCATCGAAGCTGTCAGCCTGTCTTCTAGCCTGACCTTCGGATATGACCTATGAACTGAACATGCCTCATGAATAAGTGATGAAGATGATCTTCAAAGACTCAAACTTACACCGCAAATTAAAAAAGTCATTTCTAATAATAACATGCATTTACACAACATCTTTTTAGAAGCCTCTAAAAAGAACTGAGTATCTGGCCAACAATAAGACGACATCTCTAATCAGTGCATGTATACATGCATGTATGTATGTATGCATGTATATATGTGAATGCATGTATGTATCTTGATATTTAAATACATGTAGTGCCTTTTAAAAGCTGAAAGCTCCACCTAAATATGACAGTATCGCAACAGGGTGCTACCAAATCCAAACTTGCAGAAGGTGCAAATGTGGACACTGCCCCCTTTTGATATGGACATCAGATGACCAGTTTCCACAAAATCCACAATAAAGCTAAGAATTTTATGCACTGACTGCTAGATGCTGAATAACTTCAGTTTGCAAACAGACCTCTTGCAGCATACTAATAAATTCCGAGAAAGCCCAGTTCAGCTGATTGAGTATCGTATCCAGTAACTTAATGGCGCCCTCTTCGTCAGAACTAAGTATCCTCTGGATGTACTGCTGAAAAACCTCTGACGGACAAGGCTCTGCAATCACGAAATTAAATAATAAAATATAATATCAGAAATAATAATAATAAGTATCCTCTGGATACTAGAAATAAATAAGTCTTAGAAATATTATTAATAATAGAAATAGTATTATAAATAAATCATAACCACATAACACAGTATTACAAAAAAATCATAAATAAATAAATAATAGAAATAGTTCATTTGAATAATAGTATTAGAAATAATAAATATCCTCTGGATGTGCTGAGGGCTCTGCAATCATGCAATTAAATATTAAAATATAATAAAAATAAAAATTTATATACAGTTTGCTCACTTGTTTATCTGCAGCATTCAAACGCTAAGCTCCATGCCTCTGATTCAAATTTACTGACTTTGCACGCAGAACAAGTGCTCTACATAAATGAAAAACTTTATAAAAAAGAGTGGTTAGTTTCAATAGAAATCATATAAAAGACCATGATACAGACTTTGCAAGCTGGCACTGGTGTGTTCATTTTCCTGATTCTTCACAGGTTTCAGGTGAGGTAAATGTCGATACCGATACGCAAAACCACAACCCTGACAAGAATGATAAGACCACAAGTTATTGTCATACTATCTATCAAAAGTTTCTACAGCACCACAGTAGCAGGTAACAAGTAGTTAAATAATTAACAAAAAATAATAATAATCATTACACCACACCATTCATGTTATGAACTTTCATCTCATCAGGCTCCAAGAAGTACAGTGGAGAGCCATTGCAACAATCTACATCATTTTCAGGCTAACCTTGGCTAGTCCCCCCTTTCAATTAAGAACCATCACTGAAGGAAGAATGGTGGGAAAGAAGACAAGACAGAGACTAGAATGATGAATTGGTTTTCGATAATGAATTACTGCTACTGAAAGCTGAAAGAAGACATCATAAAGGGGGAGGTTCCATACTGGAGAGTTAGGTGACCACCCCCAGGAACATAACCCCACATGTGACTGAGAACTGGTGTCATTGGAAGCTTGAACCCTCTGCCAATTCACATGAAGAGTTTTCTCATGCCACTGAGTATTCATTACACTGAGCTAATATGGTGGCAGCTTGAAACAGTGGTTACAATACCGGCAAGCATATTTAAATTTAAATCATATAGAGCCTGGTTAGCGGTTGGTTGGATGACCATCCATAGGATGGTCATCTGGGTCAACTCAGCCATCGAACCCTCTGGGGTCAGCATATAACTATCAGTGTAAATGGAGAGGTTAGAGATATTTGTTCTGTTGAAGGATTGCTGCAGTCACTTTTGCACCTCAGCTCAAAGATCTCTCAATGATGGGCCATGGTTCCAAGGATTTTCTACAGATGCATGTAAATACCTGTGTTGTATCTACCTTCTCACCTTTACCTTAACTGAAGGCATGCTCCTTTTTGCCGTGGCAGGGCTGGCAGCCATTGAAGAGGAACATATGAATTACACAACACATCATATTGTGTAGGGAAATAGTTTTTTAACAGATCCAGATAGTTAGTGAGTTTTATTCTGAAATAACAATTCAAAATCCAACCTTCCAAAGTCGGAGAAGAATCCAGTTTGTCTGAGCCCAGGACCTGCCTTCATATGGGGCCAGTAATGTCTTTGTCATTTGCATGCAGCTAAAACGTTCACAAGCAACATATCTAATCTAGTCCAATCAAATCTGATCGAATGATTTCTATAGCACCACTATCATAATGCTCAAGGAATCAGTTAGTGGTCACTTCAAGTGAAATCGTAATCAAAATCATAATCTGTTTGTGAAGCCAGCTCAAATAAGAATAAGAGTATTGGATTCGGTGTTAATGCAATATCTATTCCAACCAATCCAAACTGAATAACTTCTCATTTATTACGTGCCATCACTGTTGCCAAAAATACTCAAATTGGATTGGTCCTTGAATTGGATATGTTAGCTATATAAATTTACAGATACACACATACATATATGCAATAACACCCAGAAACAAAGCTTCCTAACATGGGTTGACATTTCACATGGCACAGGAGGATTCAAATCCTGAATGCCAATATAAAAGGCAAACATATTAGCAATCAGTCTTTGAAGAGTTTTGCCACCATACAATAATTTTCTGGATTGGAACAACTAGTCTCAAAGTAATGTAGGATAATGGCAAACCTCATCACAGCAAGAAATGTCATATGCTGTAAAAGCAATCAATCCAATCATTCATTCATGCATTCATTCATTTGTGCACTCACTGACTCATTCACTCTCACTGACTGACTGACTCACTCATTCACTCACCCATTCACTCACCCATTCACTCACCCATTCACTCACCCATTCACTCACTCACCCACCCACTCACCCACTCACCCACTCACCCACTCACTCACAGAGAATTTATACTGTATAGTGCCATCACAAAATGTGTTATCAAGTGCTCCAGTCCCAGTGAAACAGAAGTTACCAAGTGTTGATAAAAGGCATATGTACTGTTCCTGGACAGAAGATCATTCAGCTGCCGATATATACAGAAGATAATGTAAAGCCTCATCACGGCATGGAACATTTTCTTACTTGTCCTCTGGCATGGACTCCAAAGCATGAAGAGATCGGGGATAGCAGACAAAGCAGGCGAGTGCTTGAATCAGAGTGTCCTGAATATCTAGGGAAAGACATCATTTTGCTAAAAATGTTTCAGATGCAGTTAATGGCACAATCTTCAAAGTTACTTTGCTGTCTCACACTTTTGCACTCAAAATTACTTTGCTGTCTCACCCTCTTGCACCTCCTGCTCCTGAATCAACTTTAGAACCCGCAGGGAATTTCTTTCTTGAGATTAAAAATTAACGTTTCTTACCTTAGGAAAAAAATAATACTAGTAATAACATTAAAATCAAGCTAAACTGTTTAGTACTCAATAAATTTAGTTTAAAATGCACCAGTTCACTTTAAGAGGAATTAAATAATTAATTAAGAAACTTTCACCAAAGTTGATTTAAGTTCCTCTATGAGAAATTAAAATAAATCCTAATATTCTTAATGTTCAACAAATCTCTAACCTGAGTTTACAATACGACGATCAGAGAAATTGTTGCTTAGAAAGACTGCATATTGTGCGAGTGAATTTTCATGTCCTGAAGTACAACAATTAATTCAATTGCTTATTTACTCACAATATTTCACAGATTTATCAAACTTTTCAAAGTAATGTTCAAATATCCATGATCATCAAAATACCATCGATGAGTCAATAAAGAACGATAAGGTAGGCCATTAATCGTTGGTATATCTTGTGTAATGGCTATGCCATATCAACAGAATGCCTGCTTAATGACTTAATGATCACAAGTTTGATCAAGTTGTGCAGATACGAGGAATCGTTAGAACTTGTGCAAGGTTTTGCTTTTGTTACCAAAACGTATAATTTGGTAAAGACATCAATATATTTTTGTTTTCACATTTCTATAACACTGTTATGATAATACACAAGCCTCTAATTCATGGTTATTTAAAAGTAAAACCTAAACCCATAATCAAAATCCTTTAGGCCGATCAAGCTGAAATTTGAATGATCAGATGTAACAGATGTGGCAGATAACAAATAGAAGAAAGAAGCCAGTTGAATACAGAGTGGACTATAATCCGAAAACCGGTAGAGTGGAAAGTAGTCATTAGCAAATTTAAAATCTTAGGCAGCACTGAGCAATAGGGTAATCAGTTTTTCAAAGCCCCTAAACCGCGTCTAAATGCAGACTCGAATCCGACTAATTTATGAGTAGTGTGCTTAACCAAACAGCCACATTATATAAAACTTATAGTCAAGAAACTTTGTTGTTGTTAACCCTAACCTTGAATTCTGGTGTATGGTATGACTGGATCAAAATAGCCAGTCAAGGCATTGTATGTGTTAATGCAGGCTTCAATGTAGTAGTCTGGCACAAAGCCAAAGAGCTGGCCATCAGCAGAGGCCTGGTCAAGCGTCCTCAGAATGGTCATCATGAGCCAGTGGACGTCCGCTTGCTTGTCAGCTGAGTAGATGACACATATTATCCAGGCCATGTGCCTTGCCTGCTCCACGACCTTCTCTAAGAAAACCGAACGGGCTCTCTTCAACTCCGCCATCACGTCCACGAGCTGCAAGTCAAAGACAAGATCATCGCTGGTCATGGACGTTTCTATGTACGTATCTGTGTATTTATGTATGCATGTATTGCTACACATGGCATATAGGACAGGACCTAGTGGGTTAAGTTGTTGTCCCAAAATTTAATATTACAGTTGTTTTATATACTAGATGCATCTAGTCCATTAGATGTGTTGATTTTAAATTTGTTGTTGCATGTACAAAGTTTGTTATTTTAACAGTTAATTCTTAAAATTTTCATTTTTTTACCAGTTTCACTCGTTTCACTGTTCAGAAAAGTTTTATTTACTTCTTCTTTGTATCAATTTTCGTGCATGGACGCTGTGCTTTCTGAGCTTCATGACCTGGATGGGCACAACAAGATCCCAACCGCAACCACTTAATTCTATGGTATTTAGGCCCAAAGTAACCCTGGCTGGTACTATTTTAATTATCCGTGTTCATAAGTCACCTATGAATTGAAGAACTGGTCTATTCTTATTTTGATTAATTCTTTTAATCTGCTGTGCTTGGTTTCCTTGTGTTTTCAGTTTCCGTGTCACTGATCGTGCCTGCCTCATTACATTGCTGGTATATTGTATGTTGTTCCCATTTCTGCTCCTTGCCAAATCTGGCAGAGAAAGGTCTGTTGCCGGATTCACAAATGCATTGCAGCAGTCTGGCCGTAATTTTTAACTTGGCAGGTTTTTTGCCGCATGAGGCGGATGTCTTGTTGTTCTATGCGTGTCACGTTATGTTTCTAAATAGCTCAAGAAATAAAACCACATCTTATCCTAGGTAACCTATTAAACATCGCTAGACAACCTGCAATAGAATGCATGTACACAAGTATGTAGGTAGGCTGTATGTCTGTAGGTATGTATGAATGTAGGTAGGTATGTCAGTATGTATGAATGTATGTATCTAGACTGAACCTTTTATGCAATAAAACAGTATGCTATTCACAGTCAGTATCCATTCAGTTATTTAATTCTGCTCTCCTTATTTACTAATATTCAAAGTCTAAGCGAATCTTTTATTCGATCTGCATACGGTGCTCACGCACTGGATATCCGTCTATTTCAGCATCTTGTAAGTCATTAGATACCTATCTGTTGTCTGTCTGTTTATCTGTGCAAGGGATGTCCCTACGTCTGAACTGCATCTATCCTTAAAATTCTACTGTTGTGATTTCAAAGACTTAGGTTGCCTTGACTACTTAATCGTCCTCTAGGTCTGCTTTAATTGACCATAATTCCACAGATTCTTTAACAGAAAATATAAGAGCGGGATAAACTGCAACAATATCTCAGCAATAATACAATATTGCACATGTAAGATGAGTGTTTACATAGGCAAATCAGATTCTGGCATTAATTATATATACATATATCTAAATAAGAATAGAAAAAAATTGTAAATAAGGCAACAATATTCAGGAAAACTGTACAATTAATAACCTCTACAGGGCAAACTGCTATCTTCTTCTCAACATCAGTTAGAGCCACGATGTACTCTTGAAATGTTTCGCGTATGGAGCACATCTGAAAAAGAAATGTCATATTTATGAATTTATTCTGTCAAAATTCTATTTATTTACTTATTTTTGTTTGTCTAGAACCACTAAACATGACAAGCAACCAATCAATGTAAGAAAACATTATCATTATTTTACAACAAAGCTTTCAGTCTATAGTTAAAACATTATAAAATTAGATAAGCTGAGTAATTGAGATGTTAAGCTTTATGAATAAGAGCGTTTGCCTTGCCACTTGCCTTGCCAAGCTGTTTATGAGCCGCCGTGTTATAAAGCATGAACAGACCATCAAGTATTTCAACCAGGGTTTCATCGGCTGAAATCTTTGACAAATTAGACTTGATTTCAACCTCTACAACGAAACAGCAAATAAAAAATAAAAAACAATCGTACCTTATGAATGCAAGAAATTTTTTTAGAAAATCTCACAAAATCGATAAAAAATTATTCTCTACAAAATAACAGTTCCTAAGTGGGACAACATTGTGATATTTTATAAATGTAAGAAAAAATCAATCTAAAAATAATGAAAAACTACTGCAACTCCAAAAAAAGAACAAGTTTAGGCAGCTTCTAGATGATTAAAACTTCCTCTAAAGTAATCGAAATACGCATGAAATTTTAAACTACTGGTATTTACTGTACATGTACAATGTCTTAAATGTAATTTTCAGACGTATGGTCCTTAGGTGTCAGTTTCAGTTGCCAAAGAGCAAACAGCAATAAACACACATGGGGAAATTTCGTTAACAACATCTTAAAGAGAACCGCTAATCAAAGCGACCACAAAACCACCCATACAGGCAACTTCAAATGACTTTAGCTCTTTCCTTGACAGTTCTGAGGTAGTTAGGTCTACTTAGGAATCCAGCAAAAGAAAATTAAGTACCTGAACATGTTTTCTTAAGATGCGACAGAAGTCCTCCCAGTCGCTGACAGTCGAAATAATCCAAGGAGCCGTTGCAGAACGTTCCAGATGGAACATAAATCTCTGGGAAAACACATCCATCTTTACATCTGAGAAGTTACTTAAAGGAGCTGTATAAATGTTACTTAAAGGAGCTATATAAATGTCAACATACATTAGTTAAAGAAGATCATAAATATTCAACGGCAAACCGAAACACACTACAGTTATAATGAAAATGCGAGTGGCATGACCTGCGGCACTAAGTTGATTTAAATGGATTTTAGATATTTAAAAATTCTTCTGTTAGATTGAGCGGATTTACATTTCTGAGGCAATATCCTTAAAAGTTGTTCTACCATTACTGCTCAGAAGTTTCTTTTCACTCAGTTGAAGGTCTCGATCCAAGTGGTACTGCAGAGCCCTCAGAAGACGGTTGAAGAAGCACAGCTGGACGAGGGGAGGACAGTGGTTGATCTGCTGAATCTGTCACAAAAATTCCACAAAGTTAACACAGGATTCCATGATTTAATCGGATTTGTATGGTGCTGTCATACGGAAAAAGTGTGAGTTATGACATGATGAAAATGTCTGTAGGCTGCGACTAACGGAAAGCATAGTGGAAAAGTCAAGACAGTAAAAGTATTCACACACTCTCCGGTGTGTTGAGTTCACCTTTAACTGGAGCAGCTCCTTAACGCACAAATGATCAAAAATGCTGTAACTGTTATTTAGTATTAGCACTGCACATGTTATAAAAATAATAAAATGAAAACTGTGCAAAATTCAAACTACCAAGTGCAACAGAGCAGAGTTTAAAGTGAAATACTTGCTTTAATGTGAGGTGGTATGATGTTTTCTTTAAGAAATTCTCGGAACTTGAGCTGAAAAATCTGTCTTGAAGAGGCAGCATCCTTCAAAGAAGTCAAGCAAAATAATGACAATCAAAGCGAATAACAACTAAGAACTAAAAATTACCTGACATTACATTTCATCTGTGAAAAACTGCAACACATATATATATATATATATATAATATAAAATACATGTACAGACTTTAAAAACAGAAAAAGGAAAAACTTTAAGAACTGCAATTCAAAATCACATCAAACTCCAAGTGCTTGCTTTCATTTCTACTCCTCAACTATGGCTGTAAATTTCAAAAGAACATCATATTTATTTGATTACCAGTAGTTAACATAAACTTCCGATGAATACAAATTGCACATGATCAGTAAATTTTATGTTGTGACTAACGTAACTATCATGATCAGGAATTTAATTTTCCAGTGAATGTGTTTTCACCTGATCAGTACAATCATCTCTTGTTAGAAGCAGCTTAACGATGTTAGTCTGGATCTCTTCCAGATCTCGGATGTTGGCTCTAAGGACATCACAAGATGCATCAAACCTACTTTTGTCCTCCTTCTCCTCTTCACTCAACTCTTTGCTGTCCTCTGCAACATCTTCTGATTCATCCTAAGACAAATTCACATCAAACTGAGGCAATGACTTCCTACTCTTCGGATCACAAATGACAAGTATATATATATATATATATATATATATATATATATCTTGGCCTTTCTCTGCTTCTGTTCAATCAGAGTTTGAAGACTATTCTGTTCAATGGTAATTTGGCACTGTCAGGTCGGGAATGTATCTGAGGAATTTTGGTGCAGTCACTTGAAAGTGGTGGCCTAGAACAGGGCACAATTTAACTTATAGAATATATTTCAAGCACTTTTGGTAATATGCATGCAAAGTCCATAAGCCCATATTTGCAAATTATCGAAGTAAAGTTGGTAAAATGAGATGGTCAAAGCACAGTTGCTGCATTCTTCTACCAACCTTTGACGCACGTTTGTACCAGACACGAGGAATCATGCAGGCCAGAACCTTATCATCTGGAGGCTTCACATGAAGAAATATCGGAAATTTTACTCTGTCAAACGTCCATCTGTGTTAAGGACCACACAGAAACAGCAAGCACCAGTTTCACCAACAAAACAGCTACCAGCATGGTATTTAAATTTAAGATATTAGAGTGCTTCTATAGCACAACTTCTAGAAATCTTTTCCAAAACACTCCCAGAACATTCCATGTGCATTCTTGTAATTTCCATAGCACTCCATAACATTGCAATGCTTGATTGCATACAAACAAATATCTGCAAATCTGGCCAGTCTGGTGAAAAAGAAACTAACCCTAAACAGGAAGGTCTTAAGTCGAGATAAGAAACCCTCAGCAGATGGACAGAATGAGAAAATGCATTCCCAAAACTTGGTCCAGCCAAACAATGGTGCAAGTAGCATCCCCCCTAGTGACCAGGAGACAGAGGCCCACATATGTGGTTTCATTATTATTTGTCTTAGTTCTCAGAAGGATACATGACTAATAACAAATCATTTTAAAGGATTTTACACCTGATGCCCTCAAGTCTTCCTTGTTATTTATTATTATTGTTTGTTATTATTTCAGCATTTATTAGGTGCCACAATATAATGACTTAGCATTAATCGACGGTGCCGAGCAATTGTGAGTGAAGGACTTGCTCAAGTTCCCTACACAGTAACCACCTCGGAGGAGGCTCAAACCTGTACTCTCCACGTTACAAGCCAAGCGCTCTATCCAATATGCTACAATGCCCCACATATTACCTACATATAAAAATTTACGCATATGGGCATGCGTAAATAGTAACTTTGTAGAACAGATCAAAAAGTGCTCAGTAACATTTACAATGGCATGACATAAATATAAGAAAGTAAATCAACTAATCCAAACCATATGAAACTAAAATGTGTATCTTGGTGACTGGATGAAATTAAAGGATATAGGACGTTCTTCAGTAGGTATTTTCTCATTGGCACGTGCAGCAGAAGGGCATGCAGCAGAACAAGATACTTCTTCTGAAGAAAGAAAGACAAATCGAAAAATCATTTCCACATCACAGTAATATATAATGTTAAGCACTGCAACTTAACATTTTTATTTTAAGTAGCTGTCAAAGGCACTCCTTGCTATACAGTACAAATACAACTGTTACACAGTATATCAACACACTAGCCTAAAGGAATTCAGAGTCTGTTCCACACAACAAGTTCATCTGCAAGCAAATAATGTGGATATAAGCAAATAATGTGGACATAAGCAAATAATGTGGATATAAGCAAATAATGTGGATATAAGCCAAACTGTTTACTGTTACTGGGTAATGACAGGATAACTGCCAAGTTACTAAATGCTTCTATCAATGACAGTTCCAACACAGCAGTGGTAGTCCAACAGCTGGACTTACATCCAGCCTATATCACCCATCAAAAAGGTCAAACTCCATACACAATGCTGAATGTCCTACTATGTATATTGATGTATGTATCTGAGCATTTATATAGCGTCTTTATGATGACCTCTCAAAAGCACCAAGGCTGTCGGAGAAATCTAAACAGCCACACCTTAATATAAGATAAAAATGTAATTATTTACCAATCACCAACCAGGCCACCCAAATGGTAGTTAATGTTAGATAAATGTTGGAGGTTCTGTAAGGTTTTGAGATACAAACGCGATTGTGGCGTAACTAATGATGGGATACATTTTTTACAGTGGCTTATGTACTACTGCATATAATTATTGGACAACATTACAGACTGTGCTACAGAATAAACTTACAGTTACATCGTAAACTGCTTTCTAAATGACATAAAATCACAAGCGTTAAAACAAAGTTTACCTGCCAAACGAAATTTTCGAGGACTGGAGAGAACCGATAATTTGACAGTAAACTTATAATGAGATTGTCCATGCACGGTTTCAATTCCTGCTCCTGAAACAAACAACCAATCCACTTCACGAATTAATAATTTGACTAAGTATTAGGTATTCATATTTTATTTGAATAAGAATTTGTGCTCAATTCAAACATAGACAGCATCGAGAGAATTATTGTAATCATAATCGTAAACTCAAGATTTCAACAGCACCCAAAGAAAGCTAAATGGGACCAGCTTATTCACAGTCAGATCATCTAAGAAAACAGATTCTTTTCGGTGCTGCTGTCAGTTCTGCACCTGACCTTACAACCCTAGACTTCAAATTACGTCATTTAGTAGCCTAGCACATCCTTAAATGCACCATCTGTTAACAACAGATGCTACCAAACTAGAAACTACCTAAGGACATATTAATATCTGGCTGTAGACTAAATGTCACCAGTCATTTCACCAGACAATTGTCTGCTAGTGTTCTGGGTATAATAATCATAATTGTAATCATGAATTTATATAGCCCCATTTCAAGTGAAACTCCTCAGACCTCAACCTGACAACATGTGACCATGATGAAATCGAACGGTATTCAAGAGCTTATAGAATTAATACAGACTGTCAAAAGTACACTGGTATACTCATGTCAGCACTTTTGAAAGGCACCTAAGAGGTGCTATATAAATGTCCAGACATATAGACACACAGAAAGAAGTCAAAAAAGGAAGCATTATCACCTGAAGAATAGAGAAAAACAGGTTCAGCAAACTGTTGATGCATTCCTGGTTTTCCCTCATGTCGAGCAAAACCTTCAGCAAGCACTCCTCAACAACGTAAGAATTCTTCTGAAATTAAACAAATGAAACAAACTGGTTAAGCTAACAAAATAAACTATAATGAGCATGGATATTTCACAGCCCACTTGTAGCAGTGAAAGAAGAACACAATATCAATCTAGATTCTTGAAGATTTTCTGCTTTGCAAATCAGTTGTTAAGTGATTTTCATGTCTCTGCAAATCATCCTTGAAGCGGCTTTGCAACTGAACTTTTACATTGCATTTCATGATATCACATTATATTATCACTCTAACCTGTATCCCATGTGAAATTAAAATCTAGTGAAAGTCTCATAAAGCACAATTAAAATCAATCCAACTGACCAGGAGTGGGGCCAGGTTGCCAACGATATGTGCACCGAGAATCAGCAGCGTTGCCTTCTGACTGCGATGACCACGTTCTCTGTCGACCAATTTGTTGGTTTGCTGATTGCAAAGGAACAAAGTCTTAGCAAAGGTGAATTCATTTCAATTAATCTTTGAGGTTAATGTTTAACTTCACGTAGATAAGCATTCACCTGTTTCTTAAATTCTTAAGCTCTCCTTGTTTATGAAATTTTCTGATCAATTCAACACACACAAATGCATGCACGCTCACACAAAATGCCGGCCCACATGCATAGAACAGCCTTCTGGCATCTATTAAGGAGGCCAACAATGTTCAAGTTTTAAACACGACTGCAATTCTATTACTGTGTGACTCTTAGTACCTGCACTGACATTTGACAAAAAAGCACCCCAGAATTAGCTTGCTACTGACGAATCTATATAAAAAAATCGTATTTACCTTACACTTCATACAATTGCTGAGCACTCACTTGGTAACAAGAAGTGAGCAGTTTGAACATGGTCATGCAAAGCTGCTTAGCACTGTTAACTAATTCATTATCATCAGAGAATGATAGCAGATGCACATAAGAAACTTTGATTGAATAAAAGAAATAAATGACCAGAGCTTTCTATGATGATTTTTCTTTTAACCAACACATTACCAAATGGACAACACACCTGTCCATGCCTAGCAGTCGTCAGCAAGGGCAGCAACCTGTCCATGTAGGTAAAAAGCACCCGAGCCTTGATGACATCAGTGGCAGGTGGATCCTGCAACGGGCGATATCCCTCGAGAGGATAACGCAAAGGCGTCGAACCAAAGTTTGCTCGTAGGTTCTCGTTATGTGACAAACTGACGGCTCCGAAATATGCATGGCCCGGGCCAAGCGGTACCTCAGTAAAAGCATCACCCATGGTACAACCATTTCTAAATCACAAAAATGGCAGCGATTACACAGGAGAAATTGCATGAAGAAAATCTATATAATAATGTGCTTAGAAATTTACATATGTGAGTGCATATGTGGTTAGGCAGCATTGCTAACTGACAACTAACAAGAACAGAATGTCTTTTATGGCCCAGCGCTATCTGGTGAATAATATCCACACCTCAGATTCAGGTGTACTGACACTGTGTGCATTAATAGTGCTTTAAATAAATAAATAGATATGAGAACAGCTTTAGCAATCGCTTATGACTAACAAGAGAACATAGATGACAACGTCGTTCATGGGCCAGCGCTATCTGGCCCATAATATAAGCGCCTCAGATTCAGGTGTACTGACACTGCACACGTTATAAGTGCTTTAAACAAATAAGTAAATATGAGAACAGCTTTAGCAATCGCTTACGACTAACAAGAGAACATAGCTGACAATGTCCTTCATGGCCTAGGCATAATAGTCTTGTGCATAATATAAGAACAGCTTTAGCAATCGCTTTCATATCTCGTAGCTAACAACAGATGGGAATGGTAGTGGAGGGGATTGGGAAAGGAAAAGCGAGAGATAGAAATGGAAAGCAACAGGGGGTTTGGCTGAACTGGCAGGCAGATGCTCTGTGCAGGGTAAGCTGGCATGGTCAGAAAAGTACAGTAAGGTAACATCATATAATGTTAGGTACGATGAAGTTGCCAGATTAGGTCAGCTTAGTGAAATATTGTTTGCTGCTGCAAGTAAACTTACAAATATCCAAGTTGAGTGTTAAACCAAAAAAGTACCTCATGAATGAGACCACACCGTTGTCACAGTCAATTGCACAGCTTATGATATCACCAGCAAGCCAACCCTTAACCAAAAAAACAACAAAAGATTCATTACATCTAGCCATACAGATTTATAATTAATTGACTCATTGATCAACTGACTGAACTGACTGACTGACTTACTGACTAAGCATGACCGACTGCTTCAATGAACAATTCTTAGAACTTAAACATTTATTAAAAGCATAGAAACAAGAGAGAGAGAATGTAAACTGACCTCTCCATATTTGGAATGCATCTTCATGTTCCACTTCTGTACACGACTCCCATCGAAAGCGAACGAGTTCTTGGTATCTCCAGCACCATCCTGCAAGAATCATACAGACAATGACCATAACAAAAACAACAATGGCGATGACAAAACAACCACAAACACAGCTGCCACCAATGATTGCCATAACTGCAACATCATGCTTTTTAATTAACTAGCAATTATTTATGATTGCCATAATTGCAACATCATGCTTTTTAATTAACTAGCAATTATTTATGTGTTCTAAACATACCAATTAAACTGACTTAAAAATTCTCTATCTTTATTTAAACAGTACTAATTTAAACCAATTCTCACCTCCTCTGTGAACTTGCATTTCACAGTGCACCAGCCGACCTGCATGACACCCTTTGATCCGAGCAACAATTCATAGATCCATTTCCCTAAAACATACATCATGCCCAATAGCTCTCCCATTACATCATTAGACTCATTATCTACTAGCAATCCACACGCTTGTGAGCTTTAATGTGGCTGGCAAGTCATTTTGGAGAGGGGCAACTTGAGTCTTCTCATTTCATTTAAGGCTGATAAATATCCAGGCTGACAGAGCACCGGTGTTCTTGGGTTGAAAGCTCTACCGATGATATGCTTTGCTGAAGTGGTGCTATATAAATGTTCATTTGCACCAGAACTACAACATAAACTTCTTATAACATTCTCAATCATAACATGAATTCTGATATAACACAGTCAGGATCATGGATCTCAACTTCAGTCCTAATTATAATGCAAATTCATTATGAGACAGTTCTTTCTATGGCTTCCAAAGACAGCATTATAATGTGCTACCTTTGTCGTCGTCGTTGTCTTCTTCTTCATCATCATCATCATCATCATCATCATCATCATCATCATCATCACCATCCATGGCTGAAGGCCCTTAAGTGTCCAATGTCCATTTAATAATTTCTTGTTACACTTCTCTGTCTACTGCTACCAGAGTAAAGCTTCCCTTTGTTTTGTGTCCTTCGTAATTTCAACATCACACTTGATCTTTCTATTATTTTTTTATCTTGCATATGTAACACATATGCAGGCTACAACTATCACAGTTACATATCACATACAGGTTACAACTATCACTGTTCTCTGTAACCTTCAAAGTTGTGGCAAAAGTCATCTGGGCATCAAAAACCATGAAAACTTCAAAAGTCTTACTTAAATTTAAGAAAATACACTGGGTTAAAAGGATTAAAGTTAAATATTGGTAATCTGAATGTATTCTGCAAGAAACAGTTTATTTTCTTTTAAATTGTTATACCAAATATA
This sequence comes from Norana najaformis, assembly GCA_964023275.1. Classification (NCBI taxonomy): domain Eukaryota; kingdom Metazoa; phylum Annelida; class Clitellata; order Crassiclitellata; family Hormogastridae; genus Norana; species Norana najaformis. Next base: position 30,934,395 of record OZ029921.1, read on the forward strand.
AGATACCTTTGTAGACACAGGTGTTGGACCTGATTGTACTGAAATTGCTATGACTCGAAACCTGGCCAGAAAAATAACAGATGTGTTAAACAGATGTGAATTCCTACCAAGAGTTAAACAAAAACTCACTTTATGGCCTCAAGGTCAACATTCCTTCCATCAAGAACAGTTTCAAACAACAAAGAGTTATACGGAAGTTCTCATCTCCTTTCTCTAGTTTGTAACCGTAATTGTAATCACTGATTTATAGCTCAAGGACAAGGCCCAATGTCCTGGACAGAGGGGTAGTGAATCACAGTCCTTGTTGCATCGTACTTTCAAGCTCACACTGGTACCAAAATAATAAAACTGCTGGGACACAAGGGTATATGAAGAGAGAAAAGTTGTACATAAGACATGATATTTCATAAAACTAATCTATATTTTACTGTATTAACTGCATAGTATTATATACATGTAATTATTTTGTATGACAGTTTTATAATGCATTTTATTATATGAAATAACACTGTTGTTTTTAATGGTATATAGTAAGTGATGTAAGTAAAGCTCCCATGGCCCATGAGGAACATAGGGGAGGTGCTCATTTCCTTTTCTTAGGCCCTTAAGCCGGCAATGGACGAATCCCAAGGTCCTGGACACTGGGCCAGTGCATCGCAGGACTTGCCCTTTACTTCCCAGCTTACACCGGTATCAAATCATACGGCCTGGTGACAAAAGCACATGTGCACAAACAAATTGCTGAGGGTCATTACACGGAGTTGAACTCACAACCGCGTGACCATTGACCAAACGCGTTAGACCACCACGTCGCATGTTATGGAATATAAGTGTCCTATTATCACTATTCACCAGGTATTTTTGTAAGACTGTTTTACAGAGGATGGCAATGTACTGCATAATGCAACTCATTTTGTAAGCACTAACCCCTAGTCGATCAGCTTCCACCACAAGTGTTCCAAAGCTCCCTGTGTAGTCAAATTCCACAGTTTCTGGGCCAAGCCGACCACCCGGATCAGTGGTGGAACCTTCTACACACAAAAGATCATCTTTGCAATTCAAAATTGGAGTTAATAGTGGTGTAATAGCGGTTACGATATTACTTCCCAGACTGCGGCATGAATTTTGTGTGCCATCTTAATGCCTTGTGCATCAGACACCGAAGCAATAGAAGTTGCTAATTAATAATAATTATTAATAATAACTCAATCCAATTGTAAATAAACTATAAATCAGTTTATTACTTTGGGGCATTCTCGAGCAAACAGCTAACTGTTCAACTGTATTGTTCTGCTTCATCCAACCAAAATTTTTTTTAACAAATTATGATTCTTTTCAATTTCTCCAATACCCATCAGTTTGGGCCTCTTTCGTGGCTGGCAAATTATATCTACTTATCATTATTTTCACATAAACAGACAAATTATCTGTAACTAAACAACATCTAATATGCATATTCAATCCTCTGTAAATAGTTAAATCACCACAGAGCTGTGTAACATAGCCACATATATCAGACCGGAAAGATAAGAAGGAAACCCACGAGTATTTTGCATTGCTTCATTCAGACTACAGTCAATGTAGTGAGACAGTCTGGCCAAATCCACTGGTTCTCTGCATATGCAATAAACAAACATACAAAGTATTAAAGGAACATGCAAAGTAATAAATGTTTATGCGCATGTGTATTTATGTGTGCACCATTACTGTACATATATATCGCTGACCCATGCATCTGTAGATGTAATTTATGTATTTTTTTAGAAGGCACCACATAACTTTCCAGGTAAATACATACATAAGTACGTCCTTGACACATATATACACATATATACACATATCTACGTATACATTCGTAAACATACACACATACAGTAGTGTAACTATGTGCCTGGATAGACAGATGGACAAACATACATGTATGCATATATACATACATCATACATACATATTACATGCATCATACATACATATTACATACCTATACACATACACGCATAAAAACACACACATACAGATACACACAGTTAATGTCCACTTTATTCCTAATCAGGTGATGCTCAACATGTAAAATCAGGTACTCATTCGGTTATAAGAATAGAATTGTAATCATAATCATAATCCCAACATTCCTACACCACCCAACGAAAGCCACATCACGGGACCCAGTTTAGGCACCACTCAGAAGAGAACAAAGAGCATTAGAGACTTATCGAGGAAACCAATGAAACATATCTTCTTTCTCTTCTTTAAGTCCATGGGTTCATTGTCTGCTGTTGTTGATTGCACGGTTACTTCATGCAATCAATTACTGTCGTGATTTTTTTTTGACAGCAGATAGTACCTGCAACCTACCAACCAACCCTTCTCCATCATCCAGGTCTGGGACTGGCACAGTTATAATTTATTTTAAATACATAAAAAACTAACCCAGCACCAGCGACATCACTTTTGTTCAAAAGATTTGGAAAGACCTGCTCAATCATTTGTGCCACATGTTCGCTCTCACCTGTACTCAGTATAACAGAACACACAGAACAAATTCACAGCATCATAATAAAAATAAAAAGTCAATATGGCATAATTAGTGATGTCACGCTGAAGTAAAACACTTCGAAATTTATAATTCATGAGTAATCTGCAAGACTAACCCTACAAACAGAAAAACATGAATACATATGTATGTATGTAAGTGCGTATGTATGCATGCATCTGCATACTTATATAGGACCTGTAACTCTCAAAAGTGCTGATGGCAAGGTGTATCTTTCAAGAGACAGCCATGGGCATCATGGGATTCAAGTGACCCTGACTTTATTTTCTTAGCCTCAGAACAAATGGGCAGGACCCAGCCATCTCTGCCTTTACAGCCCGTTCTCCCAACGAGTATAGAACACAGTATATTCATTTTCCAACTTTAAAATAAGCCGTGACAAACAGAAATCTCTAACAACATGAATAATATATCTTTTGTTCCAGGCAGGAAACCAAATTTCTAACCTCTGGATAGGCAGTAAAGCACATTAACCAATATCATCTTGAGGTATGGTAGCCAATTGGTTAGGGTGCTCAGCTTGTAACGCCAGCAGTATAGGTCCAAACCTCCCTTGAGACAGTTAACATGTAGGATCTTGAGCAAGCCCCTCACTCACAGTTGCTCTGCTCCATCAACTGATGCTCAGTCATTAGACAGTGGCATTTAATAAAAGCAGAAACAATAATGTCATCCCCATACAGATACAAATAACCAAAATTAATATAAACCAATTTCACCACTGATATACAGTAAGCAATAATTTGCAGCACTCAGCAACACATAGAGTTAATATTTTTCGGCAGTTATTGATATAATTTCTGAACCTGTACTTAAATCATTGCACTGGCTTCCTGTTCAGCAAAGAATCTACAGTATTATCGCATATAAAACATTGAACTGTTGCCAACCACAGTATTTAAAATCAATACTTATTCCCCAGTTTTGTTACTATTCAGCTAGGTCACCCGACTGCCAGTTTCTGGTAATACCCAAAACTATAACTGATCTTCATGAACGAGCTTTATCAGTTGCTGGACCTAAATTTTTGTATTCTCTCCCTGCATCTGTTTGTTCTCCTCAGTCTCTTGTGCCTTTTCAGTCTCAAGACTTCCCTTTTCAGCTCGCTTATTCGTCGTATCCTGTCTCTGTCTCACTGGATTGACCTTCTGGGTATTGATTTGATTACAACTTGGTTTTGTTGTACCATCAATCTACATGGGATTAGCTCAAACGTAGTTAGCCAAAGACTGCGTGCCATTTCCTCCAGTTCCTGGTTGGTCTCGATTGCACTAGCGAATGAGCTACGACCTTAATTCTGTGGTCTGGAAAAGCCACTGCAACATGTAAAAGAACATTTAGTTTATTTGGCCCAATGGCCTGGAATGCGCTGCCCATCAATCTCCATGCTCCAGAACTTTCCAGTGAAAGAAACGTTCAGGAAGAAACTGAAGACTTACTTGTTCATGTCCTCTGGCTAGGCCAAACTACAGTTAGCACATTAGCACTGTAAAATTAGCTTATGCTTTATAAATTTTCTTCTCATTAATAATAATAATAATAATAATCACAATAATAATATTATTAATAATAATCAGCTGATTGCTACTGAATTAGACACTTGCAATATCAAAGTTTCTAATTTGATGATGATGATGATGATGATGACGACGACGACGACATAAATAATAACAAGGCTAATAAAAGTAAAACTGAAACAAGCTTCCAGGAGTGATTGTTGTTCTTTTCAATTTTCAAGGATTCACAAGTGTTAGACATCTTGTGTTACCTGGGTAAATGTTATGATTATGTATTGCGCCACCTTCTGGATCTGATCAACGTTTAACCTAAATTAGTCCAGTATTCTGTCATAGAAACTACGGTCATTTCGTTCGTCACAAACTACAGAATGGTCTAAAGCATGTGTTCTTAACAGTGACTGAAATTTTAAAATACGTATTCTCAGAAGTTTGTAAAAAGCGACACAAAAGCGTGGCTTCTGGGTTTTCTGGACCTTGTCTGTGTACTGCCCATCTCACCTTCACTGCATCCCTAAGCCTCCACGACTCCTCTGAAGTTTACGACCATAGAACGGATAACTATTAATCACACAATATCGCATAATCCACAGTCTTAATCCCAACTGATAATGATTACCAATGTGTGCTTTGCTGAGTACTTTGACGCCTTTAGACTGAAAATACCCTTTCTCCAAGAGATCCTTGCCCTTTCCTGATGCCATGGTCAGAAAACAAATCAGACCGTAAGCAGAAAACTAAAACTAAGCATCACCAACGCATTAGATAAACCATTTACAGATTGGCCTAGTTTTGCTGTCTGTTTCTAATAATAGCAACGAGGGCATTTCAAGTAAGTAAGTAAGTAATCGTTACAACCAGCGTCATCGTAAACTCGACATTTCCACAGCGCCCAAATATATCTAAGACTTGGGAACCAGCTCATTCGCATGCGCTCAGTCAAAACAAAATCGATTGGCAGGTGGGGTCAGATTCGCTGGACTGAAATGGTTAACAAGAGCACAAAATGGGGAGTCTGTGTAATCCTGATTATCTTATTATCTTATTCTGATTCTTCCTCTTCTCCTTGTCTCTCTTCTCGCTTCAATTTCAAACACCATCCACCATAGCCGTCCGACTGTCTGACTCCTTGATCTTGACTTGGAACCAAACCCTTTTGCCTATCGATTTTGTTTTGACTGAGCGCCTGTGAATAAGCTGGTTCCCGTGACTTAGCTTTCGTTGGGCGCTGTAGAAATCTCAAGATTACGATTAATGGTTTTCAATTCTTTGTATCGATGGCAACGCAGTTTCAGATTTGAAACTGCCCCAACATGAAGATCAGTGTTATACCAGTCAACCACCTCATGAAGTACATGAGAATGATGACAGATATACATCTGCTACTACTTGGTGGGATATGCCGTAAGCATTTGCAAAACCTGACACTTGGTGTCACCAGCATAAAAGCAAGTGAAAACCATACCGAACATATCATTTTTGTCACTTCCACAGATTCCTGAATTACTTTGTTCTCACATCATTCGCAAGATGGTGCAGACAACGTACATGTATGTCACTTGTTATAAATGTACTAAATGTACAGACTACAGACTACGTAATCGTATAAGCCTTTTATTACATGTATACTGGTGTTCAAATATGTCTGTCCTAGAATTTGAATGTTGTTACTATGCAAAAATAAATAAGTTGAGCTACAGTCGTAGATCAGTCCATCAGGGAAGCTGCCAATCACAGAAGCAGATTAACAGACAACCATAGCACAGAGAATCAGTAAAAAACGAAACTAAATTAAAACAATTTAAAATCCTTTTAAAATTCTTGTACGTTATTTATTCAATAATTTTCTGTCATTTGTTGAACCCACATGGCAAGGTACAATTAAGTACAAATAGATGATTGCAGTTTATAAGAAACTTCTTTGCCGACTCTATATCGACGTCAAAATACAACATGTTAAAAGCCCACTGTTAGGCATTCTTTTTCAATACGTTGGCTCCAACAACGACTTTCTTGGGTGCCAAAGAAATGTTGATTCTATGATTAAGATTAAAACATCAATGTAAGAAGTAGGAATCATTCTATACCCATATCAACATCTCACATTTAGTCACAAGGTTAGGCATGCACATAAAAAAATTTCCCCACTTAGTAACAACTATACGAAACTATAGTAACAACTATGTACTGAATCGAAATCAAAGAGCACAGCACTTTCGGTAGGTGTTTAAGAGGTTCTATATAAAGTATTTTGATAATTACATGCATATAGTTTCTCAACCTGAAACTTTTGCCCATTACAACAAGCAGAATGTGACCTCATTCCATACAAGGGAGTGCTTTTAAGTAGGTATCACTGTTGGATGTACTAAATCTCTTAAACTTGCTTGATTCTGATTCAATTCATGGGAGTAAGTAGATGAATCTTTTGTGATACTGTAAATATGCTCCAAAACTCATTAAAGAATGGAAAAAATTGGCACACACAATCCATTCAGAGGAACCCTTCCTGCTACATTACCATTATATTATCCTAAAAATCCAGGCAAAAAATAACTAAAACAAAACCCTTAGTACTACCAACACAATATGTCTGGTATGTGAATATATGGCCACACAGCTACAGCACACCTACCACACACATCTGTTGTGAGTGGTACTTGTGGGGTAAACTGTCCAAGACCAAAATTAGCAAAGCAAGCTTACAGCATCTTCTTAAAACCCGGGCACTGATGTTAATTATAAGAAATCCCATCATCAGACCTAAACTAGTGGCACCAAGAGACTGTAGTGTAAATGTAAATCTCTGAAATTTCTGTGCCACCTAAAATCCGCGTCAGGGAAACCAGCTCGTTCACCGGTGTGTTACATCAAATCCAGTCTGCAAGAACCAGATTGTTCACTCATTTTCAGTACCAGATCAGAATTTAGGGGATCAAGCCAGGGGGACAACGTGGTGGTATGGTGGAAATTGTTGATGAAGGTGGTCACGGGACAGTGCGGGAGTGAAAGCAGGATAGGACAGCTTGAAAAGAGATTCTGACAGAGCTGCTTCATGTTAATTACAAAACCTACCCTGGGAACTTCTCTCTGCTCACGAGAATTATACAGTCCTTTTGTGCAATCTGCAATTATTAGGTGCAAAATGACAAGTTGCAAGAAGGTAGATGAATGATAAGCTGTAAGCAGGCCAATGAATAAATACAACACCAGAGAAAATACAAATTTACAATCCATCAAGTCATCACATAATTAACTACTGTTTCTGAGGTGAATTCATAATTAGCATGATATAAGAATCTGATCAGTAATAATAATGACGTTATGTAATATTTGCCATAGATAGCAAATAACTTGGGTAAAGTCACACCTCTGTATCTCGCTAAAGTACACATACAAGCTTCAAGTCCAGTGGTTCTGAAAATTGTGGAATGATAAAGAAATTACATCGAGCCAGACACAACCGTGTCCCTGGCAAAGAAGGGAAGCTCAGCAGTCAACAAGTTATGGATTAGAAACTGGTCTTCCTTCTGTAATTTTCAGAAGCACTTTCGACCAAGTAGCTTTGATTGAATGCCGCACTTTATCGTTGTACTGCCTCATGCGCTGACTGATTTCACTGAGGTCAACCTTAACCATCTTGTCCACAAGGTCATCCACTGAATCAAAGTATATGACGTGTGGCCATTGATAAAAGTCGGCAAAGTTCAGCCAGTAGCGAACTGCATCCTCGTCCATGTCATTGTTTGGGTCTGGTACTTTGGAAAACAATCCAGGTATTCCGGACTTTGATGACTGTCTCATCATGTACCCATTCCACGTCCGCTGCCTCACCACTTGGTACTTCATGTGCCACTTTGTAAGGAGATCAAGCGATGGAAAAAACAGGGGAATGTTCATTCGGTACTGTTCAGTGAGGCTCACCATCGATACTTGATATGGAATGTGAATGATGCCACGGTGCGATGCAAGATCGGAGAAGAGATATTGGGGGTACATCTCTCTCAGTGGAAACATGACTAGATTGAGCTTCCGCTTCAGAATGACGTTATCAAACTCGGCAAAGAGGATGTCGTACAGTTCTGAGCTGTGAATTGGTGAGACAAGAAACTGCTTTCTTGTCGGATTGTAGGAGTCCGTAAGGTAGGCACAGTAGTTTGGCAATATCAGTGGCTTCAAGCCAGTGAAATACTCAATGTACTTGGCATCGTAGAGATTGTTGGCAGCAAGGACACTCGTCCTGTGTTGGCTGACGTTAAACAGCAGTTTATTAAGAGCATTCCACTTATCAGGCTCTGGGCGTGCCTGTTCGTAACGAATTGTTGCAATTATCACCATACTCTTGTTAAACGGCACAAAAGCTTCACACATTGCAACCGGTAAAGTGCAGATAAATGCTGTCACTGACTTCATTGTGGGGTCATCTTTGTAAAATCGGTAAAACTGATCAATGACCTCTGGATTGAGACGCATACCATTGTCACTGTTGATGATCTTGAGATTTCGTGCACAGGTTCCTACCTTTCCACAGTAGTATGACAGACTGTTGTCAACGATCTTAACACCAATTGAACTGAGGAGACTTTTGATGTCCATCATTGGAGTGACGTGATAGTCCTGAGACCAGAAAACTGGCTGATGTCGGATTACTGAGCGAACAGTTTCCTCATCAAATCCAGTATTCTTAACAAAAACACAATCTGGCTGCAGGTAAGTATGATTCCAGAAAAGAATGTCATCACTATCCACTGGCTGATCATTTGCATCATAGTGCTGACCAACAAACTCGTTTTCCTGGCGTAAAACTGGAAAAGGATGGCTGCCTGGCCACTGGGTACAAGAAACACTGTCGTGGCTGAATGTGAAATCCTTGGCACGTGGCCAGAGAGAATTCCGGAGAAAGTCTGCCTCCGACTTGTATCCTTTCATCATCATCATCAGTTTTCGAAATGATACCCCAGTGGCATTTCTCAAATGTAGCGGCATACCACCAATGAGGCCTGAAACAAGAGGGAGAGCTGCATGCGTCGGATGATCGCGAATGCAATAGAGTGGAGCCTCATGCTGTAACCAGTCATCCAATGCAGCAGCTTCGCGCTCGCTCGGACGCATTGTGGCATCTCTTACTATGAATCTCTTCACTGAAGTGTCATCAGCTATGAGGTACTTCCAAAGTGATGGAGGCAAACGGGACGAAGTCTTGTTGCTGAGCCGAACAACTTCGACCCCAGAGCTCTCCATCTTCTTCACAAGAATTCTCAGCATTCGTGTCTCTGTAGCATTTCCTGCTACATAGACTCTTAGGCGCCATTTTGGAAAAAGAATTGGTACAAGCTGTGAATATCGTAGGCTGCCGTAGAGCAAGTTCACATCATTTCCATACAGCGACATTGAAATGACATTTGCCATTTCTTTATCCCATGACGTACCCATAACTCCCTTCTTCAGATCGATATATCTCCTCAAAACCACCCTTCCGATCTCCACTTCCACTTTGATCCTGCTAGCCTTGTCGTAATGTGCCACATACCTCTGGCCCTTCTCCATTGTGTGCTTCACTCTGGTGCCCGGCACCTTACGACTGCGTTCAGGCCAGTACACTCCTGTAATCCAGTCATCTGCAAACCAATCTGTAAATACTCTTGGATAGTAGAAACCAAAAATGTCCACATGAGTCCGATGGACAAAATCGTGAGTCAGAATAACAACGTTACCTTCCCTAAACCACGGACCTACCACGCCAACGTTTGGTGGATTGAATCTTCCAAGTTCATCAATGAATTTTTCTGTCCAACCTGTAGTTTCCATTACCGTATCATCATTTACCCGGTAGTAATAGTCCATGTTATCCATGTAAGCTGCCATCATTGCATCATTCTGAGCCCAAGCAGGATGACCTGAATGCTGGCACTCAACAAAATGCAACGTGACGTTTAGACGCCTCGAGCATTTGCGTGCAACTATTTCATAAAACATGCTCGTAAATAGCTTGTGAGAGCCCTCTGCCTGAAAAAAAGTATCTGTGTGGTCATGGGCAACATAGAAGTGGTAGCTGAAACCCCGTGTTGCAGTTGAACAGAATGACAACAGTAGACCCTTGAAGAAGGGTAACTCTTTCATCAGGCTGGCACGATCAAAGCTTGTTTGATCTCGTAACGTCAGAGCACAACCAACGGCGATCTGATTCTCTTTGTATTCAACATCGTTGAAACTCTCCACCCCAAAGTCCTGGGCGTTCAGAAAAGTTTCGGGGTCATCTAAACCCCCATCCCCAATGTATAACGCCTGTTTCTGATTTCTGCCAATAAATTCTGGTGCTCCAAGGACACTTTCGTGCAAAACAAACCCAACTTCTTTTTTATGGTCATGAGTGTCATGTCGCTTGAGCCCAATATTTAAACCAATTGCTTCATCACTGAATACCCTGTGGCTATCAAACTCATGTTGAAGATCATGATTATTATCAAACAGGGTCTCGTGTATTGTCATGATCGTACCGTGTCCCAGCTGACTATACAGTAGAAAAATCAGGGTGACTGACGCCAGTGCTAGTGCACAAAAAACCAGTCTTCCTCTGTTTCTTCTGATCATATTCGTATCTGAAGGCATGCCTCTTAATTTTCATCAACTGCCATACTGCTTTTCAAAAGATCAGGTCTAACGAAGGCTGACAAAATTTCTAATCTGTGTAGTAAATTCCATGAAAGACCAGTTCTGCATCTGTAACATATTCTTTTTCATTCTTTAATGTCACAGTGTTTCCTAGCACCTGACCGAAGTTTTGTCTAGATTCATTTTTCTAAAATTTGTTCTCCAGTTCTAACTTGCCAGCTGAAATGTAATATGTGATAGAAAGTTTAAATTAAACTTTATTAGTGCAAAAATAATGTAATCATTTGAATTCCACTAAATAATGAAAAATCTATGAAAAACTAAGTTTTACAGTCATTAGACCCTGGTATTAACAAAAATTCTTTACACATATGAAAGATAGAAGAGCTGTTGTAGTAGATTGTGTTTAGGCTGAGACAAAGGTGGATTAGAGCAGGATGAATCAGTGGTGAAGGGTTTATAAAGATGAGTGGTTTTGGAGTATTGCAGTGCAGAGAGATGTAGGTTAGTGAAACAACTCTGACTTGGATGTATTGCATGCGATGGGGGATTTTCAGTCAGTGCAGATTCAAGGATATGACTGATATGTTGATGCTTGGGTCTCCAGATGACAGCTCAAGTAAGTTCACTGTGGATAAAGAAAAAAAGCATTATATGATCGGAACTAAAGTTAAGGAAAATTGAAAAAGCAGTTACCCAACGTGACTCCCACAGTTGAGTGACACATCTTAACTGTTGGCCTGCAAATAAAATAATATACTAAGGCCTGAAGTTTCATGTTAATGTCAGTACTGTTTTTAATATCCCCTAAAGGCAATTCTTGAGAAATGGCCGCTTGCAGTCGCTCTACTTGTAAACAATATGGTCATTCCAATTGAGAACATGGAGTGCTGCACACTACAGGATGGGCTAATGGATAAATAATCACTGGGTATTCAGTGATGCTGCAAGACAATCCGAAAAATGTTTGTAACTGAAGTAGCTGATCGGACTGCCACAACCTTGGAAGGTATAATTTTACAATACATTCTTCCGGGAACTCACATCGTGTCCAGTGGATGGAGTACTTATTCCAATCTGGCGAACTTAGAAGGTGGCTCTTCATGCATTCTGCTGTAGTGTATCAATGCAACTTTGTAGATCCAAACAACATTGAGGTATACATGTAAAAGGTGGAGAACAAGCGGATGTGTGCAACACAAAAACTGAAAAGACAATTGGGCACGAGTCGCGATTTGTTTCCAACGTATCTGCAGGAGTTCTCGGGCAATGCGAAACGCATTTCATGAGAACTCTCTCAAAAATTCTTATATGCGTCACAGAAACTTACCCGATATCTTATTTTGTAAATTACCGACAGAAGTATTTTTTAAAATCTTTGTGTTACTCTGTTACTTACTGATTAAGTACTTGTTTAATCCTTAGTCCTGGTAGCGTGCAGCGCTCTAATTTTTCTCGCAATCTTTAAGTTGGCCATATTGTTCGCAAGTAGGACGGCCAAAATATTTAAGACGGAACGACCGCAAGCGGCCGTTTCTCAAGAATTAACCCATTATTTGCATAAAGAATTCTTCGCCACTGACTTTGCCATGCATAACAAAAACATGGATATCCCAGCGAATGCTAACTGAACATGTCGGATCCACATACAGGACCGCCCAATGCGCTATTTAAGCACAGCACTGCATTTACTTAGACTTTCCAGCTAAGCCAACCGTTTCGCATCCCTCATTTATTAAACACAATTATACACGTGTAACGGAAAATTATTTAGAACAGCATTCTACCTGTGTTTACGAATTTTCAACAGGCAAAACGCTATGGAGAAAATGTTAGAATTCTTTAGCGCTAGTATTCAAGTTTATTTCAAACATTGTTTCATAACTTTATATCCAGTATTATTTTGATTACGCTGTCTAGAGTGATTTCAACAGCACGTCACTTCATAGTAATAGCTTTCAAAACTGAAAGAACTACAGTGATGTACCAAAAGAGTAACTTTGGGATTCGTGTAGAACACTGTAGATCCAATGGTATTTTAGGTATCGTAATCGTAATATCGAGATTTCTACAGCACCCAACCAAAGCTAAGTCGCGGGAACCAGCTTATTAACAGCTTATTAAACAATCGTTTGGTGATTCAGCTGCTCTGTCGATAGAAACAGATATCAAACATAACGAATATTTTCCAGGCTGCCTTCATTTATTCGATTCCTGGCCTCTAATTTGGCAAAAATGCGTTTGCGTCCGGGCTTTGCCCCAAGCCCAGCTAAGGAGCTTACGACGCTTCCCACACTCCTATTGGTTGGGGTTTCGCCTCTACGGCGCTCGCTGTCTCAGACCCCCTCAGTATTCATCCAGGTAGGTTGATTGACGACCTGGTCAAAAATTCACACAAATATGTACCTCATATGTACTCTGTTAGATTCCGCCGGGCACTTACAACGCTCCCAGATCCTCATTTGTTAGGGGCTTCGCGTCTTTGGCGCTCGCCGTTCCAGACCCCTCACTTTTCATTAAGGTATCCCTGGCTAAAAAATTAACAGCCTACGCTAATTCCTGCTGCAGCCCATTTACAAACATTTCATCTGACTGGCCGCTTCGTGAGGTAAATGTAAATGCACATGTTTTTCTGTAGCGACCGTATGGCCTCGACCCTCTTTGTTTTTCAACAAATTACTGTGTAATATGTGGAGCATTGCTAAAAAGAGTTGCGGCTACACAGAAGTCCAATACCTGTATAAACACTGCGGGGATCTGTTTCCAGATTAATTTAATATTGCCCGGCAAGTGTGTATGCATGCACTGTATGAATGAACCGTATCAAGGAATTTATATAACGCATAGGGACACTAAACATGGCTAAACTAACAGATCTAAAAGGCGCGATTTAATGCGAGTTGAAGATGTTTCTTTCGCTGCATCTCTCGGAAAAGTACGTATTAATTATACGTATTAATTATTCAATACATTCGGCCTAGCGCATTAATGGACAAGTAGCATCTTAACCGAATACGTGGGAGTCATAGAAATCTATTGACCTTTATGAATGCATACCGATGGATAACAAGCAAGGCAATATCGAATCGCTGTAGTACCACAGACGAAATATTTCATTTTGGAGCCTTAAGTGCTTACTCATATCACTCCATAGTGACAGCTAAGATTAAGGTTTTTTCACATTTCACAATGACAGACTAAAAAAAGTAATGAAAATTATTTTTAAATCGAAATCTTCAAATGCGACTTAACATCACTGCGTTGTTATAACGATATGTGCACAGAATTCAGGGAGAAAGACGCAATGAATCTGATTTGGGCTTCATTTGTGTTGCATCATAAGTGGGGGCCGCTATGAATCAATAATCATTCTATAACCTTGAAATTTTGCAGTCTTTATTGTTGAATATTTATTTTCAGTTTTCGCTTCCGTCATATTCAATAAAATGTGTCGGAGTTTCTAGGCGTTTTGAAATAGTTGTTAATTATTTTGTTCTTTTCGGTCTTCCACTTTCTAGCCTGAACGATGTGTGATGCAACTGAATGCCAGAATCACACGGCTGAGCTTCGACTCGAGATAGCTCGCCTCGAAGCGGAGTTGGAGCAGGCGAGCTCCGACAAGATGAGAGCAGCCGAATATGGACTCGCCGTTCTGGAGGAGAAAAATATGCTCCAACAGCACTGTGATCATCTCGAAAGCCTTTACGAGTCGAGCTTACATGACCTCAACTGTACGAAGGAGGTATGTGTAAAAGAGAATGTTTAAATATAAGTGAATTGAGTGCCGACTTTGATTTTGAAATATCGTAAGTAAGTATGTTACGCCCACTTTTCTTAAACCGGGTCGAACTTTTGTCCACAGGGCAACTTCATGCCTGCGTGAAGATAGCCATGTACCCAGTTTGGTTTCCGTTACTGCCAGGTTGCTGGGTGAAATGTGCCATTTATTCAAAACCATCTTGTCTGGTAATCCGTGGCCTTCCTACATGCAATGTGGGGCCCTTAGCCTGACTCTCTTTACAGCAGCTTTAGTTCAACACAATCTTTACAGTAATATTACAAAACACTTTTCTTATAATTCCGTGTTGAGTTCTGTGTGTGTGTGTGAAAGCCTGCTGTTGGTGACTTTTCCAGCTGTTCAACGATCGTTTGCTTGTAGATGTATTTGTTGTTCTTAATGAACTGTGACATCATCTGTGGAAATGAGAAGCACTTTTTGGAAAATTATGTGTTGCAAAAATATTCAGTTACATTATGATATAAACTTGAGAAACTTTTATTACATTTATGTGATAATGAATAATAACTGTCATCTTGATTAATGGTTTCTAGGCACTAAGCCGTGTTGAAATGAGACAGAGAAAAGCGAACGAAATGGGCATCTCACACGAAGAGGGTTTTCTTGAGGAAGAGGAACAGCTCAAGATGACCATCACTGACCTAGACCAGGAGCTGCGGGTCACAAGGCAAGCCCTTGAGACCCTTACCATTGAGAAAGAGAAGGCTGATGCACACATTGCAGAGATGAATCTCCAGATGGAACAGCTGGGAGTGCTGAAGAAACAGCTGAAAGTTGAGGTCAAAGACCTGAAGATGAGAGAATCGCAGACAATGGCTGACTATGCGGAACTCGAAGATGAAAACGTTTCACTGCAGAAGCAGCTGATGCAGGTTAAGCAAGCACAAGTGGAATTTGAATCGATGAAGCACGAAAACCGCCGGTTACACGAAGAACTCGACGAGCTAAAAGCGGATGTTGAAGGCCTGAACCACCTCAAGGAGATTGTTGAGCAGAATTTGGAGGAGACACTGGAAATCCTGCAACGTGAACGTGAGGAAAAACATGCTCTGAAGAAAGAACTGGACTCAAGAATTACGTCAGAGTCGATGCTTGCCCTTCAGACGCTTGCTTCTCTTGGACTCAGTGACTTCAAGCCGAACCACTCAGATGGAGGGAAAGGTCACTTTGAGTCACTTCATGAAGATCACGACAGCCCAATGCTGAAGAAAATTGAGGCAGATTTCTTGACTCCAAACAAGGAGCTCCTCAAAGCAGAACCAGCTCCGGCTCAGGGTCTGGTTGGCGATCTGTTCTCAGAGATCCACTTGAGTGAAATTCGAAAGTTGGAGCAGATGGTGGAACAGTTGGAGATGGAAAAAAGCCTGCTGGAAAGGTCACTCGAAGAGTCAAATGCAAATCTGGAGTCAGCAAGGCAGATGGTAAGTGAACAGACTGAAAAAGTTCAGGCCTTAAAGACAGAGTTGGATTTGATGGTGTCGGGTGCATGCGATGTGACAGACTCTGGCAGCGAACTTTCCAGCATTGTGCATCAGTTTCCAACATACATAATTGCTGTTAAGGAGATTGCTAACTTGCAGCAGGAGGCGATGAAGCTGCAGAATTTGCTCAATGACAGAACAAAAGAAGTTGCCAATTCTTTGAACATTGAAGGTGCCTGTCGAAATTATGAAGACACAATTCGAAGATTGGAAACAGAACTTGCTGATCGATCAGACAGGGTATCCGAAATCGAGAGCAGTCTTGGTTGGACACGAGAAAACCTAACAAAACTGACCAGTGACATTTGTCAAATGTACCGCATCATCTGTGAAGCAAGTGGTGAAACACCGGTGAAATCTATGTTTGAGCATTTGCGACATCATGTGAGTAAACATCCGTTTAGGACGGCAGATGTCCCGAAGGATGCAGAGACAGAAAAAGTGGAGCTGGTTCCGGATGCTGGAACATGTTCAGAGAAAGATGGTCTTACCTCTCAGGACACCGTGGATGATTCAGCATCTGTTTCATGTTACAAATTGCTCGAGATGATCTCAGATCAGGTGAAGCATCTAAATCGTGCAGTCGAGAGGCTGGCTGATATGTCACGACAAAACCGTTCAGGTGATGCCACGTCTGGTGAAGAATTGTCGGAACTTCAGGAGCAGGTCGTCAAGCTGAGGGCAATGCTGGCAACAAAACGAGAACAGATTTCAACCCTGCGCACTGTACTTAAGCAGAACAAAGCGACGGCCGAAACTGCCATGACTCATCTTAAACAGCATTACGACAAAGAGAAGGCTGAGATCAACGAAAGCACGACTAAGCTGCGTAACGAGCTGATGCGCCTGAAAGAAGACGCAGCAACATTTGCTGCCTTGCGTGCCGCCTTTGCTCAACGGTGTGACGAATACACAACACAGTTGGATGAGCTGCAGAGGCAACTTTCAGCTGCAGAGGAAGAAAAGAAGACCTTGAACTCACTGCTGCGAATGGCCTTGCAGCAAAAGTTGGCATTAACCTCTAAGCTCGAAGACTTGGAAAACGACCGAGAAAGGAAAAGCATGCGCCCCCAGAGACCAACAAGGGGCAGAGGCAACAGGGCAGGAGGTTACAACAACCCACAACAGGCTCCAGACGAAGGCTACTACAGATATTCACCACAGTTACGATATCAGAGGCGTGACTACTAAGCCGCCTGTTTCGCCGCAGTTATTACCATTGTTTAAGATTTTCATATTCTGCCTTTGCAAGTGAGGAAATATTTTAATATCTGTGCTGTATTTTCAGTGCTGTTACATTGTGGTTTCTGACTTGCAAAGAAATGCAGTCATGTCTTTCGAAATTAATGTGTTTTAAATCTTTATCATGAATGCTACCACTATTATTATTATTATCTCAGTTATTTAAATGTGACTGTTCATAATATTATGTTGTGATAGAGTTAACAAATTTATCTTTACTCATAATCAGTAATTTGTACCTAAAAATTGAATAATGTTGCTAATTTATAATTTTTTTATTTTACAATAGCCTAATGTTGTTACCTTAAGGCTTAGAAATAACTTTTATTGATCATCTCTGATTTCGATATGCACAGTAATTTTTTAGAACTTACAATTAAAGAATTACTTTTGGTGGCACAGAACTCAACAGTTGTGTGAAAATGTTCATCTTTGAGGTCACATTCCAGTCTCACTCAGAGCACAACCTGAATGCCCTTCTCTTGTTACGTGGCCCAAATCTTGTTATTTAGTACGTTCTGCACACCAAAGTGGTTAATCAGTTTTGTTAGCAAGGTGAAAGTTTCTAGCATTGGCAATTCTGAAAACTTTTATGAATTTCTGTGCTTAGTATGTGAAGTACTGGTCATGTAATGTGGAAAAGTTATCATTAGTCCAAATTTTATAAATATGATTACCGTAGTAACGCCATCAATAAATTCTAGCCATTCCTTAGTTCTTTTGAGCAATCAGGTGGCCTCTAAGTGAGATTTAGAACAAGACCTACATTTCTTCCAGAATCTGCATAGAAAAAGAGAGACCAGTAGGCAGAGTTTTGATTAAATGCACTTTTTTGGTGCACCTTTTTGTACTGGTTCTAGTTACGTGCTTCTGTTTCCTACTCAAATGTCACAGTGTGAAACATTTTTTGTTACGAAGCTAATTGCATGCATTCACATGATATAAAGTGTCTGTTGTAATCTATTGAGCTGTTGCTTCTAATCAAAGCACTTTGAATGAATCTTGTCATGTTAGCAGTATAGCAAGTTAATGGAATAATCACGTAAAAGTACTTCAGATGAGTGACTTGTAAAACTAAGAACTACTTAACAAAGAATATTATTGAATCACTTGCATTGTTGCGAATGAGTTATTTAAAAATTACAATGTAATAATAACTTTGGATAGCTAGTCGAATTTAAAGTAGTGATGAATTTGGGTAGTACCCTAATCAAAGCCTCTTCAGGGCTCTTTTGGGGTTTGTATTTAATGGAGACATGGAGAATCTGGTTCTGTTGTTTAATTTTTTGGGTGGTGCTGCTGATTTTCTCTGTACAGTGGTTATCCACTTTGGTTTCTTCTGTTGTTGAGCAGGGAAATTTTGACATTTAAATCAAGCTTCATACAATTCGATTTTAAAGGTTCCATACTTCACGGCATTGTTCTGATTTACCGGGATAAGTGCTCAAGTCAGGAAAAATTACTTCAGCGCAACCTTTGTGTACTATAAAACATGGCTTTTGAATCAGAAAGTGAATGTGCTGTGTTGGGGTTTTCTTGCAGTGAGCTTTTAACATGAATCTTGCTGCACTGTATTTTTGTCATCCTGCAGATGAGGACTGCAGCTAGAACTGTACAGCTTCATGGGCTTTTTATAACATTGCTTTTGTGGTGAAAGAACCTGAAGTTAGATGTTTGCCGATGTAATGTAACTGTTGTCAGGTGTTGAGTTACATAAGTTTACTGTTACTCGTGTCTAGTATTCTATTCTAAACGTTTTAGAACAATTTCTAATAACTGTTTTATGCAGCGTTTTCTGTAGCCTAACATCATGAAGCTGCTTCTAGATGGGTTGCATAAAAACTTGATTTGTCTAGATTTGGCTTTGGTGTGTTGCTAACGATGCCTTTTCTTGTCACTGCACTTTCATCATTTGGATGTTATTCTTATTTTTTCTTCTTCTTTTATGCAATATTTCTCTTTTTGTTATTTTAATTTATTGCATCTTATTCTGTCATTTGTTTTTTGTTTGTTTGATTGTTTTTTGTGAACATGTACATTTGTGTAACGTAATGTAAGAAGAATTATGTAGTGCTTTTCAGGAGCCTCATTATGTGTACCTGTATTTTGTCTGCTTTTAATGTTGTCATTGTCTTTTTTCAGTTTTAGTTATGTCAGTGTTTTTAATCCGAATTGTGTCATTTATATTCGTGAGCCAGTCCTAAGTAGTTTCGATAGACCAAAATCTCAGCTGTTTGCTTGTTTGCTGTATATTCTAGTTACTCTTCATATTCAATGGGCTTACCTCTTTCTAACTGGTCATTGGAACTGTAGGGCATATTTATTTCAGTTTACTACTTCTGCTAGGAATGTACTGTACATGTGTTGTCATTTATCGTGTTCTAAGAAACTGTTCTTAATTGCGTTTCTTAATGTGCGGCTTTTATTAACCGTTGCTGTCTGATGCCGGAATTGCTGCATTGTAAATTGGTGAGAAAAATGCAAAAAAAGTGTAATAGTAAAAACAAGAATAAACTTGTGTTTTTATGCTCTCGAATCGTGATACAACCACTGCACTGGTTACAATACTGATATTAGTAATTGGAAATATTGTACACTATGTAACTGTTATATTTATCATAACATGTTGGTTGATCATAGGTCATGCTTGATGGCTGTTTGCGAATGCATTGCTTTTCACCTCAGTGCATTGGGAGTTTGTATAATGATGCAACCAGTTACCTTGAAGGTGAAGAAGGTGAACAGGAATTATCGATTTGGACGCTGACCTCCTGCATAACTGTAGTTTGCTTTGGAGATGTTTCGGTTAGCTTTTTAAGTTATTCTGTGAATTGTTAATGCCATTCTGTCAATGGCCGTCATGGTTGACCTCATAATTTGCTCTGTTTGGACATTCACGGCCATGTTAAACAGATGGGCAGACACTAATGCATATTTAAAACTAACCAGTCTGGCTGTGTATATACAGATAATCTGAAAATAGTCGAAAGGGCAGATTGGTGGCTCATTTGAAATGCTGATTTCTAGAACTGAAGATTCTATATCAGGAATGATCTAGCATTTTGTGGGCTATCTATTCTGCAGTGTACCGGTATACTGTGTAATATGCGTATTGTCGATCTGTTACCCGTATAGACTTTGTAGTTTTGTTTGAAATGATTGAAATACTTTTGTGTACAAATTATGTAATAAAACAGAAACTGTCGTTAAATGTATGCCAGTAATCAAAGCAATCTGTACGAATCACAATGCAGCCTAGGGTCACCCATGAAGGGCGTCCACAGAAAATTATCTACTTTGGGCCGCCCTTCTTGTCCGTTTTTGGGTGACCCCTCTCTCCCCTTTGCGGACGTCTGCACTAAGGCCTAGAATAGGGTAACCTGTTGATCTTGCAGGGTTAGCTATGCTTCGGGGAGGAGTGTGCTGATGCTGCCGCGTCCAGAAATGGGACTACAGTGAGATTCAACGCAGTACAGACTGACAGAAATTGGTGTTTACGGCACAGACTGTGCAGGAATAAATCTAACTAACTTAGATGTGGACGGCCGCATTGGGCTTAATCCCATCCCCTTGTTCGTATTTGGGTGACTAACCTACCCCTCTGCCAGCGTACTTTATGGACGACCCCTGTTTCCCAAATCGATGATTTTCAAAGGTGAAAGTCTCGCTTTAACCCCACCTTATGTCCTTGGCTTTTACCGTTGAGTGACTTTCAGTCCTGAAGCAATCAATGGATGAATTTGTGGATTGACAAAAATGGTGATGACCGTATGGTTCTGGACGTTTTTACAAGCTGGCGACACCTAGTGTCTTTTGTTGCAACTGCTTCAGAGGAAGTTCTACGGTGATAAAGCAGTCTGCCACCTCATGAAGTACGTAACAATGGTGGTAGACATATTTGGTACCGTTGTGATAATACAGTAAAAAGTTGGTAAAACGGACGTTAGGTGTCGTCAGCATGTAAAGACGTCCAAGCCGTAGAGATCATTTGCGGTCGACGACAATTTTGGACGTAGTTGCTGTTTAAGGACGCTTTGTCATAACGAAGATGATTAGCGTCGCCCCCTCCTTTATCCAGGTACGACAGTGGCGGAGTTACAACATTTGGATGCCTCCCCTTAGCGAATATATACCTAGCGTATTTCCAGACCTTTCGCCAGGGGCGCTGTCGAATGACACGATCAATTCGTGGCTGCTAATCGATGCGTGTGACTTCAACTGTCTAGCAATCGGGTTGCGATTTCTAGGAAGAGGCGCAATTCCACCTCATGTTGAGAATGTGAGCCAAGACTATTCCCATGCTGGATTACATTGTTTTTCTAGCCGTGTCGTTCTTGCCTGCAGGTCTTTGCCGCTCCAACAGCATGTAGGCCTACGCACGGTAGCATATTGGACAGAGCGCTCGACTTGCAACGCGGAGAGTACGGGTTCGAGAGTCCTCAGAGACGGTTACTGTGTAGGGACCTTGACCTTGTCCTTAACTCACAATTGTTAGGCGCCATCGACTGATGCTAAGTCATTAGATAGTGGCGCCTAATAAATGCAGAAATAAGAATGTACAAAATTAATTAAGACTTCTGTATAGTTTTACTTTTAGTTTCATTTGTGTACGGACTGTACATAACTTATTTAGTTTGCTTATAAAATGATATATGCTTTGTTTACATTTCGATTGCCATCTTACGTCACTGATGTTAATAGGTGGCCCTATTTAAGCGGGACCCTGGTCCCTTCTAGGTTTGCCTTTTGTATCCTGGCAAACTGTATGTTTTATGTGTAACCTGATATGTTGAATTTGGGATCAATAAAGAGTCAATCAATCAATCAATCAATCAATCAATCAATCAATCAATCAATCAATCAATCAATGGAGACGTGGGTATATATAGGCTTTTTCCAAGTCTCTAGCCTAATCGTACTCTGGAATCTACGCCAACGGACTAATTGAAATTCCCCTATAACCACACCTAACTACTCCAACTACATGTACAAACTCTTTTGAATTAAAATCTACAAATCGTTCTATGGTTCAGGCTACTCTACCTATTTGGAAATAACTCCCGCCAGAAATACGGCAACGACCTGACAACCTGTTAATTTTGTTCACTCGTTTCATTCAAAATTTTTAAAAACTACTTTATATATATATATATATATATATAAGCTTACTATTCCGAGTCATCCCCTTCTCGTCTTTCTCCACGCTTCAATTCCAAACACCGTCCACCGTAGCCATCTGTCCCGTCTACCTGCATGCCGGACCTTTTGACTTGGAAACGAGCCTGATCATAACCGCTTCATGATTTTGTTTCTAACTGAATCCCTGTGATTAAGCTGGTTCCCACGAACTAGCCTTGTTGGGCGCTGAAGAAATCCTGAGATTACAATTGCGATTCGCAATATCTGCATTCAGTTTAGAACAAATTCGCATGCGTAGTTAGGAGTAGATGACGTAATTGGTTGTAAGTAAAGTAAGTAAGTATATTCTTTATTAACCAATAGCTGATCGCACATCGGTTTACAAGTATTTAAGAACACAAGAAAACTTAATATTCATACAACATCCTAACAATAAAACATATACGCGTTAAATTGTCAGCAGGAGGAATAATACGATCATGGGTGTGGGGCCGTAGGGAATAACTGAGGGTTTTAACTGGTGGGAGTAGCTGATGTAAGACATGATTTGGGTTGTTCAAGATTGCTTTAAAGAGATGAGCATCAGCTGTGCCACAGAGTTCATCGAACGTTGGGGTGTCCCCAGGAAGATAGCGGAGACGCACAAGTCTCCGCATCAAAGCCTGGAGCCGAGCTCTAGCCTGTGCCCCAGCATAGCCCCACCACACGGGAGAGGCGTACAGCATCCTGGCCAGTGTTGTGGCTCGGACAACGTCGTAGAGCCGAGGGCCAGTTAGGCCATGTGCTACAAGAATTCGTATGGCATATAAAGACTGACGCGCCTGACTATGAATCCGATCAATATGAGAATCAAAATTTAACATCCTCGATAGGGTAACACCCAATATTGTCATCTCTGGTACCCTGGTTAAACCGGGAATCACATTAGGTAAAATTATCTGCTGATTTCTCATTCTTTAGTTCAAGAAGAAATTCTTTAAACTGTTTAAATCAGTGAAATTACATGAAATTTACATTGGAAATTCTGAAACAGACATGTTTATCTGTATATCAATAAAATTAACTGCGAGACATAAATATATGTTTATAATGCACCATCTACACCTGCAGAGGCCAACGGCTCATTCTATCGCCAATCGAGCGATATTGGAGTGTTTAAAAGCTCGTCTAGACGTCCCATTGTCGGCCGTCGCTAGGTTGGAGGCAGCAGCTTTCCCGAAGTGGCGCTAAATAAATGTCCCAGTTTATCGTCTATTTTAAAATGAGCATTCTGTCCGTGGGGTAGTGTGTTGACAATAACCGACTGGGGAGACAGTGAAGAGAACCACCTGAAGGCGTCGTCAGGTGAAGCATAGAAAAATTATAAATTTGTCGACCACTGATCCGTGATCATAATCGCAAACAGTTGTCTATATGTACATGCATATATACGCGTCATCTGGCAAATCACTCGATCGGAAATTCTTCCTTAAACACCAGTGGACCACAACATAGGCTATCGGACTTCTTTGCATAGCATCTGAATGACAAACGCTTAGCGCAAATCCAATATTATAAATAAAGTGCAAACCTCTCAATGCGTTGGACTTCTAAATAATAGTAAATGAGTGCAAAACTCGGAAACGATAGACTCCCCGTAAGGCAACACGGCGCGCGTTGAACACTGAGTTGCGGGCAAAATTGAAAAATCAACTATGCAACCGCTGATTACATACTCTTTTTGTAGTCGAACGTTTTCTGTCACTGTAACCCTAACCCTAACCCTTAAATTGTGGGAGGCGCTATATAAATGCTGCATTACAAGTTGTTTCTTAGATGCGCATAGTTTCGTCGATCTTGGTTAGCGGGCAGTTAATATTTATTTATTGTTAATTAGTAACTTTTGTAGCGCTAATACTGCAAAAGGCATTAACCGATGGTTCACTAAAACTAGGCTGATCATGGAGGTTTTTTAACAGAGGGTGAACTATGACATACGAAAAAGTAAATGGGAAGGATACCCCCATGCACGACAAAAAAATAGAAGGAACATTGCCCTACAACCTAAACTTTGATCATCAAGCCTTTACGGCATCTCATAATCCCATGCGCCGTAAGACAGAGTCCCCAGTGTAGAGTTTGTACGGGGCCTCCGAGTGGTTAATCCGGTCCTCACTGTAGCAGTCCATGACACATAGTCGAGATGAACAGGAATTTGACAACACGTATGAATGGCGTCAAATGTTTTAAGTAAAGTGTGTGTAACGCGCAAACAGAGCTCGCTGGCATAGTGGCCAGATTTCAAAGAATCTTTACTTTGATCGACAAGCATCGCTTAAGATGTTTATCAAGTCGATTGTTTCCAGGCGAATGCTCAGCAAAAGAATATCGGTTGCGTCTAATGGCAGCTATTCGAACGCTTGTTGTTTGGATTATAGAAAAAAGTTCAGTTTGGATGACAGAAATCCATAATCCACTAGTAGATTTCATGCGCCGAATAAGTGGGTGACGTCATTCCATGCGTCACAACTGATAGAAGTAAGTATGCATACCACAGAGATGTGATGGAACTCCTTTCACTTTGGTAAATATAACCAGTATCAGATAGCAGGGATGCAGTCTCAAGTGTCACCGTCTTGATGCGGTCTCGAGACGTATCTAAAGTCTAGTCTCGGTCTCGTCTCGGTTTCGGGGCAGGTCGTGTCCGGTCGCACATGTTGATGCCTCGTGGGCAAATACCGAGAATCAATGTTTGTGACAAGTTTAAAAATCGCAATATAGTCCGTCGGTACCTGAGTAGAGTTGAAAATAAGTGTACCAAGGTGCTACAGAATATTATGTATATCCAGATATAAATTTACCATAATGAAAGTTAATTCACTAGCGATTAACTGCGGTGAAATTATGTGAATTTCAAATTATCGTACGAGAGACTTAGCTTTCGGGGCGCTGCAGAAATCTTGAGATTATGATAACGATTTTCAGGGATTGTTAAATTTAGAGCGATTTTGAGAGATTGGGAGAGGCGCTACATAAATGCTGTATTATAGTAATCTTAAATGTAAAATATGATTTTGTTTTCATTTACACAATCTGCATTTAAGGCAAGTGACTCAACTGTTCTGACATTGGAGTGATAAAAACAGAAGTAGATAACAGGTTACTTGAAGCCTATACTAGCGGCTAAGTTTGCTAGAAGAGGCACAATCAGGGAGAACATTTTCGGCAAGTTCAATGTTGAATAAATAATTATGTGCTCATATTGCGCTGTTTTACCATTTCTGTCATATTGTTCGTAACTGTTGTGTAGGCCTAAGTTGACATTCCACTGTAAATAATATTAGCGACATTTCTCATTATTTGTCTAATGAGCTGTTGGGCTTTATGTCTGCCTGTATAAGGCCTACTTCCTGACCCCTATACCAGGGTCTTTGCCTCTGGAACCCAATAGGGGCTTCGCATCCAGACCCCATTATAGGCCCGGGCCCCCAATGTTTACGACGGATCGACGCCTCTCCTACTGTGAAAGCTTAATGAGGCCTAATTAAACTGCAGTATTCTAAATACGGTAGAATACTTACTTTAAAAACTAGACTCTATAATTACAATTATGTGAATACTTAGTGATTCATCCAGCACAGTAATTGTGAGCAAAGTAACCTAGTAGATTCCATGCGCCGAATACGTAGGTGACGTCATTCCATGTGTCACAGCTGATAAAAGCGGCTGGGGCTTTGCCCATGACCCCGCCTGGGGCTCAACACGCCCCCAAACACCTTCAACGTTAAGGAGTCGCCTCGCGGAGGGTAAGGAGGGAAGCCCACATTACTTTGTAATTAGGACCCCAATAGCCTTAATCCGGGCCTGCTTTAGACCTAATACTCGAATTAATGACCGACATAGGCCTCCCTTATTGTTTTGGACTGAAGAAACCAAGAGTTTACGTTGCTACAATAGAATAGAATTATCACAAATAAGACAGCGTAGGCCAATATTGGCTGTAGTTGCCAAAATGGCAGGCTTTAAGCAACTGTTAGGTCTAATTACATGTAGATGTTATAATTATATGATGTGAAATTCGCAAATCAGTGCGAAAGTAGGCTTATTAAAAAATAAGGCGACAACGAAACCGAACATGATTTTGTCAGATTCTTTATGCTCTTATAAAACGCATTAGGCATTAATCTTGGTGTACAGCCTACTACTACTGTACAGTATTGTCTGTCTTCGCAATTAAAAGTTTATGTCCACATGCAATCAAAACTCATCAGTCTAATGTGCCTAGGCTATATAATAATTAATATTAGCTCGTTGAGTCAAAATGTCAAGTCTTTCTATGCCTGTGCAGTGCGAAAAACTGTTGTTTCAGTAGGTATACATTTTTAATTTATTCGAGCCTATATAATGAAGTTTCTTTAAAACGTCAATATTAATCAGTTCAGTTGTATTAGAATTAATACAGTGTCCGATTTAATTTGTTGTTGCTGTTTGGTGGCAGTCTTCCAGCTCTTGCCTCCGCTGCCTGAGACTCCTCGCCTTCCGTTCTCTTTCTTCGAGTCTCCCCCGGACACAAGACGACAAAAAGCAACACAAGGGTTTACGGGGTTTTACGCCGCGCCAGTGACCCAACAGACCCAGGAGCTTACGGGGTTTTACGCCACGCCAGAGGCCCCATGGGTTCCTACGACTAACACAAAATCTACTATTTGGCTTACGGGGTTTTACTCCACGCCAGAGGCCTCGAATTCTACGACTAACAGATAAAGATAAGCACAGACAGACAGACGAGAGAAAGATAGACATCGAGCTGAGCGAGGCACCATGGTATTCGCAACTAACTCATATCTTATAGATATCTATAGATTCTTCTTCATCAAGGATGCGTATCTGCAGTAAGAAATTTAAATAATACATTAGACTTTCACACATCAGGCCCACGGCTATGTTAAACTCCATTGTTATTTGGAATTAGAGTTTCAAGTCGAATATTTCACGTTGCTAATAATTCGAAACTGGGATAAATTAAAACAACTTTTACCTCTGTGACTCACCAACGCCTACGATTCCTAGCTCAGTCGATGGACATATGACGTATTAACAAATGCATTATTAATTGCTTACTCACTCACTTACTTACTTACTTACTTGGTATGACCTTTTGTCGGATTAAAATTAAAGGCTAATTAGTAATTAAGCTTCTTAAGTCTCACGAGGTCTCCGAGATCTGGACTGGTTCCAATGGAATGTGTTTTGGAATGTGCGGTTTTGCTCAAGTGGCAGTCGATTGTGCATTCTGTGCATTTTATTATAATTTAGGCGCTAGAATAGTTTCCAGATTCGATGAGGTTTTTAAATCTATGGATTAGTATTTAAATTGTTGATCAATTATGTTATCAAGTTAAACAATTCTTACATTTAAGTTCTGATTTCTGTCTGATCAATGATTTTCTTCGAAATGACAATTTTATCGATCATCCAATTTCTTGTAGATTTGTCTTCAACAGGAACAGTACTCATATCGAACTTCTGATTTCTGCTTCTTTCTGTTCGATATTTTTTAATGATTTTCTGCTCGAAATTACCTTTCTTCCCATCTCTTCTAAGTCGATTTGCCAAATGAACTTCGTTTCAAAGGCACGAAACAATAGTGCCAAAGATGACGTCATCTATGTTGCAATGACGTCATCAGAACAACAATCGCAAACTCATGGCTTTATTATTATATGCGTCATCGCTAATACGATTAATTCGCGAAGAGCTAAGTAAGTAAGTAAGTTTATTGCTCCAAAGAAGACCAGAATAAAAACATTGCAAACAACAAAAAATACACTTGTATGGATGCAAAGGTCTACCCAAAAGGGGCCGTGGTCCCGCTAATTTAGGGCAGCCTATTACACGATAATGTAACAATGGCTAATGTCCAACCGTCGAACAGCTAATCAATTCTTAAGACCTTTTTTGCACCGTCTTGCTTTTGTTGTCTGACCGCTGTGACTCATCCACGCCTACGATTCCTCGCTCATGGCGTGTTAACAAATGTCTTACTTACTTACTACAATAGTGTTGTAAATCTATTTGGGACACCAGCAGAAATTAGTGACATTGTTTCGATCCTATTCACCTTCTATTGTTTAATTCAATAATTTGATTTCACTAGTAGATGACTGTGTGGTAAAAGCCTACACATCTCTGTAATAGTTTGTCTACTGTAGATCTTTGAGTTGTATTAAAATTAATTAAGCAGAAAAAATATTTACTTTACGTCTTAGAAACCACACAGTGTATTCTTCGTTATTTTTCTTCGTACACCTCCGGGCTCGAATGGCATCAGCGCTAACGCAACAATACACACTTAGACGTGCACTTAAGCCTACACAGACACTGTCCATGGCCAGAATCGGCAACATCCCATGCACTATTTGCATGCACTATTCATACAATCGTGTTTTTGTTGTCTAACCGCAGCGACCCACCCACGCCTACGATTCCTCTCTCAACCGATGGACATATACCTCAATACATTTCTTTTTTACAAGCATCCCTGGTATAGCTGTAGCTACACTATGTTACGCTTACATCACCTATACATTTTCCAAAATAAAATTCCCTTACCACAAATGCAGATGAGAAACCGGACGCAACCGAATGTTCACAAAACACGCAAATTCAGAGATGGCTACCACACACAGAAATTACTGCAAACTCATGATTAGACTAAAAAATAGTAAATGGACTATTCATTAGTCAAAAGCTACCCACAACAACTAAATAAAAATAACACACTTATTTTTTACTTAAATTCATCTTCGCGTTCCCAAATGGGATCAATGGGCGCTAATGGGTTAACATTGTGCATTATTTACTTAGGGTACTTGCTTGCTAACGTACTTAATTACTTACTTACTTAGTTAGTTACTTACTTACTCAGTTACTTACTTAGTTATTTACTTACTTACTTAGTTACTTACTTACTTAGTTGCTTACTTAGTTACTTGCTTACTTACTTACTTACTCACTTACTTACTTACTTACCAAGAGACAGACGCAGTGACCTGAAAAGACGTACAAATCATTGATCAGCTCCGGAAGATGTCGCATGATGGTTACTTCAATTGTCAGTCAGTAACTATTGTCATCGGCACGAGATGCTCCAACCTCAGCAACCCACTCGACAAAGACTCGTAACTATTGTCTGCTAGGCCTACGCGACGCCGTACGAGGGAAATCGAAAGTCGAAGTGATCTGCAAGATCGGATTTTCGATTCACCTGTCTTCTTCTGAATAGGAGACGCTTTACTTGCGCAGGTGTTGCTTTATAAGAGGGATGCAGGTCTTTCGCGGAGCCGATGGTCGAATGCAGCAGACGATAAAAGGCTGAGACGCTGACACAAGACTGAAGAGGACATCGAGTAACAGACGAACAATCGCAGGAAGACATATCTCAACATGAGCGGAAAGAGTTTGCCAATTGAACTGTCGGAAATCGTGAGTTGATTTATCTAATCTTATCTGATCTAATGTAATCTAATCTAATCTAATCTCATCTTATCTTATATAATCTTATCTGATTCTTTCCAATCCAATCCCTTCCAATCCAATCCTATCTTATCTGATCGTATATAATCTAATCTAATCTATTCTTATCTCATATAATCTTATCTGATTCAATCCAATCCATTCCAGTTCTATCCAATCCTATCTGATCTGATCGTATATAATCTAATCTAATCTATTTTAATCTAATCTCATCTCTTATAATCTTATCTGATTCAATCCAATCCAGTCCCTCCAATCCAGTCCTATCCAATCTTATCTAATCTAATCTATTCTAATCTAATCATCTAATCTAACTGCTACTCCAGCGCCTTTATTATAATGCGAGGCGAATGCACTGCAGAATCCCAAAGTGCAAGGGAAAGACGTGTATCCGAGGCACAAAATGTCAAGTGTTTCTATGCGAAAAACTGTCTCCCGGACTAAAATACAACAGCGTAGTGGTCATCGGGATTTGATTGTTGACTACTCGTGTGCCTGGTTGGCGTTTGTGTTTGCTAGAACTTTTTTGTACATTCCTACTGGCATCATTTACATTACAAATGAGAAGAGTAATTTTCTTCTGCTGAAACGAGTGATTGGAAAAAACGATAAAACTAGGCTTGAACGATAAAACTAGGCCTAAACGGTAAAACTAGGCCTACCCTCTGATGCCCGGTAGTGCATTTTTGCATACTACCCAATTTGGGCCTAATTAGGCCTAAATAATTTTCTTTTACCAAACATTATAATTTTCCCATATACAGACCACTGTTGTGCTTCTACATGTATTTTCTATTTTTTCAGTGAAATTAAAAACCCTCAAAATGGCACCATAGAGAGGAATACGTGCTTACATCTTTGAAATGAACATTTGTATGCAGCCTAATTTACCTTTCAAACGCTATTAAGTTATGGTGTTTCGATTCTACTCCCTTTCCTTTCGGGCAACCATGATGACGATAACGATGTTGTAGTTGCTGCTGCTGATGATGATGATAACGATGATGAGAGTAGTTGTGAATTGCCTGCATGCCGATGAGGATGCAGAGGTACTTCTAGTAGTAGTAGTGGTAGTGGTAGTAGTGGTAGTAATGGTAGTGGTAGTAGTAGTAGTAGTGGTGGTGGTGGTGGTAGTAGTAGTATGAATAGTAGTAGTTTCTTTTGTTTTCTTGCTGACGGCGTGTTTCTGTACCTGTTGTTGCCATCGCACGCTTTCGCTGATGCTGACTCTCCATCCTAGTCCGATTTACTGATTCAGAGCAAAACGATCTCGACAACGAACGGATACATCGGCACATCTTGCGAGTCGACGGACACCGTGATCCCTGAAACGACGACGAACTCCTTCGCAGCGATGGCGGAGGCGAATGTGCTGCCACCTGGGCCCGGAAGTCGTCATCGCGGCAGCGGTGTTGAACCACCGAAGGACGACCCAGGGACGGACCTTCTGTACGGCGTTGAAGACACGCCGCCTTGGTACCTCTGCATCCTCCTCGGCATACAGGCAACTTCATAACTACTCTCATCATCATCATCATCGTCATCGTCGTCGTCATCATCATCACTACCGCCACTATAATTATCATTATCATCAGCAGCAGCAGCATCACAACAACAGCATCGTAATTGTCATCATCATTTCCCTCGTCATCGTCGTCGTCGTCATCATCATCACTACCGTCACTATAATTATCATTATCATCAGCAGCAGCAGCATCACAACAACAGCATCGTAATTGTCATCATGATTTCCCTCGTCGTCGTCGTTGTTGTAGTCGTATTATCGTCATCATCACTGTCGTCGTCATTGCTGTCATAATTCCCGACATTTTTGTTCTTCATCAAGATCGTCATTTATGAAGTAGGCAGTTCTAAGTACGGTTTATATTACTTGGTAGATAGCAATGGTATTCGAAGCGCATCGTTGCGTAGTGATGCCCCGTGTTTCCATGGTAACTGCACACAACATAACGAGTTTCATAGCATTTGCAGCACAACGTGATGTGTTTCCATGGTGATTGCAGCACAGCATGACATGTTTCGGTGGCAATCTGACGGTTGCTCTTGTTGTCACTCCTGCCCTGTGTGTCACCGACTACCGTTCCGTCAGCGAAATTCTCTCAACCATCTTCTTTGTTTCCGGATTGGTTACTTTTCTGCAATCAGCAATCGGCAACAGGTGTCCGTCTGCATATGTCCGTGACTGTCTGTTTCTGTTCGTTTCTGTCTGTGTCTCTCTGTTTCTACCTGTTTCTGCCTGTTTCTGTGTGATTCGGTTGGCACTCGAGGAATGAGAGGCGCAGATAAGTTCATAACGATAGACAAAGAAGATATGTAGATTTAAAAAATGAACAGTTCATACAAGTTCACGCCTTTGCTGAAGACAATAATACTGGAAATAAAAAAACAACACTTTGGCCATACCAAGGTATACATAGGTACATACATACATACATACATATATGCATACATACATACGTATATGAATGCATACATACATACATGCATGCCGACCCCAACACAAGTTGTCTAGTGGAGCGTCTTCGGTGAGAAGGAACCAGAAAAGGAACAAGTGTCTGCTATGTTTTACACTTAAATGACCGTTTTTGATCACCGAGGTAGTTCTACAGATTTTGTTCTGAGACGTTATAAAACGACAATATGCATATTTAAACATTTTAAATTGATAGTATTTTGATAGACCTATATTATTAGTATATAACTTGATAGGAAATAATACCTAAAAGCGATTTGGGATTTTATTTAAAGGCTGCCCATAATCCAGGGAGCACCTTTTGCTTTCCTGGTGCCGACATTTGCCATTCTAAATCTGCCGCAGTGGAAATGCCCGTCAGGTAGGCGATTCGCTTTGATAGGAGTTTCACATCAGACAGACAGACAGACAGACAGACAGACAGACAGACAGACAGACAGACAGACAGACAGACAGACAGACAGACAGACAGACAGACAGACAGACAGACAGACAGACAGACAGACAGACAGACAGACAGACAGACAGACAGACAGACAGATGCATGTTTAATGCAAGCACGAAGCAGACCAAAAGCAAAAGTAGCCTACCGACGATACGAACAACGAGTTTAACGTTCTCATATGAGGCGGCGAAGTGCACTATATAAACATCAAATTTAAATATTTTTGATTCCAAGCTGTTGTTTAATGCGATGACTCTTAAAAGTAAGATAGACGTTAGAATTTACTATACCCAGAGCTACGGATGACGCGTCAAGTAGGTCTATCATAACATCCCGTGTAAAGAATAGGGGATGCATGATAGGTGTCTGTCGCTTTTCAGAGTAGTAGTAGTAGAAGCAGCAGCAGCAGCAGCAGTAGTAGTGGTAGTGGTAGTAGTAGTAGTAGTAGTAGCAGCAGCAGCAGCAGCAGTTCCAATGTTTAACCACATCTTATGGCATCAAAAGCCGTTGACGTAGCCCTTGGGACTGGCACTAACCGAGTAAAGGCAATGGCGGAGTTTCGCTTCTCAGAGCAAAGGAACAGCGTCTTTTATGCAGAAAATGTCCAGGAAGCAGATGTATATCTCCAGATGCTTGCGAAACTTGTGTTTCTTTCAGTAAGAGACGAATCAGACGGATCCTCTGGCACATGGAACGAGACCCTCACGGAACAGGTGGTGCATCCGACTGTTTCGGCCAATCAGACAGAAAGCAACTCCACTCCATCCTCTTTCCAGGATCCTGACTTATGGAAGTCGCGCATGAGAGAGGCAGGCGGAATTTGCTCTCGCTTCGTCTGCTCATAAGTAAGTAAGCAAGTAAGTAATGCATTTGTTAACACGCCATATGTCCATCGACTGAGCGAGGAATCGTAGGCTGATCAACACATAGGCCTATTCCATTTCTTATTCCGTTCATTTTGCCCTCTGTTGCGTCACGATGTGATGAAGTAGAAGGAAGGGTGATATAATCTTTACAATAAAGATTCAGACATATGTTTCTTCCGTGGTCCGTGTTACGTGTTGAATAGGCGACATGCAACGCCGGCGACATCTCGCGAATGATGCGAGAACAAAATAATTGATATGCACTTTGCCAGAGAGAGGGACGGGACTCTATAGCGCCGTTATCATAACGCCCAAGGCATCAATCGATGGTCGCTTCAAGTAAAAATCGCACTCAGAGGAGGGGAAGATGGGAAGAATGTACAGAGATAGAGAGCGGACAAGGTTATAGCTAATGCAGGTGAACGGGGAATTCTTCCAGAAGGGGCATTTTGCTTGGCTAAAAAATTGTAAATTGTACACGTTTTTCTATAGCGGCCATATGGCCTCCAACCGCGCACGGGTGAGATCCTTCACCACCGCTACACGCCATTTAAGGTCCCCGCGCACGGACCGTACTAACCCGAGATTCAAATCTTTGAAATAAGCCACGACCGGGACGCGAACCTGGGATCCTCACGCACCGAGGCTTCCTTGGCGTACTCGCTTACTGATGTAGCTAACTAGGCCAGCTAGCGTTCAGATGCTCTTATTCAACGGATTATGATTTTGGATTGCGATTTTGACTTGAAGCGACCATCGACTGATGCCTCGGGTATTATGATAACGGCGCTATGGAAGTCATTAGATTAGATATGATTTGATTTAATGTGGTTTGGGTGACGTGACGTTATATGTATATAGCAGATTAACAGTATTTGTTTAGTTCGTTGGCAGGAATTGATGCTTAACCGGTGTCAAAATGCTAGCGACGCTGTTGAAAGTTAGTCAAATCCTACCAAGTTAGCCATTTCCTATCAAGCTCATCGTCAGTCTTTATTTAGCACTCGTGGTAAGAGATCACACAGATCAAATCAACCGGAACACGAGCCACGCTTCAGTTGTCACTCGTGCAAGACATCTCATGGTGCATACCTGTGGCGTTTTTGTTGGTGGTGCTGTCACGATTGTGACGCATGTCTGTTGTAGGTGCAAGGTGCCATCATACTGGCATCCCTGTTCGAAATACTTCTGGGCGTCAGTGGTCTCATTGGAGTTTTGCTGCGCTACATCGGACCTCTGGCCATTGCGCCGACCATCTCTCTCGTCGGCCTCTCACTCTTCACCGCCGCTGCAGAGTTCGCATCCAAGAACTGGTACATCGCGCTGACGTAAGTCTCTAATTCCGGATTGCCATGACGTAAGTATCTAATTATAGTTCTGGACTGCCATAACGTAAGTCTCTAATTCCGGACTGTTATGACGTAAGTATCTAATTATAATTCTGGACTGCCATGACGTAAGTCTCTAATTCCGGACTGCTATGACGTAAGTATCTAATTATAATTCTGGACTGCCATGACGTAAGTCTCTAATTCTGGGCTACCATGACTTGAGAATCTACTAAGAGACTGCCATGACGTGTGAATTTACGTACTAATAGACTGTCATCGCGTAAGTCTTACAAATATAGGCCTACTGTCATGAATGACATAAGTCGCTAGCTGCAGACTATCGTAAGTCACCAATTTTGCCGATACTTTGAGAGAAGCAGAGATTTCATTCAGACAGCATAAAAATAGGCAAGAAAAATATTGAGACACAATGCAATGAATGCATGAGAGACCTTCATAAGCTAACTGTTGTCTACGGTTAATCGCTTTTGATAAATTAGCCGTTGCTCCTCAAAAGCATGTCTAGATATGGTAAGGCAAGGTAAGGTATTCTATGGCAAGGTAAGACATGGTTATGCGATGCAAGTATAGTAAAATGAAGCAAGTTATGGCTAAGCAAGATTATGTAGGGCCTGTGGTAAGGTCGAGGCAAGGGATGGCCAAGACTAGACAAGTATATGGCAAGTCGCTTTATTGATCAATATCCTACATCTCTGTCAGAAATAGTCACCCAAGGTCATTTAGCCACAAATACTAGTGCATCAACTGTACACTATTGGTGGAAAGTTAAATCGGCGATAGAAAGGACCGGCCATACGTCCTCATATGCCGAGGTTAAGAAAACAAAGACGCTGAAGCTTCATACTTAAACTAATGGCTGTGGTTCCCGGGTTGAAGAAGCTTTCGGCCGAAGCACCAAGACTAGCAAAACATCCAACTGCAATCGGATGGCGCAGTTTCAGTATCTTTTGCAGGACGTCGAGCCTCATCCTCGTTTTCTCTCAGTACATGAGAAAAGTGAACATTCCCTGTTATCTGCCGACCGGCAGAAAGAGTTGTTCCGTCATCAAGTATCCGCTCTTCTCTCTGTTTCCAGTGAGTTTCACGCTGTTCGCTGGGTTTAAGTACGGTATAATATTCAACTGTATTTTGTAGCGACCACCCACTGGTTTAAACTTTTGAATGAGGAGATATCGAACAGACAGAAGAACATTTAGAGCGATGGGCGAACCGACAGATAGACGGACGGACCAACGGACTTTAGGTAGAAAAAAGCACTCAAGCAAGGAGACAGACAGAAATATTCGCAGGTAGAGAAATAGGCCACAACATATGGACAGAAGGAATGATAGGAGACAGACATATAAACAGAATGACAGAAAGACAGACATACAGAATGACAATCGAACAATGGTGATAGATCACGTATGAGTCAAAACAGAGGCGTCTATACGGGGGTGTCATAGAAATTTCAGGGGGAACAAAAAATCGATATTGCGAGAAGAAACAAATTGGCGACAATATTTCAAAACGCAAACGTGACTTGTCACTGCTAACAGATAAGAAATTTGACGCAATAAAGTGATGGAATCCGATGACTAGAAAGTTCGAAAAAAATAAAAATTGGACTTGGGCGCTCACTGGGTAGACTTCTGGATCTGCCAGTGGCTGATAATAAAATTCCTTGTTCGAGGAAGACTGCTATTCACTGAGTTGAAGCATGATGCGACTTAACTCGTAATTGTTGTTCGAGGAAGACTGCTATTCACTGAATTGAAGCATGGTGTGACTTAGCTCGTAATTGTTGTTCGAGGAAGACTGCTATTCACTGAATTGAAGCATGGTGTGAGTTAACTCGTAATTGGCTTTTGGGGCATAGATGCTCCTCAACCAGAAAGTGGTTAGTGATGCTGACGGATATTGTTCTTCTGCCTGGAGGTTATTTTGGCAATCGTTGTATCGTGGATACTGTGCATGATACTGACTGTGACGAATGCCATTCCTAACGATCGAAATCACTGGAGCTACAGCGCACGGACGGACGTCAAGATCAGGGTCCTAAACGAAGCGAGCTGGTTTCGCTTTCCATATCCTTGTGAGTCAGTTCATGGTTTCGCTTTCCATATCCTTGTGAGTCAGTTCATGGTTTCGCTTTCCATATCTATGTGAGTCATTTAATAGATAAGCTTTACATACTGCTGTATTAAATATCTCTATTTCATTTTCCATAATACTGCAAGTCTTTACATGGCTTCGCTTTGCGTATCTCTATGAGTCATTAAATGGTTTCCATATCATTGCGAGTTACTCGTGGTTTCGCTTCTATATCTCTATGTCATTACATAGATATCTCTGTGCTTGTCATATCTTAAACGAGCTCGCTTTCCATGTCCACAAGTGTTTTGCCAAACATTTCTCTGTGAGACATTTACTGGTTACACTTTATATCTGTTAGACTTTCTTTGTTTCGCTTTTCATATAGATCTGTGTCTACTAAATTTTAACGTGTATCGTACTTCTATGGATGTAGGTCAGTGGGGAATTCCGACGTTCAGTGTTGGCGCCGTTTTTGGAATGCTAGCAGGTGTCATGGCCGGCGCGATCGAATCCATCGGCGACTATTTTGCTTGTGCCCGGCTGTCAGGGGCACCACCCCTACCCATCCACGCCGTCAACAGAGGTGAACCCTATAACAACACAATATGCTGTTAGTAGTCGTTATCGTAAGCTCACCAAGAGCTAAGTTGCGGGATCCAGCTTATTCACAGGCGCTCAGTCAAAACAAAATCGATAGGCAGGAAGGATTCGGTTCCAGATCAAGATCCAAACGTCAGACAGGCAGACAGTCAGACGGCTAGAGTGGAAGGTGTTTGGAACAGAACAGGAAAGTGATACAAGGGGAAGAGGAAGAAATAGGATAGGATTTGTGGAAGTGGAGTGTTTTCGGGGCTTATGGACGAGAAGGGCGGACAAGGAAACGAGTGAATGATTGAAGCAGACCAGTTTAGCCAAGCACCGCAGGTAAAATATTCCATGATGAAAAATCAAGAACGGTGAAGTTCTGACAGTAAACTATCTTGCAGACGCTTTCCAAATTGAAGGCTTCTGTTCGCCTGGGTTGAGGGGGGGGGGGGGAAGTTTGAACAGATATTTGGAAAGAGCGCGTTGTATAAATCGCTTATTAAATTACATTAAGCAAAATGACTGATAGAAGAAATGCAATGGTTGGCAGCCAGAATTTGGGAGTTATCCGGTACGCGGAGAAAGAGAGATAGAAGAGAGAGAGAGAGAGAGAGAGAGAGAGAGAGAGAGAGAGAGAGTGACTGAGTAACTGAGTGAATGACTGAGTGAGCGAAAAAGAGAAAGAGTCGAAAGAGAGAAAAAGAAATGGAGAAAGACAAAGATCGAGGGACGGAGAAAGGTAAAAGAGAATACTGAGAAAGACAGGGACAGCTACAGAGAGGCAGAATGAGGCAGAGAATCAAAGTCACAATTCTGCTAACTGACAATCTACACGTTCACAGATGACTATGTTAAAGCGTACTGCATTTAAAGCGATAACTTGACTGAGTGGATCTTCGTTCTGAAGGGATTTTTGTCGAGGGCGTCGGTTGCGTCCTGGCCGGACTCTGGGGATCGGGATCTGGGACCACTTCATACAGCGAAAACGTCGGCGCAATTGGAATTACCAAGGTCAGTCCCTAAGAATTTATAAATCTACGCTAATATAATGACTTCTATAGCGCCCTTTTCATGATACTCAAGGCATCAACTGATGGTAGCTTCAAGTGAAACCACAACAAAAATCGTCATATATTGGAGAAGCCCGGTTGAAATGCGATTAATAAGATAATAAGCGTATAACATTACGCAGGTGTATTGTGCAGCTCATACTTAAATGCAATACTGCGGTGTATAATATGCACAGGTGGGTGGATGTTCTGTGTGTTGGCTTGTGGGTTGGTGTGTGTGTGTGCATGACTGGGTGGAAAAGAGCAATAAAGGTCATTTTTGGTGAACTCCTCTTAAGTAAGGAATGAAGAGTTCACTACAGGTCAAGCGCGCGGACTGATACGTGTAGGTCTAAAATGACCAAATTACTGTGCTCGCTGAATCATGGACATTCCAAGACTGTGTGGTCAGACTGTGTGTGCTTAGGGTTTATGTTACTTAAATCGGTGAAAGAAATGATATAACGATGATCTGCAGTCGAAAGTGTAATGCTTTGGTCGCTTTGAAATGGCCGACCGCTTGAACAATGAACCCCGAGACCTT
Organism: Norana najaformis; assembly: GCA_964023275.1. Classification (NCBI taxonomy): domain Eukaryota; kingdom Metazoa; phylum Annelida; class Clitellata; order Crassiclitellata; family Hormogastridae; genus Norana; species Norana najaformis. Next base: position 30,973,665 of record OZ029921.1, read on the forward strand.
AATGCTAAACACGCCTTATAATATCCAAACAGTTTCTGCTAATGATCTTCGCATCGTAAGGAAAGTGGGACATGATATCTGGCACGCTTATAAGGGCATAGTGTTTCATGTCACGATCATTGGTCGGCCACTCGTGAGTTCAACGCCCATCAATACTTTCCTAAGTACTATTCAAGACAAAATTACTATCTGCATGAAAGCCACTGTCCTTTAAAATAACTAATCAATTGAATGTGGCTACATTACAAGTGTCTGAGTTGAGATTTCCAGATTACAGATCGCTAAGTTATTACAGATGGCGTAGTTAATTATTACTGATTTATCTAGTTTTTGTTCAGTTACTTACGTGGGTGAATGAATACCTGATTTTTCAGGTCGGAAGTCGCCGCGTAATCCAGGTGGAAGCGCTGATCATGATGATCTGTGGCGTTCTCGGGAAAGTGGGCGCGCTCTTTGTCACTATTCCAGATCCAGTCATTGGCGGCGTCTTCCTTGTTATGTTCGGTTGGTAATAATAATAACACTGTTGACGATGATGATGATTATATATACATAGAATTTATTTCATCATCATAATCCTAGTACGTAGTTGCTGCTGCTGATGGTGGTGATGGTGATGGTGATGACGATCACGATGATGATGATGAATATTATTCTTATTGCATTGAAACAGAGATTGTTCGACGGTGATATTAGGTTACTAACAGTAGGCTCATTATTATTAATTGTTTACTTGTAAACTTTATTATTAATTTATAGCGTAGGTCTACTCGTTGGCGTAGTTTGGAATTCACATACACAGTTCCTGGGAGAACAAACGAACAAGTTATGGCCAGTTATTGTCTCCAATCGTATTAGAAATTAGGCTGACTTTTTAAAGTCAACACTTTCTGTTACAAATACAGACAATCAGTAGGAGTGCAAAAAGTAAGAATGCAATCAGTAAGAAGGCACCACTGAAGCTAAAAAACATACGGTTATTACGAATTATAGTTGAAACTGAGTGTGCTGATATTTTGTTCAAGGAATCATAGTGGCTGTTGGGATTTCGAATCTGCAATTTGTGGACTTGAATTCGACCCGTAACCTGAGTATCCTCGGCTTCTCCATATTTTTCGGCCTCGCTTTTCCACTCTGGCTGTCGAAAGATGAAAATAAAGACAAACTGCAAACCGGTCAAAGCTTCTAATTGCTTTTCAACTGGATATCGAGCAAATTGCTTCGATGTTAATTATGCTAATTGCAATAATAATTACGCAGGCCATATTCTCTCCCGTACTAGCCAGCTGCAATCTGTCTAAATGCACTGGGTCATCTGATCGGTGGTTTTCCAAAGTTTGTGCGTGTATGTCCACCCAACTTTATGTGGGAGGCGCTGCATTGGCTGCCCCAGTAGAGACACATTCACTACTGATTTGCAGTACTCCAGTGCATCGTAAGCTCCCCAAAGGCTCGTTACATACAGTAAGACCAGTTACGATGATGACGATAATGATGATCGTGATGGTGATGGGATGGTTATGGTGGTGACAACGACGACGAATACGACGATGACGATGATGATGATGATGATGATGATGATGATGATGATGGTGACAACAACGATGACGACGACGATGATGTTGATGATGATGCAGGAAGTGCCATTGCCGATCAGATCATCTGTGTCCTGTTGAGTACTAGTATGTTTGTCGGTGGAATTGTCGGATTCTTTCTCGACAACACCATTCCAGGTAAGTCACAAGTACACAACTCCGATCAGGTGATTCATATGACGCTAGTAATATTCCATCACACGGGATTCCATCTCTCTTTAATCATCTGCTACAAAGTCTGCATCATCATTATAATTTTATTCCGAAGGAGCATATTAGGCTACTATTGTTATTACTATTCAACTATACAATTAATAATAGTAATGGTAATTATAATATTTAATAATGATAGTATTACTATTATTTGATAATGATAATGATGATGATATTACTATTATTATAATTATTATTATAATAATTAATATATTAGTTATCTCACTACTCCTATACTACTACATAACCATCAAAAACAAAACAAAGAAGTTTAAAATAATTGAGTTAGAAATCATTCTATATAAAGGACATTACCATAAACGTAGCCTATGCGAGTAAGCGCATATTTACAATTTATTTCTGTTGGAAGAATATCGAATTTGTCACAATAATAATAATAATAATAATAATAATAATAATAATAATAATAATAATAATAATAATAATAATATTATTATTATTATTATTATTATTATTATTATTATGGACTATTATTTTTAAAAATAAATAATAATAATAACATTAGTATTATTATTATTATTATTTTTTTTTACCAAGGTAAGTATAATCCCTTGGTTGTTTATTATTATTATTATTATTATTATTATTATTATTTATTTACTTACTTTTTTACCAGTGGTATGTAATCCCATGTGCCAACATTTTTATTGTTATTTTTTTACCCGAGGTAGGTATAATCCCTCAGGTGGTGAAAAAATTAGTCCGGAGACAGTAGTAAGCATCTGGAACGACTACATCTCATCCGGCTCTGGCACAGAGAGGGTATCGCCAAAGGCGACGGCGCTGAAGCGTTGAATAATGATATTATTAATATTACTAATATTAATATGAGATGCATTTCTGCTGAGTCAGCCCGTTTGTACAAGCTCAGGCTGGCCTAGTGGCACGCGTCTGTATAGAAATATTTCATGACGTCAAATCGATGAGTCATCGGGTTGTTGAGTTGTTGACTTCTTTGTAGTTGGCTGAACTTGTCTGCTGACACGGTAGTTTCGAGCATATATAAGACGATCGTAAATGCATTGAGAACATTGTACGAAAACGTGCATAAAACAGTGTTGACAATGTTTTGGAGCAGTAGTGTGCTGTGCTAAGATTTTTTGAGTTACAAGTGACAGTGATTACTGCTGACAATAGCAATTTATAGATTCGCGCGTGTAGTATTTATAACAATGGTGATAAAACACTGTCCTGTCTAAACTGTTGAATTTAATTAATTAAAGCTGACGTAAACGGCGCTACAATGTTACTACACTTAGGTGAACCTTGTGTGATGTTGCCTAGGAACGGAGAAGGAAAGAGGCCTATCGGATTGGAGGGCACATCTGACGAGCGGCGCCGATGAGAAGGATGCTGCGGCAGAGAGGAGGCGCAAGATGCTGCAGTGCTACGATCTGCCATTCGGAATGACGTGGATTCGACGCGTGGCTCTCTTCAAGTACCTGCCGTTCTGTCCGACCTTCTTGTTCGACGCCCAGGACAGTCTGGACTTGGATCAACCAGACCGAACCAGGCGGAAAAGCATCGGCACTGAGTTTCAGAGGAGGGCTTCCATTGTGCTTCAGATTTGAGCCAACAGGGAGGAGGGTGCGTTGTGTGGTTGGCAGAAGTGGTACGCAGAATACCCTTATGAAGGACAGAAATGTATGGGAAATGTATTTTCAGTGAACTAGTTGGAGGGACAGTTCCACTTTCTTCTGCAAATCTTACCCTGTCTGCAGGTGACTTAATTATCCCCAATCAGAGAGGGTGCGTTTAGTAGATGGCAGGAATGGGGCTGGAGCGAAATATATGAGGAAGTATATTTTTTCAACAGGAAGATAGTCTTACCTTACATGGTAACAGAAGGGATATCGATGTAACGTGGGCGGCACTGCGGATGATTACTAGCCAGGGTCTCGAGTCTTTTAATAGTCCCTTCACTATTTTTAGATCTTTTACGTATTCGCTTAGCTACGTTGGAATTCAGTTCTGTTTCGTTTTTTGGCTTAATTTCTTTTCACTACTCGGCTTTAAAGAAGACTTCGTGGTGTTGTTATAATCCTAGTCGCGATTGACAACATAAATATGCTGCCATAATAATAAATCATTCATGAAAACTGGATTCTTGGAAATACGCAGTATATAGGTCTAACAAAATGCTGACAGGTCCTAGTAATGGTCATTTTAGAGCTTTTTAGCCAGCGTGACTCACAAGCTTTATATATATAGGCCTATAGTTATATAGCTAGGCCTAATTAGGTGTTCTTTTGGCAGGTCTAAATGTCATTTTCTTTCTTAGTTATGGATGTAACGCTGTGTTCTTTGTGGCTTTCAAGTTCGTTGTTTTTAGTGCTATGCTAGTGCAATTTTTAAAAGATACAAATCGCAAAATAACTTCTAATCGTAAACATAACTGCTGTTATACGGACTGGTCTGTACATTCTGCATGTACTGCGCATTAAGGTTTTACAGTGTTCTTGACAACAGTCCCTTGCTGCATACCTATACATGACGTCATCTGTCTGATTGACAGGTGACGTCAGGGTGGCCCTTGAGCGCGGCCTGTGGCTTCGCTCTACTACAGTTCTATCTGTCGAACTGTGTGAACGACAGAAAGATTCGAGTGGTAGAGATTCCGTAGTAAGACTGTCTCGGATTCGGTGCTACGGATGTAGATACAGGTATATCTACATCTATACCTATATCTAAATCTATGCCTGGAAAGAGACGCTTATATATATATTGTTGCAAGGGCACGTGTGGAACGCAGGTTGGGTTAGGTCAGAAGGTGACACGTGCCCATGCAACATTCGGTTAGGAACACGTGCGCATGCACTTGTGTTGAAAGGAGTGTTGAGGGAGTGTTTAAAGGAGTGGTTGTCTCGTTGGGAGAGAAGAATATATAAAAGAGTGAGTGGAAAGTTCTTGGGAGATATTGCTGTGAGAAAAGGTTATGGGTCAGATATTGCCGTGACAAAAGGTTATGGGTCAGATATTGCCGTGTTGGAGGAAATTCGTTGAGTTGAAGTTGTTGTTGCCGTTTTGGATTCGAGAATAGAGTTTTAAACCAACGAACGTTGTATGCTGGTTCGGCCTATACCTCTACGAGCCTAATCGCTTTCCAGCATGCAACAATATATATATATATATATATATATATATATATATATATATATATATATATATATATATATATATATATATATATATATATATATATATATATATATTATACATATACGGACATTGTTGCAGTGGCACATGTTGGAGGGAAAGCGGGAAAGCTAGAATGCTACATGTTGGTGCAACGTGCAACAGGTGTTGTGTTGTAGGACTGTCAGTTGTCGGGCAGGAACGACAACCTAAAAATAGGCGTGTGAGGCGAAATTAGTCCGGCGTTTGGTGTTTGACCCTGTTGGTCGTTTGAGGTTTCGTCCTCGTTGCTTCGTTCTTGTGGTTGGCCGGATTCACGACATGTCGTTTTGAAGTTGATGCTGTCTCCCCGTCATGGATGACTTGCCTGTGTGGAGTTATGGTTTTGTCGAACGCTTCTCGAAGAGAGATTTTGCCGTCCCTTTCTTGGTCGTTTCTGTGTACGAATGAGTCGTGTTTTGCTTGTAAATAGCTTGTTAATATAATGTCATTTTAAACTAATTAAGTTTAGAACTGGCGGGTGTTTAGTACTTCCCCTAGACGTGCAACAACATGTAGACACACATATATATATATCGCCAATCTAGGTCTTTTAATTTAATTCGAGTTCACACTCAAATCTTTAGTAGTAAGATTAGTCTGGCGAAGACTAATATCAGCTGACCTCATCTAGGCTAGGCTAGTCTAATCCAGTTTGAAGTCTAGTGAAGTCTAGACCAGTGAGTCAAGTCTAGTCTATAATCTAGTCTATTTGTCCAGTCTGGTCCAAAGTCTACCCTAGATTGTAAGGACTGTTCTGGTGGCGTTGCAACGCTGCACTTGACCTTGACTTCAATCGTCTTGCTGTTTGTCTTTGTCGATGAGGTCATGAACCTCGCTGACAACTTCCGGCTGTTCTTTCTCGTCCATGTCTGACAGGGAACCAGCGCTGTCCTCCTTTTGAGACACGTGATCGCTGTATGTGGACGCGACGGACTCTTGCTTCGGGAGTTCCACGTCTAGCATCGGTTCCTCTTCAGTCTCGAGCTGGTAGACGCGAAGCCGCTGGAAACTGTCTGGAGAAACTACGATGTCCACCGGTGAAGTCTTTGGCGGCAGCTCCACGAAGTCCTCCGGGTGATGACCTGCAAGGATACCATACCACGAGCTGAACTGTGTTAATTGTAATCGAAAATTTTTGTGTAGCGCCTCTTCAGAAAACTGCCAAGCTGACATACTGTAAATAAGACATGCATAAAACTAAAATAATACGAACAGTGACATTTGTGAAACTACATTAGGAGTAACGGTAACGATGACGGTAACCATGACGATAACTGTGACAGAGACAGATGACAAAGGGTGAAGGTGGTGAAACAGGTATAACGTGAGCAGGAAGAGGAGAAAGTGGAGGAGAAGCAGGCAGAGCAACGCAGAGGCAAAGAGAGCAAACACGAGGAGGAGGAGGAGGAGGAGGAGGAAGAGGAGGAGGAGGAAGAGGAGGAGAAGGAGGAAGAGGAGGAGAAGGAGAAGGAGGAAGAGGAGGAGGTGGAGGAGAAGGAAGAGGAAGACGAGGAGGAGGAGGAGGAAGAGGAGGAGGAAGAGGAAGAGGAGAAGGAGAAGGAGGAAGAGGAGGAGGAGGAATAGAAGGAAGAAGAGGAGGAAGAGGAGGAGGAGGAAGAGGAGGAGGAGGAAGAAGAGGAGAAGGAGGAGGAGGGAGGATCAGGTGAAGAGGAGCAGAGACAGAAGCACAGATGCAGAACTAAGAGAAACATCTAAAGTAGGGTAAAAAGGTACAGAAGGGAAAACCGAGCGTAGTATAAAATGTTTGATCCGAATTCAGTCCAGTGATGAAGCTGCATTTAAGCTGACTTCTTTAAACAGCAATCTCCTTAGTAGAGATTAAGAAAGACCCAGTCGATTAACGTAGCCTACCAAGAAAACAAACAAAATACAAAGACTTTTTGGCGCTAATAACGAGAAGCAATAACGATGCTTGGCCAACGCCAGTTCCAGCACGCCTAGTTATGCAACGGATAGGCTCCAGAAGGTAAAGTAATAAAATGTAAGAATAGATGAGCTGTGTTTACGTTAGGTAGGGAATTCGTTAGCAATGGCCTTTGAAGATGTAGTTCTAGGTGTGGGGGTCTTTCAGCTGATGAGACAACAAGACAACAGCAATCGAACAACAGGACAACTTGGCAGATCGAGTCAGTTGTCAGTTTCGAGTGATTCATCAGGAGTCGAGCCTCAGCCGTAGAGGCGACAGACGCAGGCTACTCCTTTGAAATCTCGCGGATGCTAGTTGTAGTGGAAACGGAACTTCGTCCGGCTATCCTCTACTGAAGATAAGCCTACATTGCCCATATATCTGGGACCCGCCATAAGCCTTTTCCCCACTGGTTCAGCCTATCCCTATTCGAGATACATCTCCACAAATTTCGCTCCATCCATCCATCCATACATCCATCCATCCATCCGTCATCCATCCATCCATCAATCAATCCATCCATCGTACGCATACCTCCTTGCAGCTTCTGCTTCAGCCTTTCACTCAAAACTCAAAACATTCCTCTCCCACAGATCGTATCCTAACATCCCTTCTTCCTTTTATCTCTCTCTCCCCTCCAACCCCAAACACCACCACCCGTAGCTGCCACGCTGTCTCTTCGTCTGACATTTTGATCTTGACATGGAACCGAACCCTTTTGCCTTTCGATTTTGTTTTGACTGAGCGCCTGTGAATAAGGTGGTCCCTGCGGCGCGGCTTTCGTTGGGCGCTGTAGAAATCTCGGAATTGCGATTACGATTACTATTACTCCCATTCTGCCTGCATCTTGATGATCTTCCTGACTTCGAAGTGGGGTAAGTCTTCCGCGCTGCTGGCAACCGCCGTGACATTTAAATTCCAAACTTGAGAGGCGTTACAGTTACCTTTCTCAGCGCCTGGAACCACTGGGGTCGTATCGGGTGCTTCCAGGTCCTTCGATTTTACAGACAGAATCGAGAGATGCGCTTCCAGTGCCGGTTCTGCCTCCGGAATGATGCTGTCATCCGACTGTGTCACGAGGTAGTATTCGTCGCTGCCCTGCTGTTGAGTCCACAGTCATTCATAATCTTAGAAGAAATGTCTCAGTACAACTATACAACAGAACTGAAATTTGTTAATGCCCTCCTTACAAAGTTCAGAAGTGCACTTGAAGCCGGGTTATGTGAGGTATTAAGAACCATAAGCAGACTGGAAGAGGTAAGTTTTAAGGTTAGAGAGAAAGACAGCCTCAGTAGGATAGTGACGAACATTAGGAGGTAGAGAGTTCCAGATGGAGGGGCCAGCAACGGTCTGGCAACAACAAAACTAATTTCGCAATAATGCTCAAGGCGATTAGCATACTGTAAACATAAAAATATAAAAGAGAAACTCTTTTCATTTATTATCTTTACCATATGTAGAAAAATCCCTAAGACTCAAGACATTTTAAATGCCTAGTGGCGTAACAAAGTATGGTAAACATGATACGATAAATATAACACAAGGCGATAAGCATAGGTGCAAACAGAGGAATTATGTCATGCCGAACAATTAAGATCATTTATTTTACCTTAATATGTAAAAATCTCAAGGCCCAGTGTATTTTTTTAAATGTCTGGTGATGTCTGGTGACTAAGCGGATCACAGCAACATAACATCACATATAACATAGCATAACAGGTTAGTACGACAAGCGTGCGATCGAGCGGGTGCGAGAGAGTATGGTAATGAGAAGCGATACTTACCGCGATCATTTTCTGAATGGCAGTTTTCATTTTGTCGGAGAGTTCGAGTTCCCTGACTGGAGTCCAGAGTCCAGGACTGTTGAGTCGGACAGGAATGAAGAAGAACATTCCATACGGCACACCGTACCAACCTATAATATATTATAAGGATGGACAGCAACATCAGCAGCATAATAAATGATTGTCGCAGTTCAAACTCATGAAACTTATGACAATATTGTCAAAAAGCAACAAATATTATGCTTAAATTCGTACGAACTACGTGTATATGTTATGTGTAAACTATAATGTATTACTTGCCAAAGTCAAAATTTGAGCAAGTAGTTGAAGTTTTCTGTATACGTCGTACCTGTAGATCGCACCAGGTCTTTTGATTAAGTAAAGATTGGATTAAGGTTAACGATCGCTAAAGGTTGAAGAGAAACTGAATTTTGTTGAATGTTGGCACTTGTTTTAGTACATTTTCTTGCGCTAAAAGTCAATTTCTGATTAACGAGAGGTCGATTAATTACTTCGGTTGGAACAATAAACAGAAGATTAGGTCAAAGAGCAGAATAGCGAAAAACGTATCGGAAAATGAGAGTCTTGGATTCTGTTCGAAAGAAAACCTGGCTCAACTGACGAAAGTATTGACAGAGTCCATGTCCTCTCTAAAGGAAGAATTTATGAAGCGCCAATTGTCGTTGCAGGAGCCACAAATAGAGCGCCAAACCAAAACAGAAGATACACTGACTAAAATAGCCCCGGCGGGGAAGTGGGGAAGGAAGAAAAGAGGAGGAAGAATAAAAGTCTGACGTGGGGCACCGACGAACCCAGGTCTGAAGAAAATGGATTATTCCAGCTTTCAAGGCCTCCCGACAGCACAACCAATCCCGATGGGCGGGGGAGAAACGCGTCGTTATAGTAAGTATACACAGGCATTCAGATGCATGGATGCACACATACATACCCACAAGCTTATCCCTACTTTCCACCTACCTATCTATATACATACATGCATATACAAACATAGCATTCATGCATAAATGGATAGCTAGATGGTGGATGGATGGATGGATGACGGATGGATGACGGATGAATGTATGAATGGATGGATTGATGGATGACGGATGGATGGATGACGGATAGATGGATGACGGATGGATGGATGGATGGATGGATGGAGGGATGGAGGGAATGGACGGACGTACGGATAAACGGCCAGAAAACCTATTCTACACTTCAACCGACCCACTTAACCTGACCTTCAGAGGCGACGCCTAGCGAGAACATGCGTTGTCCTCCATCGCCCTTAATCCAGTGCTTGAGGGTTGAGACGATGGCCCCAGAGATGGACAGAGCAGCTGTGTGCCTCATCAGGTCCTCCTTCTCCCTCAGCCTGTTTACCACAAGCCGCCCCAGATCCCTGTCGAGCCAGACATCGTCGTGGATGAGATCGCGCACCGGAAGCGAGAACTCCGTCGGCGCCCAGACGGCCGAGTGACGCGAGTCGAAGACCTTGCCCAGGGAGCAGTCGACTCGATGGAGGTCGGGATGGGGACGGATGCCCCAGACGATCGTGTCCTGGACCTGCGAAGGGTTGACCTCGAGACGCTGACCGATGATCGCCTTGACGTTGTTGGATGCTGAGTCGGAGATGGCGATGATGTTGCGGCTGCTGGTGATGTCCAGCGTGGCACCGAGGATCGTCGACGCAGCGTAGGTCGAATGGATCTCATCGTCCACACGTACGACCAGCGCCATCTTAACGCTACTCTTCGCCACCTGCAAGTCAAGCCGTTCAGACAAGGTAACGGTAAGGCAATTAATGCAAAGGTAAAGTATTCAAGGCAAGGTAAGGTAGTTAGAGCAAGGCAATTAATGCAAAGGTAAAGTATTCAAGGCAAGGTAAGGTAGTTAGAGCAAGGCAATTAAGGCAAGGCAATGAAGGCAAGGTAAGGTATTCAAGGCAAGGTAAGGTAGTTAAAGCAAGGCAATTAAGGCAAGGCAATTAAGGCAAGGCAATTAAGGCAAGGTAAGGTAATCCAGGTAAGGTAAGGCATCATTATTCTCCTCCTCCTCCTTCTCCTTCACCTTCTCCTCGTCGTTATCCTTCACTGCATGATCCAGATTATCATGTAATGTAATGTAATCGAACATTTTATAGCGCCTATTAGTATCTCTTGAAGGCTTTCCTCGCTAGCATACATGATATTAGACAATAGACATCATCATCATCATCATCATCATCATCATCATCATCATCATCATCATCACATCATCATTATAATCATTATCATCATAATCATTATCATCACATCAGCATCATCATCACATCATCATTATCATCACATCATCATCATCACATCATCATCATTATCATCATCATCATTATCATCACATCATCATCATCATCATCATTAACATCATCACATCATGATCATGATTATGATCATCATCACATCATCATCTAATCATCACATCACTAACCTGGTTGATAAGGCGGCCATAGTTGGTGTAATGCTGCTTCTTTCTTTCGTTCCATAGCCTTCTCGTTTCGTTTGGGTTCTTGCGAAGTTCATCGAGCATGAGAATGAAGTCGGCGTCAACAAAGGCCTCCGTCAGGTTGGTGCATACTTTGATGCCACGCAGCACCGCCGACGCCGTGTCTTCGACTTCCATCGCCACTGCTTGCAACACCTGCAAGCATCCCGAAGCCGTCTGAACCCACGATTTTGCCACGAGTGAGACGCCAGGCTGATGGCAATCCAATCCACTCTTCACTTGAAGCGACCATCGATTTATTGGATTGGATTAGATTGGGCTGAATTTGATTGGACTAGATTAGAATGGACTGGATTGGACTAGATTAGATTAGACTGGATTGGATTAGATTACATTACATTACATTAATTGAATGAGATAAGGTCACATCAAATTAGATGAGATTTTAGTTTCGACTGCCCTTGTCTGAGACTCTGCGTAAATAGTCGGTTACCTGAAAATACTCGATGCTGTCGTATAAGTAGATGGTGACTTCCGTTTCCTCTCCGAAAATCTGTCCGTTGATGAAGGACGGAAGGACGCTGTAGGCAATAGCGGAGTTGGCACGGGTGATGGCGATCTTAAACGGCCGGTTGCTGAGTCTGTCCGCCTCCAACTCAGCCTCCTGCTCCTGCTTGAAGCGCAGGTTGTCGATGGCTACGTTGACCATGGTGCAACTGGTCATCTCCGACTTGACCCCATAGTAACCGAAGGCGTACTCTTGGAATTCGTTTGACCCGCCGATCAGAAGTTTCATGCCACCGAAATCAACAGGTTCACGCCAGACGACCGGAGAAGTATGATGCGACCACCTGTTCTGCTCGCACAGATCTCGCAAGAACTCCTGAATCAGTCAGTCAATCGATCGATCGATCGATCGATAGATCAATCAATCAATCAGTCATTCATTCAGTCAATCAATCATTCATTCATTCATTCACTCAACTGGTCGACCGATCGCTCGTTTAGTCAATCAGTCAATTAAATTTATGTGAATAAACACACAACATCCCTGCCTCCATCCATCCATCCATCCATCCATCCATCCATCCATCCATCCATCATCCATCCATCAATCCATCCATCCATCCATCCATCCATCCATCCATCCATACATCCATCCATACATCCATAGATCCATACATCCATCCATCCATACATCCATCAATCCATCCATCCATCCACCCACCCATCCATCCATCCATCAACTCAATCCCACCCACCCAACCATCCATCCATCCATCCATCCATCAATCGTATGCATACCTCCCATTCTGCCTGTATTTTGATGATCTTCCTGACTTCGAAGTGGGGTAGGTTTGCGGCCAGTCTGTCAGCCAGCAATTCCACTCGAGCAAAATACGGACAGTCGGCCACTCCTTAATGCGGAAAACGATTCAATAAGAAAAGAAAAGATTCCCTTAATGTAACTGCTATGGCACGAATGTGTTAAGCTTGGTTCATAGTTGGTTCTTGACATGGCATCTTTGGACAACCCCATGGACTTGACGCAGCGCTCGTGAATAAGCTGGTGTCCTGCGCTTAGCTTTTAAGTAGCGCTTCAGCAATTTCGAGTTTACGATTACGATTACGATTCCCTCTTCGCGTGATCTTCCTATCAATTGTCAGCGGTCGAAACAATGTTTCAGCCGAGTTCGCTAGATGGTGCTAGTGGAAGAGAAATCGAAATATCAGCCGTGGTAATTGCAAATGTAATATGTACATGATTTTCTATAGCGACCATGTGGTCTCGACCCTGTTCATATTCAATGAATTTATCGGTTGAGACCTTCACCGCCGCTGCCCGTTTGAATGGGCGACCTCGCCATTTTAAGTCCCCGTGTACGGACCTTGCTAGCCAGAGATTCAAATCTCTCAAATAAGCCACAATCGGTATGCGAACCGACATCCTCACTCATAGAGGCGCTTTGATGTATGCTTAACCAATGTAGCTAATATTTAGCACCCCCTCCCACCCGCTCCGATCTCTGGGCTGACAGTCCAACGCTCTAATATCTAGACCTACCTCATAACGCCACACTATAATTGATTTATATTTAAACTTATTGTTAAAATGTTACTAGCCTGCAATTACTAATTTAGCCATGTCTCATTTTAAATTAACGTTGTCGCGACCGATTTAAATGCATTAGCATGATAAACAAATCTATGATAAGTTTTTGACGTCATCAGTTCGGTAGGCTAATATAATTATTTTGTTTAGGCTATTATAAAAAGGCTAACAATTTAAATTTAACGAATTCAACCGATTCTTCATGACTGCTTGTTGTTATACTGTATCTACCGGCTCGTTTTGTTTATTTTTAGAAAAGTGTGTATGTCGTGTGTTGTCGCACTTCATTTTCAAGTCCAGTAGGCCTTTCTAAATCTAGAAACCATTTTATTAGTCGTGTGGAGTTCTTTAACTCTTAAAATTTGGCTCAGCTTATTTTTACCTTTTTTAAAGGGCTGAAGTGTTTGGTGGGAGAAACACTGTTTAGATATTTAATATTATTCTACTTCTAAAAACTTTACGTTATGCAGTTTTAGTTATAGCGCTACAAATCATTTATTGAAAGGCCGTCGTGCAGACTATTTTGCGTATGGCAGACTGACGGAAAAGATGGCGGCGTCGATTCTGGGTGGTTTCTTGAGGAAGAACGGGGTTTCGCTTTTGAAGTCTTCCTTGTCCAAAAATGCTGTAGCCGTCACCGCAACTAGGTAGATTTACATTTTATAAAGCAAGGAGTGTGCGTTAAACAAGAATCGAGAAGCAAACTGTCACAGAACTGATAGCTGCTATACATGTTCTGCGCGATTGACCTTGATGATTGGCTAGTCCAAAACAATCCTCATCCTAGTTTTGTTTGGTAGTTTATATTTTACTTTAAATGTCCAGGAAATCTGCTGCTAAATACTGCACGCCTTTTTAACATATATTTTATGTTTGCCACCACTACGTGGAAGATAGACACTATGTCCACGGAGCTAACGACGAAATCTTTTAGTAAATAGTGTGGGCATACCTATAGTATCGGTTGTGTCTAGGTGTCTTCAGTACCAGTTCATCTATTAAAATGCATCCTGTTCCAGTCTATAAGTTAAGTCAGATTAGGTAATGGCGAATTTGCCATGCCAGAACCAACAGAATGTACTTGTTGCCATTGCTTGGTTATAAGGCGAGGAGTAGTTGTTTACTCAACTGGGACAGATGAGGAAAGCAATTCCATGAAAAATAGCATATGTCATACTTCTATGCTGTTATTTGCCCATGTATTCGTATTGCTTTTAACTTCATAATGTTTCTGAATTCTTAAACTCATCAGCAACTCATTTTCAAGTTGTATGGAGTGTCTTTTATCTTGCTTGGATGTAACAGATATTTGCTTGAGTTGTAAATGCTGTGGCTTTTGTTTAGAGGTGCAAATGTGTGGATGCCGGATAAAGAATTTTATGAGAAGTATGATAAGCCAGTTCTGTATCCGAATGAAGTGACTTCACAATGGAAATTGCCACCCGTGAACCGTATGTTCTGAAATTTTTTCAGTTAGCATTACTGTTATAGCAAGGTGGAAATGTGTTTTAACTGAAATTTTGACAAGACTGTAAATATTAAAATTTTTATTATTACCAAAATTAAAACTAATAATTCTTATTGGATAGCCATTTATGATAAAACTCAAAAGTGCATGATCTGTGGAACAGAAAATTTTGAAGAATTTAATGCACAAAGCTGTGAAGAAATTGACTTACGATTATTATTACTAACTTATGCCCCACACCAATTTCTTAATTTCAGTTTGACGTGGTTGGATTTTCTTGTTTTACGTTTACCAGAGAGATCCCAGGTGATTGAGAAGAAGATACAGAACATAACGATCAACTTTGGTCCGCAGCACCCAGCTGCCCACGGTGTCCTTCGGCTTGTCCTGACCCTGGATGGAGAGACGGTGGTAAGAGCTGACCCCCACATCGGTCTGCTTCATCGTGCTACAGAGAAGTTAATTGAAAATAAGACATATTTACAGGCAAGTTGTCATTCGGGTTCTTCATATCACCTGAGTCAAAGGCTTGTGGGCATGTTGTGGTGATAATGATGAATGATGACAAGTGATGACATGGATTTGTTGAGAATTCGTGGTGATGATGATGCCAAATGATGATGATGATGGTCGTTCTTGTTCAGAATACTGTTCAGCATTGAATAGGTGGCACCAAAGTGATGATAGTGACTCTGGTGACAACGAGATGAAAGTAACAGTTCAGGCTACTATGATATTCTCTCCAACAGAGATTAAGTTAAATTGATGAAGATGAGACAAAGGTTTATTGTGATCTGTTGAAATAGTTAAGATGACCCTTGACATGATTTGACTAGCAGTGATATACTTTAACTGATGATCAACACATGTCTTTTTTAATAAATGACGATGATGTCTGGCATTTAGACAAGGTTTATTGTGATCTGTTGAAATAGTTAAGATGACCTTGACATGATTTGACTAGCAGTGATATACTTTAACTGATGATAAACACATGTCGTTTTTAATAAATGACGATGATGTCTGGCATTTAGGCAAGGTTTATTGTGATCTGTTGAAATAGTTAAGATGACCTTGACATGATTTGACTAGCAGTGATATACTTTAACTGATGATCAACACATGTCGTTTTTAATAAATGACGATGATGTCTGGCATTTAGGCAAGGTTTATTGTGATCTGTTGAAATAGTTAAGATGACCTTGACATGATTTGACTAGCAGTGATATACTTTAACTGATGATCAACACATGTCGTTTTTAATAAATGACGATGATGTCTGGCATTTAGGCAAGGTTTATTGTGATCTGTTGAAATAGTTAAGATGACCTTGACATGATTTGACTAGCAGTGATATACTTTAACTGATGATCAACACATGTCGTTTTTAATAAATGACGATGATGTCTGGCATTTAGGCGTTGCCTTACTTCGATCGATTGGACTATGTGTCAATGATGTGTAACGAGCAGGCCTACTCTTTGGCCGTTGAGAAACTCCTCAACATCCAGATACCTGAGCGAGCCAAGTGGATCCGAAGTAGGAGTTTCTGTCTGTTCACTTCTGTTATAGTTCAGGTAGAAATGGTAAGGTGAAGGTATCTAAACTCCTCTATTGACAGTAGCACAAAAAGGTAAAATTCTGAAGTTGAAGGATCTTTGGTCTGAAGCACAAACACAGCTGCAGTAATCCAGCAACAGAATGGTGTTTACTTACATAATTTGACAGCTTTTTAGATTGTTGCACTGGATTTTGTAGATGAAGGCTTAACAGTCAGCTGATGGGATTTAGTGTTGCATCTAAAGTTTTGCTGTACTAACATAATCCCCAGAAGCCAGATTATTCACAGGCCTAAGTTAAGCAGAATTGTTGAGAAAATTGTTAGTATAACAAGACAAGGCTGCTGCAGATTATGCATCTATCAACAATAGTCACATAATAATAATAATAATAAGACAATTTATATAGCGCCGTAACATGGCCGAGGCCGAAGAAAAGGGTGCTGTACATAAGTTCAGGCGACAATAGAAAATTAACTACAGTCATACGATAATTTAAATAGAAACGTTTTAAGCCCTTTCTTAAAGTTATCCAAGGATGGAGCATTCTTCACGTGGTAGGGAAGGCTATTCCACACATAGGTACGGATCTGACTCGGGGCTCTTGGATCTTTTGGTCAGAGCACAGACTTGACAACAGGAATGCTAATGACGAAGCCACAAGCTGGAAAACTTTCAAGAGGTGCAGTTTATTCATTTGTTTTCAGGGAGGTTAGATCATTAAATGTACTGCATTTAATCTGCCATCATTATTTCATTTAAATGAGAAGACTTACCTTTCAACAACGTTGTACTTGATCATCTCTTGGGCTTTTGAACTGATGTGTGATTGTGCGTTGGGGTTGCACTCTGACTGATGCCTTGTGCATTATGATAATAGCACTCTAGAAGTTGTTGGATTGGATTGGATTAGATCAAGTAGTTTTTGTGTGATTTTCTGTAGTTCTGTTTGGAGAGTTGACCCGAATCATGAATCATCTTATGGCGGTTGGATGTCACGCCCTTGACATTGGCGCTATTACGCCATTCTTCTGGATGTTTGAAGAACGAGAAAAGGTAGAGCCATGCTTTGCTATTAAGAACTGCATTACGGATAGTGCTGTCAAATTACCAGTTGATTTGAATTACCTGTTTTTGAGTTTTTCAAATGGTGCTATATAAGTGTTACATTACACTGTCTAGCAACTGTAAAATGCTAAACTTTTAAGTTGCTTCAAAATTTTGTTTAAGATTGTTGTAAAGAGACTGATCTCAGAATAACAAGAGGTGTATTTTCGAGGTTTAGTGGGCAAGAAGTAGTGAATAGAATGTTGAACACGGTCAGGAACTTACAGAGAGGTTGATTGAGGCAATAGAAAGGCACATGGACATACTGAGTGTGCAAATTAAATGACTGCTAATGTAATGTAATGTAAGGCAATTGATGGATTTTTTATGTATTTAGCAGTGTCTTTGATTTTGGTTTAGTTGATGGAGTTCTATGAGAGAGTGTCTGGTGCCAGATTGCACGCTGCCTATGTTCGTCCTGGTGGTGTTGACAGGGTCAGTTTTCTTTCCACCCCATACTAATGGTGTTTCAAAGCAAATAATAACGATAAAGAGTAAAGTGATTGTTTAAATGCCATCTTTCTCTGAAGTTTTGAAAAGATCATGGAAAAGATAAATAAGTATTTATATTTATTTTATACATGAAGTTTAGTCTTTGACTGATATATAAGGTACGGTAAGGTGAATTTATAAATGTATATCATCATTAACTACAGTCCTAAGACTTGTAGTGGTGAGGTAAGTTCGAGTCATGATTAATTGTTTGTATGCCTCTTTCAGCATTAATCCGTATAGGCCTGGTTATGAAGTTGAAGGATATTTGGGTTGATTGGCAATCGCAAAACTCGACAACCATTGCTTGCAGATCAGGGCTTGAGTACTAGGATTCAAGCCCTGAACACAGTTTTAACAGTGCGGTGCAATAGGTTATATATTTAGCACCATTTAAGATAGTTTAGCGGTTAGTGCTGTGTAGTACTGCTCACCTCGTCTTGTTTGCTGTGGCTAAGAAAAAAGTTGGTAACACTTAATAAGTAATAATAATATATTAACGCTTAATAACGCTTAGTATAATACAATATAGTATAATATAATGCTTAAGAATGCTTAATAAGCTTTAGGGGCTGCTCTTCTTGAATAATACTGATGTTGATGTAATATCGTAATGTATTTGCCAAGTGAGTAAAAGTGGTAATGACTGTTGTGTATCTGCATAGGATATGCCGCTTGGCCTGATGGATGACATCTTCCAGTGGTGTGAGAAGTTTGGTCAACTGGTGGACGAGGTGGATGATCTTCTGACGGAAAACCGCATCTGGAAGCAGCGAACGGTTGATATAGGAGTAATCTCCGCTGAAGACGCCCTGAACTATGGCTTCAGGTGAGAACTGTATGTGTAGCGCATATGTATTTCTATATAAGCAAAAGGACCTGCCAGTACTGTGCAGGCACCCAAGAGGTTGGAAGAGATCTGGTGGACACTGTCACCACATGAGGACACGAGCGGTGGAGTCAGACTTGTGCCCACTAAACTTCTGGCCACGTGCAGCATGGAGATGGGCCCAGAATAGAGACAACTGGCATTGTGCTATGGAAAAAGCCATGCTGCTGAGGAGAGGCATGCCATTGATGATGATGACAACAATGGTACATTTATAGCTTTGAACTTTTGTTATACAACTGTTTGTCAAGCAAAAGAAGTAATTTAAAAGCAGAGTTTATGTCATCCAATGAGGGCTGCATTTCTGCATCTCGGGTGACCATTGAATCGTGAGCTGAAATAGACAATTGCTAATGTCTAGGTCAGGCATCTTGCAAAAACAAACGAATATCTTTGCCTTGCCAGAATTTTTGATTTGCATGTAAACAATTTTTAGCGGTTGATTAGTGATGTTCCATTGCAGATCTTGTGCGCAAGAGAAGCAGAATGGGCTGATTTAGTGGTTGAGTTTAGAAAATTTGCCCTCGCAGGGTATGTATGTCAGTGCACCTAACTGTGTCATTAAAAATCGTGATGTTTAGAGAATGGTGGATGATGTTTGTATCTGTTGGCAGTGGAGTGATGTTGAGAGGATCAGGAATCAAGTGGGATTTAAGAAAAGTTCAGCCTTACGATGGATATGAAAAGGTAGAATTTGATGTACCAGTTGGGAAGAGAGGAGACTGCTACGACAGGTACCTGCCATTTACAACATTTTCACCATGATGCGATATAAAGCCTTTCTTATAGCAGTGAACATTACCTAATAATTATAATATAATAATAGTAATAATTATTATTATAATAATAATAATGACTTGATGAAGTTTAGTGGATCCAGGCACTTCAATTTTTTCCAGAATCGTGATATTTAGAGAATGGTGGATGATGATGTGAATGTTTTTATCTGTTGGCAGTGGAGTGATGTTGAGAGGATGTTTTTTTAATTTCCAATTGATCATATCAGTCTCAGGTAAAATTTGATAATTACAGTAATCAACATGGTGATGACTTAATTTGTGACATTAAGTCATTGCAATGAATTAATTATTGTGACAATAATAGACGAGGCATCTAAACACGTCTGCAACTCCAGAATTGAAATGGAGTGTCTGGAATTGACACAGTGGATGATTGGTTGAGCAATTGTTTTTGAAGGGATGATTCCAAACGAAGGTGCTTGGATTGAACAGGTTTGTTACACACTGCTGCTTAGCACGTTTGTTGACGCAATTAGGTATATTTTATGTGCTGTGTATAAATATGAGATGGCCTGTATGTTGGATGGTGAAGTATAAGGTTAAATTTAATGTGGGCAGATTTGAGTGTCTGAAGCTGGTGTGATTTGTGTCTGGTAGGTATCTGATACGTATGGAGGAAATGAGGCAGAGCCTGAAAATCATGCATCAGTGCTTGAACAAGATGCCACCTGGTGAGGTCAGAGTTGATGATGGGAAGGTGGCGCCACCAAGACGAGGTGAAATGAAGGTAAACTTTGACAACATTTAATATAGTTGTTAAGTTGCTGGGCTTGGAGAATTACATCGAAGATGGTCAGGTGCTAGACTCTGGAAACCAAAACCATTTTCTCAGTGGTTCTTGTTGGTTTTCGACATCAGTCACTTGAGATGACGGAAACTGGCACAGATACGGATTACAGATTTGATGCAGTTTCACGAATACAACACAGATACAGGTAACCAGAATGAGTGAAATTGAGTTAACAGTCCTTTAGATAGCTGAGGCATTTTAAAAAATCCTTTATCGAGGTCTTTTACTGCGCTCTGGTTGTTGCATTACTTTGTCTCAGCACCTGATGAACATCCATCTTCATCGTAGGCTGAGACGTACTGGCTTTGTTTGCATAATAAGCGTTTGAAATAAATTAATAAATTTAACTGCTGAAGCTTGATGTGGTTTCTTATTGAAATGATAATAGGTGTATTTTTAAGGTTTAGTGGGCAAGAAGTCGTGAAGTAGTAACTGGAGCAAATTTTTGGGGTCACCTCTGATAGTGGAGTGGATGATAAGCGCTGTAGAAATCTTGTCTTGCTGCTTATTGAAATTGTGGTGAAATGAATTTTACAGACGTCGATGGAGGCACTGATTCATCACTTCAAGTTGTATTCAGAGGGTTACCAAGTTCCACCAGGAGCTACGTACACTGCAATTGAAGCGCCAAAGGTTTGCGTTGTTCTGCTTTGTTTTCAGTCTTACTGATTAAGAAAGAAAAAACCAGGATTGGCGTTCGTGTTATAACAAATCTTATGCACACTTATAAACAGCATATGCTAGGGGAAAGATCAGTTTGACTCAGATACTGTGAGCATAAATTTGGCTGATGTAAAAGATAGTTTTTTACCCTAAACGCAAACAGCAGTGTATTCTAGTCGTGCTTGCACTCAGCTGAGAATTCAGTGGCCTTGTTGGAGAGTTTGGATATAAAGTTGGTTTTCAAGTGAAATATAATAATTATTTTTTTAGTTTGAGGGCCATTTGTGAACTGTCTAAGGGTTGAAATAGTTTTCTTTCTCTGTATTTTAGTTAACTTATTTATTTATTTAGGGAGAGTTTGGCGTTTACCTTGTGTCCGATGGTACAAACAAACCATACAGGTGCAAAATAAAGGCACCAGGATTTGCTCACCTGGTGAGTTGCGATTCTTTTGTTTAATTTTTTTTTGTAATGTATTTGCAGGAGCTTTAATGTAAGTGTGGGAGCTTTTTCACCGTGTCTTGGGTTTGGCTGGCCACAGATCCCATCACTTCAAAACCCACAGTTAATTGGTTTAGCCCTTTGCACGTACTTTGATAATACAACATTAGGCCCTCTGCCGGGAATAAACTTCTCTGGATCTTCATCTTCTGTCATAGGTTTCTGTGTACTTCTTGTAGTCACTGCTGGAAAACTTCTTGTTTGCTTAGGCTGAGCTGAGAGTGTCTCAGACTAGGTTTCTTAAAGAGGTTTTATGCAGATTTTCTGATTGGATGAAGTATTGGACAATGTACAATGCTCCTTCAAGGCATCTTTGGTTCTCAGAAGTAATCTACATACCTTAAAATGGCTGTGTGATTGTCATCATAACTTGAGGTGTAAAAGTTTTGGTAAAATACGGCCCAAGTGCTCGAGTCCATTCTGAATACTACCTGTCATTTGGTCCAACAATTGTCGAAAGGGCCACATGTGAGTCTTTATATGCACTTGGGCCTAGTTCAGAGCAGTCACCCTACCTACACAGGTATGGCTTATGTCAGCCCATCAGTGCATTCAACAGCGCACTAATTCTGGTTGATCCATAGAGACTGAGGAAAGTTGTTATTCTGTTTGTTACTGATTAGTGACTGTCACCAGCAACCCTATATCTCATCCTGTGGCTTCACAGGGGTCAGAAAACTGTGCACTGTTAAGCCATGAGCCCATGATTAATGTAGCAATCTGCATAAAATAATAATTATGCAGGTTTGGGTACATGCATTCACTACCCAGGTGTTGCCCTTTAGGTGGGTGCCTTGGTCTCCAGGTGCCCGAGGACTTGCCTACTGATAACTTTCTGTTCTTAGGATTATTCCAGTGCCAAAGGGTTTTAGCTAATTCTTACCTTCCTGTATGATTTAACTTACATTATATACTGATACTGACAGTTCTGCGAATGTTTTTCTGTAGTGGCAAAACTTAAGTTTTCACCGCTCTGTCCAAAAATAG
The DNA here is from genome assembly GCA_964023275.1 of Norana najaformis. Taxonomy (NCBI): domain Eukaryota; kingdom Metazoa; phylum Annelida; class Clitellata; order Crassiclitellata; family Hormogastridae; genus Norana; species Norana najaformis. The sequence goes on from OZ029921.1 coordinate 30,996,235, forward strand.
AATTTTGGTTTGTCAAGTGGAACAGGCCTCAGGCCATGAAACCCATTAAGAAAGTGTGGTGTAGGAGTTATGTTGCAGTGTTCTTACTTGGGCCAAAAAATTTTAACCCTTCAATGCAGGACTGAGCCAGTGGAAAAAATTAATGTTTGCTGATGGATGTTAGTTACAGTTGAGCATTGGCTTTGCCTTACAAGCAACACCCTGGTAATGGCTTGCTACAAGCAAATGGCAACTGCTAATGGCAGAATGATTATCAGACATTTTTTCTTCCTGATTGTAACTTACAAGTATTTTTTCACAGCTGATAGTTATATGAATAACCTGTGATGACTGATTTTAATCAGAGATATTGTGTTTTAGGCTGGATTAAATAAACTCAGCAAAGGGATGATGCTGGCTGATGTTGTTGCTATTATTGGTAAGTTGTTTCTTCTTTCATGAATAGTTGAGTAGAGCCTTCTAGATGCACCGTGAAATGCTGTTTAGGAATATGTAATTGAAGAAGTTAATAGGTTACATATCCAAAACAGCAAAATTCGCATGTGTTTATTTTAATTTAAGAAGAAGATCTGTTTATTGCTGCATATTGCCTGCCTAATTATTACTGTTTCAATGAGGGTCTTTAGATAGATGGCATGTTTCACACTCAGACTATGATATCAGCAGCTGGGCCATGGATGAAACTCCTTTGGTTTTGTTCTGCATGTTTGTTATGGAGCCTGCAAATGGTGACTTCCAACTATTCAAACATTCATGAAATATCATTTTTGAGGATAGTGTGTAATTGAGACCAGTGAGAAACACCTTTGTGAGGTTCTTAGAAAGCATTGTAGAAATATCGGCCACACATTTACATTTGCGCCTACTTGCATACATACATGCATACATACATTCATAGGCATTTTAAGTGCCAAAAGACTTTTTAAATATCACATTGCATTTATTCAGGTAATTATGTAATGCCTCAAGAATTTCTCTTTTCAGGAACACTGGATATTGTGTTCGGGGAAGTCGATCGGTAAATTCTTCTTCAAGGCTGGAGAGAAGTTGGAATGCAGTCTTTCTAAGGAAACGTTTGTCTGTGGTCTGCTACGCATAGAACATTTGCACGAAACTGACATTCAGTGTGAATGAAGAACCTTACTAGTGTATTAGCAGGCTCTCTTTCTAGTGCCCTGATCTGCTCTACGAACAGTGGCCCATTATACTCTGACATGTGGGAGGACGGTTAAGATTAAGATTCTATCCATGAGAGCAACACACTAAATGAATTATGTTGCTGGCTGAGTGGTTTTCCTTTTGACAAACAGCCGGAATAAAAGCGGCTTTTAGTTGTTGTTTGATCTGTTTGCCTTTCAATTTGTATTCCCTTTCCAATATTTTTCCTGATGAAATATTCTCTGCTTGGTCGTTTCCTTAGCTTCGAAGGTATTGATTTGCTGCTGCTGCTGCTGCTGCTGCTGCTGCTTGAGCTGGGGAAGCTGCATTGTTCGTGGCAACTGGCCTTTGACAAACAGGATAATGGTCCTACACCTTGCGATATTCACCTTCGTCGTTTGACTTGAGGCATAATTGACTCGAAGTTCAGATCAGAATGCAAGTCAGGCGCCGACTGCTCGGCTTAATTATGGTGCTGGAGACCACCCACCCACGGCCCAGATAGGACTGAAGCAGGCCATTGCCGGCCCGTGATACGTGCATGCTTAGCTATGGAGTGGTGTGTGCTCGAGATATTTAACATGTTGTCTAGTAATGGCATTATGGCAGACACTAATGTGACAGAAATTACACGGCTATAGACGTTGGGTGTAAGCACTAACACTACCCTATATATATATATATATATATATATATATATATATATATATATATATATATATATATATATATATATATATATATATATATATATATATATATATATATATATATATATATATACAAACATTTGTCTGGCTGTGAAGGTGTGCAGGTTATGTAGCCTGTAATCCACATTTGCTGAGCTAGAAAGATGTAAATTTGTGTATAATATAATTACAATATGGTAGTCGTGCATTTAGGCATCACATAGGTCATCCATAAAATACGTCCATAATATATGACCTACCATAAAATATGACCTACTTTGGACCTTCTCCTCCCCTTGTCCGCATTAGGCATTACTCTTCCCCACCCCTTTCGTGGTCGTCCGCGCGCTAACTGAGTATTAAGGCCTGTTTATGGTGATCTTACCCGGTTAACAGTGCTACAGGTTGGGGTGTTTGATACCGCCGCAGCTAACAAAAATCAGTTAGGTCAGCGCGATACAGTATACTGCAGTAGGACTTGAGTGGTGTTTACTACACACACTGAAATAACTATGTACCAAATTTAGATGCGGACGTCCGCATGCGGCAAAACCTCCCTCCCCTTGTCCGCATTTGGGTGACCCCTCCTTTTCGGACGTCCTTTTATGGACGACACAGCAGCTTTTCAAGGTACAGATCTGGGAATTAAGTACGTCCGCAAAGAGGAAAGAGGGGGGTCACCGAAATGCGGACAAGGTGAGGGAATTAAACCCAATGCGTATTTCCGCTTCTAAATTTGCTACATGTATTTCTGTACATCCTGTGCTTTAAACAATTTTCAGTCAGTCTGAACTGTGTTGGATCTAGTTAAAGTCCCTTTGTTGGATTGCTCTACCCCGTAGCACAGTTAGCCCTGCAAGATTAGCACGATAGCTTAATCTAGGCCTTTGTAGTGCAGACCAACGCCTGATCTAGGTCGTTGTAGTGCGGACGACCGCACATGTTTACGTGTAGCGCTGTGATTGAACTTGGCGTGCGAAGCAGTGAAACCCTTAAGTTCTACCACGAAAACTCTGTCGTGGAAAACGCCGATTAATGAATGCGAGAAACGGTGTTGACAAAGCTAATGTCTGTGGATTTTATGCATCAGTATCAGCAATAATTAAGAAGCGGAAGACTACGAACTGCGGAAAGAGGACACAGTTTGCACGTCCGCCTGTTTGGAAGTCCCGTTATTTCATCAGAATTTTAAACCGCAGCTTTAAACGTGAAAACGGAACCTGGATCAGCGAATAATACGACAGAAGATCTTTAAGTGTCCTGTCACGAACGGAAATAACAGATGGATAGGAGGAGGAGGATGCAACCGTCAGGTGTTCGTCTAAGCAGACCGCCAATCAGTAGATGGGTCTGTTAAGTAAGCATGCGGCCCCCATTTGGACGACCACCATCCTCGTGCCAGTGGTGCCACGATCCTTGATTGCATCGTTAGATTCAGCAAAACCTTTTGCAAACAGGATGAAATATACAAAAGTAAGGGCGCCAGAACAGAGGTCTCACTTGATTCTCCCGGGGCCAGAGGTGGTTTTGGCCCCAAATTTGACCCGAAAGATTAAAATTTTTGGTGTGCCTAATTTCGGGTTTGGCTAAAAGCCTTGGAGACACCTTGGAAAGAAAGTTAACGATAGGTGGAAGTCTTGAGAAAGTCATCAACACAAGCGTGGATAGTCATCTGTTTGAGTTTTAAGGCAGTGGCCTAATAAACGTACGTATGTATGTAGGCCTATGTATGTATGTACATATATGTACGTATATGTACGTGTATGTATGTGCATGTATGTATGAATGCATGTACTTGCGTGCATTTATTTATGTGTGTGTATGTATGTATGTATTTATGTATGTATGTATGTATAAGGTATGTATCTGAACATCTGTATAACAACCGTCAAGAACCTCTTGTATATATGACCAAGGCCTAGAAAGCACCGCGAGTAGGCTACAGAAAAACAATTCGCAATTTATGACAATAGAGCAGGTACAATAATATAGGCTAAGCATGGATCTGGATATTGTCAGAACCTGCAGGCACTGCGAACGATACGGAACGAGGGTCCCAGGCTCCAGTTTCTTCCTTGGATGTTGGACATACTGCGAAATAATTTGAGCGTGATGGCTAAAGAAATTTTTCAAAAGAGGTCCTACAGCGAGGAATGGAGGCTGCTAGTGATCAGTGTCAATGCCTGTGAAAAAATCAGAAAATTTATTTGGCCGCTATGTATCTTTCGAGTGCAAACCATGGTTCAAATTCTGTTAATGCAGTCTACTGTATGTTTAAACCGATATCTTCCGCTTTCACTGTTGATAAAATGAAGCTTCAATCTTTTAGGATCGCATCTCTTTAGGTATCTAGTATCAGTGATTCTAGTCGGTCGACATGTGGCAGGAAGGAATTGATGAGACGACATATTTATGTATAAGTGGCGCTTCATAAATTCACGATTACGATGTGTGTGCCTGGATATATTCACCCGCGCCTTTTCAAGAAGCTCGCAAAGAAAGTCGAAGACATTTTCAGGAGAGTGGTTAAACGCATGAAAAGGCGGGGGTGGTACGATGACGATAAACGAATCGGGTTCGTTACGTGAAGTCGACATAGATCGCATTGTTGAATCATTGTAAATCTCGGAGAAAATCATCTTCGCTATGAGTATCTCCTTAAATCTAATACATACACCCACGAGAAAGCGCGATATGCTCGAGTTCATGTGCGGAAGCGAGATCCGTAAACACCCTTACGGCGCAGCCAAGCGTAGCCAACCCGGTTGTTTCGAGGATGGAACACATAACTCCCTTATGTGTGCCGGGACGGTATTGACAAGCGAGATTCGTCCCAGCAGGAAGATCTTGAATCGAATCAATTTCTCAGCCGGAAGCCAGTGCGGTGTTTCTCGCATGTATTCTAGTATATATGTCCGGGCCTTCTCATCACTGGCGCATCCACGTTTCAAAGAGGAGTGGCTGAACATCCGGGGTCTCACCACGAGCTTGAGGCGCTTTTCTTTGATTGCAATGTCAACTGTAGTGCGTATAAGACGATGTCCTTGAGTGGCTGACCTTAGGATCAGTGGAAGATTTCTAATTCATTTGCTTTAACCTTTGCGTCCCAGGTTTCATTCCCGGTCCACCTCTGGAAATAATTTTTCTGTCAAGCGAGATTATGCTCTGGCAAGGAAAGACTGTCACGTTACCTCTGTTGTGCTGCCTCAAGGACTGGTGGATTGTAACGTAATATAATCTAATCCAATCCTTAGAGCGCGACTCTTTTGATCACTTAGATAGCCATATGCGAAGCGTTTTCAGAGGTTAAAAAAGGCGCTATATCAATGCCTAGATATGCGAGAATTTCGGCTGGTTGGCAAATACACTGTCGGCGCAGCTAAGAACGAACTGGAGCTCACAACCAGACATTTATTGCGTTTTTTGCGGCAGCTGGCCAAAATGTTTGGTCACAGCGTTATTTGTAACAACCGAAAAGGATTGATGAGGCTCCAGAACCCGTGACCACCAGCAGGCATTTATTTTTAAACCCCATATTCTGAGTCGGCTTCGTACCTGAGGTACTCAGATACCGAATTCCTACATTTTCAAAAGTTGGGTTATTAATCGGGTTCCAATTCCCTGGTTAAGTCGCGAGGCTTTTGTGGTCGTGATGAATGCATCCCCCTCCACTGCCAAAGGTCGCCTCTGAATGACTGATGCAAAACTAATGGGAAATTGCGCACGGGGGCGTGGATCAAATGGCCAGCCCTCAGAATCCGTAAATAATTGAGACCAGGACAGTGTCCTTTGAATATTCCACGATCTTCAAAAACTCCTCTCATGTTCCAAAATTGGGAGAGTCAAGATAGTGAGTGATCTGTTAATAGTTCGTGATAATCTAGTAGTTCATTGTTTGTTGAACAACTTTTCCGCATTAAATGAATTTGTGATCCTTTAATCAGGCCCGTACCTAAGCTGCATGCAGCCATTAGGCAATAATTTTAATAATTAGCAACTTATAATGCGCCAGCATCTAATGCACAATGCAACAACCAATGGCGCACCAATGCAACCCATAGGGCACGAAATACATTCTCGATACATCCTTAGATAGCCTACCGTGGTTTTCATGATGTCTGAAAATCTTTAAAGTTATTTTCTTTTATTGGTTTCATTTTTGTTTTTTATTATTGTTATTTATTATTATTTTTATTTTATTTCTTATTTAATGTTGGTCGAAACGTCTTGTACGATATGTCTTTTAAAACGAGACTTTGAGCCATTTCGGCTTTGATCGACAAAAGTAAATGATCGACAAATCTTGCCTAGTTAGCTACATCGGTAAGCGCGTACGCCAAGGAAGCCTCTGTGCGTGAGGATCCCCGGTTCGCGTCCCGGTGGTGGCTTATTTCAGAGATTTGAATCTCGGGCTAGCACGGTTCGAGCAAGGGAACCTTAATGGCGTGGCGCCCATTCAAACGGGCAGCGGTGACGAAGGATCTCACCGGATAGGGTCGGGGCCATACGGTTGCTATAGAAAAGCGTGTGTAATTTATTACAACTTTTCTTCTGCTGTCGTGATGGACCTCAGGTGTTTTATAGAGGGTTTCAATGATAACACCGTTTATACTCATTCTATGTTACGAGCTACACGTAATATAGAAATAAAATATAAAAAATAATATAATAAAATATAATATAAAGTAAAATATAATATAATTATAAAAATAAAACATAAGTATAATAAAATATAATATTGTAGAAATGAATTAAACTTAACAAATATTCGTAAAAAACTAAATAAATTATAACAATTTTTTACTTTAAAACTTGTCCTCTAGTTCAATGTGCCGTCTCAGACAATTACCGTCCTAAGGCAACTGTCTAACCTGTCTATGCCTAGGGACGGCCCTGCTACTAATTAAAGGCTATGAAACTTGAAATGATCTTTAATTTTCATCAGATAATCGTCGACATCACAATCAACTTTCCATTTCAGTCTCGCTCGATAATGTTCGCCCAGCGTTTCCTTGTCCATGCGAGTGTTCAGTTCGTGGTTGGAAGTAGATTTGGGTCACGACCTCGGACTACATTTCAAAAATCACTCATTCTTGCGACCCTCGGATTTGCTAAAGGTCAGATGTGCTGTCCGGATGGCAACGGCAGCGACAGTATCTGTAGCCGACCATGAATTACAGGCATCCACGTCATAGGTGACGTTCAGACTTTACATAAACATGAGCATCAACACGAGCAGTATCAAAAAACTCCGCCACTGCCTGTAGTAGGGTAGTGCCAGTCCCAAGCCTGGGTAAAGGAAGAGGGCGACGTCAACGGCCTTTGATGCCATACGATGTCGTTTAACAGAGGAACTACTACTACTAGAGCCGCATCAACTGTCTTTCTCTAATGCTTACAATAATTCACAAGCGAATTCTTAGTTGAACATAGGCTTAGCGACTTGTACAGGCCTATGTATGATTAGAAGTTATATACATCCATATGTTTAGACTATAGAAGCATTATGATGACAGTAATAGCTCAACGACGTGAGATGGAGAGTGTTAGACAGAACGAAATTTCCCGTTAGGCCTCACAAGAGAAGGCGGCAAACGACCAGAAGTTGTCACACTCATCCCTTGATCATGTGGAAGGTGTCTGACGTGGAGTGATGGTTGAAGACACCTTTGCAACGTCAGATCTGGCATTAATATTAACAGGAGCGGGCGAGACCGTCGACCGAATGCTACCTATGATCCCTTGGAGACCAAGTATATCGGTTTAGACAAACTCAGCGGCCCAACATGGGAACGCCAGAATAATCATGTTTGACATCACAGAGCAGGCGCGTTGATGAATCGAGTATTCACAGATGGATTATTTAAAATGAAATAAACTTTCTAATCAGGCTGCTAGCATTTTAAAGTTGAATTCGTGTTTGAATACATGAAGATCTACTGCAGCTGAGCTGAATTGCCTGCTGCATTTTAGCCTTCTTTCCTCGCAGTCGAGATGCAACTCTTGTTTCGCCCAGCACTCAGAACACTGGTTAGAAGGAAAAGAAGCTTTAAGCTTTGAATTACTTAAACAGAGATTTAGATATCTTCGGACTTAAAAAGTTTTTAAATTGTTCTGTACGTAAATGGATCACTGACAAGAAGTCGAAAATCCTCATGGAAGGGGCTAAATTTGGCATATGAATAGGCCATTCTTTACAAGCCGTTTCCAACTAAGACATTTGGGGAGCCAATAGCGGGCAAACGCAAGACTTTTTATTTGGGACACAATTTAAAACAAATCACCAAGAGGGCACCAAACAAATTTTTTGCAATAGATGGGAAATTTAAACAGAAGTTTGGGTTCAAAATTATCTGTGCTTACAACAAAGAAATTGGTCACGCCATAGCGTCATGTGTACGATGACAGCAGAAACGGGAACATCAAAAAGGAAACCAACCGACCATGTCAAAACTGCTGACTTGGTTGCAGAGGTTGAAACTCAGAAAATGGATTTATCGGATCGTTGTTATGATTCAAAGGTGGATAAAAATTATCTGCCAGTTTGTTCTACGAATGTTCTGTTTTCGTCTAATGGTAAACATCGTAAGGTTGTTCATGTGCAAGATCCTGATTAAGTAAGAAAATCATTAAGAGACTCACTGGGGTCATGTTTGAAGCGCCGTTGGTCGAAATTCGCGTTGAGATCAGACTTGGCAATTGGCAAATCGTTTGTCGTCTAATCGATAAACTGCCCGATGCACAGACATTCTAATAGTAAATGACTTCGGGTTAGAGAAAACGCCGCGAGATGTCGGGATAACAACTAGAGCCGAATCAAAGTCGAGAAATGACTGATGTAACACACACGCAGCTGGGACTATTTGCTCGGACGCAGAATGTAAGTCCAACTGATATTTTAAGTGAAACAACTGACAAGAATGTTTTGATTAAATTGTTTGGGGGATCGGCTGTTAATTAATTACCGTGAAATTACTCATAGTGTGTGTCGAAGAGACTAATTCTGTTACAACAGTCTAGTGTTGAATTGTTCTCGTTGTTTAATTTGGCTCCAGTTCGATTTTTAGTTTTGAAAGAGAGAACACAGGATTGATTGGGAGTGATCCTGCTCACTATCTCTGGTTCCCTGCATGCAGGGAAGCTAGATGTAATACATCCTGATGTTTTACAATCTTGATTACACATCAACATTGATTGTTGATTATGTTGACATTGTTGATTATACATTGTTGATTATACATCTTTACACACTAGCTTGCACGAGCTGCAGCAGAAAAGAGTGGCTTCATTTCTGTTCCTATACCGACCTGCAGTCACCAAGCGTTTCAATGTTGTCTTCCACGGTATATCAGACAGCCTTACTATTTCAAATCAAACTTCTCTCTAGCATAGTTTTTATATCACACCCCTTCGGGAAATCCATCCGTCCATCGATCCATCCATCGATCCATCCATCCGTCCATCGATCCATCGAACCATCGATCCATCCATCCATCCATACATACACACGTACATACACACATACACACATACACATACATACATACATACATACTGTACATACATACATACATACATACGTACATACATACATACATACTGTACATACACACATACATACATACATACATACATACATACTGTATATACATCCATACATACATACATGCATACATACATCCATACATGCATACATATACCCAGACGTAATTAGATGTTTACATATGAAGTCGTATACACGTGGTGTGTACCTGTATCAAGAACGTGTGTATGAAATTCTCCGCATGTGTTAGGCCTAAATGGGGCACTGGATATCCTGGCATGAAAGACTTGTTTATGATGCGTCAGTCTGCAGTCGTTCGCCTGATTTCTTCAGTTGTGCTCGTATCAGAGGCGGCTATACTAATTATCGTTCTGCTATTGGTTCTACTCTTGCGCAGGCAGAGACACACGTCCAAAGACACATACAAGGTAAAGAAGTGAAACAACGATTATATAAACAACGAAAGAAAGGAAAAAGAAAAGCTAAGTGAGGCGGTAAAGGTGAAGAACTAAAAAGAAGAATGAAAAGAATAAAAAAAATTCGGAGGATACCTACGTATATATGTATGAATGAATGCACGTATGTATGAATGTATGTATGTATGCATTTATTTATGTATGTATGAATGAATGCATGTATGTATGAATGTATGTATGTATGTATTTATTTATGTATGTATGAATGAATGCATGTATGTATGAATGTATGTATGTATGTATTTATTTATGTATGTATGAATGAATGCACGTATGTATGAATGTATGTATGTATGTATTCATTTATGTATGTATGAATGAATGCATGTATGTATGAATGTATGTACGTATGTATTTATTTATGTATGTATGAATGAATGCACGTATGTATGACTGTATGTATGTATGTATTTATTTATGTATGTATGAATGAATGCACGTATGTATGAATGTATGTATGTATGTATTCATTTATGTATGTATGAATGAATGCATGTATGTATGAATGTATGTACGTATGTATTTATTTATGTATATATGAATGAATGCATGTATGTATGAATGTATGTATGTATGTATTTACTTATGTATGTATGAATGAATGCATGTACGTATGAATGTATGTATGTAAGTATGTATGTATTTATGTATGTATGTATGTATTTATGTATGTATGAATGAATGCATGTATGTACGAATGTATGTATACATGTATGAATGTATGAATGTTTGTATGTATGTATGTAGGCCTATTAATCTATGTATGTATAAGGACACTTAATATAGCGCATTTTTGCAGCTCATAAAAGCCCTGCGCTATGCATGTAGGGTAGTGAGGATAGAGTGACACGGATGAGAACGAATAGCCGACGTTTGCCAGACAGATGACCACCAAACAGAGGCGGATCCGAGGGCGTTGTTAAACCTCGACAACATAGGGAGACAACATTAACAACAGAGAACTCGAGTGACGTGATGAACAATCTGCTGTCGTTTAGACGGACGACAGCAAATCCCTTATCGGTCAGATGCCACTACAATAGTGCCTCTCCTCCTCCTCTTCATCCTCCTCCTCCTCCTCCTCTTCATCCTCCTCCTCTTCTACCTCCTCTTCTTATTCTTCTTCTTCCTCCTCTTTCTCTTTTTCGTCCTCCTCCTTCTCTTCCTTCTCCTCCTTCTCCCTCCTCCTATTCTCTTCCACCTCCTCCTCTTATAACTCTTCTTCCTGCTCTTTCTCTTCCTTCTCCTCTTCCTTCTCCTCTACCTCCTCTTCCTCCTTCTCATCCTATTCTATTTTACCTCCTCCTCATTCTTATTCTTCCTCCTCTTTCTCTTCTTCCTCCTCCTATTCCTCCTTCTTCTCCTCCTTCTCCCCTCCTCCTCCTATTCTCTTCTACCTCCTCCTCTTCTACTTCTTTTTCGTCCTCTTTTTCTTCGTCGTCCTCCTTCTCCTACTCCTTCTACCCCTTCTCCTATTCTCTTTACATCCTCATTTTATTCTTCTTTTTCCTCCTCTTCCTCTTCTTACTCCTCCTTCTCCTACTCCTTCTCCTTCTCTTCCTCCTCCTTCTTCTCCTCCTCTTTATCCTCCTTCTCCTATTATCTTCTACATCTTCCTATTCTATCCTTTTCCTCTTCTTCCTCCTGAACCTGTGTGACGCGTGCATCCTTTACAATATTAATAGAAGCCTGTCTACTTGGCCGGAATTATGTCGCTTATCTAGACATCAATGCGCTGAATATTTAAACCAATATATATATACGCTGTTTGATATTGATATAGCGCCACTATAAGAAAAGAATCGCGTAAATCTTTGACGCTAAGCGATTGTGCGGTAAGGACTTGCTCCGGGATCTTACAAAGGCAGCATTCTATATAGAGATCTAGTTATCTTCACAGACAGACGGACATACAGACAGACAGACAGACAGACAGAAAGACACGTAGACGGACACGCAGACAGACCTTGTTTCGTGTTACAATAACAACAATACAACCATGATGTTCAAATATAGAACTCTGCCTACGTAGATTGCTGGCTATTCTTTCTTCTTCCTCAGTGAACTCGAAAATGTTTCGGTCGAAGAATGCAACCCAACTGTGGATTCACTCTGGTACCACTAATGATGACGGAACGCTGTCTCTCTCTCTTTCTCTCTCTGTCTGTCTCTGTCTGTCTCTGTCTGTCTGTCTGTCTGTCTCTCTTTCTATATATATATATATATATATATATATATATATATATACAGTATTTATAACCAATAAATGCATTCAGTTTGATCGAATATAGATAGGTAGAAGAGAGAAGAGTGGGAGACCGAGAGATAGAGAGAGAGAGAGAGAGAGAGAGAGAGAGAGAGAGAGAGAGAGAGAGAGAAAGCACGAGAGAGAGGGAGAGGGAGAAGGGTAGAGAGAGAGAGAGAGACTTGGGAGTTGAAAGATAACTCTAATCTCAAGTCTCTTTAGCAGACTGATGACCAGGATTAATGCTGGGTCAATATAATTATTTTAGATATGATTAGATTATTGATACAATATTGGCTAAATGTCCTAGAAGGGATTAATTCCAGCCAGAAGGAAGGAGATAAATAGATGCAAAACTTGTATAAAACTAGGAGTGAGCTCAGTGGCATATCAATATAAATGCAACGGGATTGCTTGCGTAGGGGTGGGGGAATGGACATTCCCAGAGGGGGGCCACATTCTGGCAGTCCACCATGCACGGGTCTGGTCTGAGGGGGGTCAGTATATAACCAAGAGGGGCGGGGAGCGAACCGCCCCCAAGCGCTTGTAGTTAAATCGGCCACTGAGTAAGCTCCGGTACAAAGATAACTTGTTTCTTTTAAAAATCTATTTACGCTATTTTACTAACTTATGCAGTCAAATTTACCAGTCAGTAATCTGTACACGTAACTGATCTTCAGCAGATTTAGTATGTGTATTATATTACATCTGTGCAGTAGAAGCCTACCTCTGTCTGTCCTTCTCTTTGTATCTGTCTGTCTCTGTCTTTGTATCTGTCTGTCTCTGTCTTTGTATCTGTCTGTCTCTGTCTTTGTATCTGTCTGTCTTTGTCTTTGTATATGTCTGTCTCTGTCTTTGTATCTGTCTGTCTCTGTCTTTGTATCTGTCTGTCTCTGTCTTTGTATCTGTCTGTCTCTGTCTTTGTATCTGTCTGTCTCTGTCTTTGTATCTGTCTGTCTCTGTCTTTGTATATGTCTGTCTCTGTCTTTGTATCTGTCTGTCTCTGTCTTTGTATCTGTCTGTCTCTGTCTTTGTATTTGTCTGTCTCTGTCTTTGTATCTGTCTGTCTCTGTCTTTGTATCTGTCTGTCTCTGTCTTTGTATCTGTCTGTCTCTGTCTTTGTATCTGTCTGTCTCTGTCTTTGTATCTGTCTGTCTCTGTCTTTGTATCTGTCTGTCTCTGTCTTTGTATCTGTCTGTCTCTGTCTTTGTCGCTTCGTTAAGTCATCGCCTCTTCGTTCTTTAACACCTGCTGCGACGCACTCGTGCTTTCGAAATGTAGTTCGTATGTCGCGTCAATAACCGGAAACTCTCCGCGACGAAAAGTAGGCCTCCATTACAACACAGACACACACACACACACACACACACGCTATTCATATACATACCCATACGTGATTTCTTCATATACATATATATCGGTATATGTATACATATCAATATATATGTATCTTTAGCTGGGATACGAAGAAATAAGAGCCTTTTTGAAACCTCGATGTAATTGGTCGGATTTACTCTTGGTTATCGTTTTCGAAGCGCCATATCCTAAGTTTAGACGATCGAGGACCGAAACTCCTTCACACAGCAGCAGCTGTACGAGGATAAAGAAAATCGATTGCTCGACGTATAACCATAGAAATCCTCAAGGAAAGAAAATCAATTTCGCACATGAATTCGCGACCGGAATCATTAAACTTGCGACGCCATCTTGAACGTCGTCCGGCACAAAGCCTGCCGTCAGACGCGCCCGAATACATGACCAATTAACCCATTGAGTCCGCCCGTCTGGATGGAGGCGGGATTATGGCGAAGTCGGTTTATTTATGACCCCATATCTTGGGGTGAGGTAGGGTATGATTTTAGGCTCAACCGGTTCTCAAAGAGTCCCAAGAAACAGGACGAAAAGGGAAGGTACGGTCGAATTTCAGTTGCTTAACAATGGACCTAATGGTTATGAAGTGATGCTCTTTTCATTCGTAGTGACATTAATTTCTGTGATATGAGAAACATTGGTTTGAATTTATAAGAATTTCATGATTTAGAAGGCAACGAAGATCTATAACTTAGGAGTGGTGTTGTATACGGGGTGCAACCATTTACCGAAAGCAACGGGGGATTTGTTTATCGACCTTTAAGTGAACATTTGATGACGATAATAGAAAATTAATACGATGCGATCTGACGTCGTGCGGTTTGATGCGATGCAATGAAATTTACGTCATAGGCTTGTGAGTTAATGCGACATGATGAGATTGGAAATGTAATTTGCACGAGCGAAAACTTGAAATGTCATAGATGTAAAAACGCTTTTATTTCTTTTTCCCCCGAGGTATATGTGATCCCTCAGGACTAAAATATATCCGGAGAAAATGTTAAATTATCTGGAACGGCTATTTTATTTCTTAATTGGTTTTTTAATAACATTTTTAATGGTTTTTTATTTTCGGGAACAGTAGGGTTTTGGAATTTGGGTTTTTTTCCTTTCACTTGATTGTTTCAATTAATTCTTAATACAATTTGCGTTACAATGAAGACGTTTTTTGACGTTGTTCAATTATCCTACATGATCTCACCCGAAAAATACTCAATCGACTGTTCCTTAACTTTTTCCACAAAAATCACCGGTTTTAACGTTGTTCCTCGTTGTCTCAACGTTCTTATACATTAGTGACTGATGCGAATTGATACGACCAGTGTGCTGCTAATTAAAACGAAATAATGTTGTGTAACTAAACTAGACTAAGGCTAGACAAGATAAGAACAGACTAGAATATAATAGAATTGAATGGAACAGATTGGACTATACAAGAACAGATTATAACAGAATCGAATTGAATGGAACAGAATGGACTAGACAAGAACAGATTATAATAGAATCGAATTGAATGGAACAGACTGGACTATACAAGAACAGACTATAATAGAATAGGATTGGAATCACTGAATGGAACAGACTAGACTAGAATGGAACAGAAAAGAATAGTACTAGAATGGACTGGAATAAACTGAGTAAACTTTGCGAACTTGCCCTCCATGATTGCGTTTTCTTCCCACGCTCTCTGTCACCCTTCCTCTCTTCCCCCCAACTCTCTGCCGTGCTGCATCCCACGGGGTCAATAGGGTGATCGAGGCACCGATCAGAAAACGGCGATGCTTACACTTAATAGCTTTGTCGATGAGAGGTTTCAAACGGAAGACCGACCGTTCCGCCTGACTGGGCACTAGCATAAGTCAACCAACCGATCGTTCCGCTCGTGTTAAAACATCAGTTCAAGGCGTAGGTCGAATTTCTCGTCAGAAATCTGTACGACGAGACTTATATGACGAGTCCTAACTTATGCAGCGCCTTTTACAAGATGTCGTTCGCAAACACTGAAGACCTCATATGATTCAAAAGAACAACGATCTAGAAAGGCGTTATACGCAGTAATGCATATATAATGAGTCAGACAGGCAGACAGACAGACATACAGACAGACAGACAGACAGACAGAACGACAGACACATTTATACACTAACACAATCAGACTGACTGGCATGCATACACAGTCAGACGCAATGAAAAGAATACATACAGAGAGGAACACTGCATTAAAGGTACTCCTATTATATACTGTATATATTCGTAGAAAGAGACAAGCATGCACACAGAAAAGGATGCAGTGAAACAGGCAAGCGTGCATGGCAAGCAGGGCGGAAGGAGACGTTGAAGGAGGCCAGTCGCAGAGTGGATCGACGATGACACGATGGAGAGAGGAGAGACTGAAGGAGTGGATTAACAATGGAACGGGATAATCTTGATTAATTCGTTACATCGTGTCTCATATGCGACCCAGAATGGCGGCAAAGAGTAAAGGAAATGCTGGTCGCTCTGCAGACGACATGCATGGACGACTCTTTATTTTCTCTCTGCCTCTGTCTCTCCCTCTGTCTCTCTCTGCCTCTGTCTCTGCCTCTGTCTCTCTCTCTCTATCTCTGTCTCTGCCTCACTTTCTTCATGTCTCTCTCTTTCCTATCTTTTCTCTCTTCATTTTCTTCTGTCCTCTCTCCTCTCCTCTCTCCCTCTCTCCCTATATCCCTTTCTCTCCCTCGCTCCCTCTCTCTCTGCTTCTACCTCTGCCTCTCTTTCTTCCTGTCCCTCTCCTTCTCTCTTGCCTCTCTCTTCTCTCTCTTTTCATTATCTTCTCTCCTCTCTCCCTCTCCGTTTTTCTCTCTTCTCTGTCTGTCTCTGTCTGTCTGTCTGTCTGTTTGTCTCTCTCTCTCTCTCTCTCTCTCTCTCTCTCTCTCTCTCTCTCTCTCTCTCTCTCTCTCTCTCTCTCTCTCTCTCTACATGACAGGCAAACTTCGCCGTCGTCCTCTGGAGGCGTGTCCTTCACCTCGACACATACATGATTTCAAATTCACATCTAACGATATAAACCACACACATAAGCATAAATTAGCTGGTATTGCAGACGCCAGTCTGGGGTACAATTCGCCGTCTCATCTTAATCAGACATTACGACTTCTATGTCATTTTCTGAAAGCACAAAAAGCCAATCGTTGATTACTTCAATACGAGAGCCGCAAAGCTAAACCATATGGTGGTATAAAACTGCAACATAAACAACAATAACAACAACAGCAACAACAAAGACCTCATGACATTATCACAGTCGTGGTCATGGACTTCATAATCATTGTTATCGTTGGTTACTTCAATACAAGAGCCGCAAAGCTAACCGTCTGGTGTTATAAAATGATTATATCACTGAAACATACACACAACGATAACATACAGCGACAAAACTGCAACACAAACAACAACATCATTAACATTATCACAGTCGTGGTCGTCGACTTCATAATCATTGTTATCGTCGAGATCATCATTGTTATCGTCGAGATCATCATTGTTATCGTCGAGATCATCATTGTTATCGTCGAGATCATCATTGTTATCGTCGAGATCATCATTGTTATCGTCGAGATCATCATTGTTATCGTCGAGATCATCATTGTTATCGTCGAGATCATCAGTGTTATCGTCTACGTCATCGTCGTCTTAGTCATAATGGTGGCCATTATCATAGTCGTCATCGCCGTCTGCTGTTCTTGTTGCTAATAGAAACGGTCGTATGCTTCCGCCGAAATACAGTTCTGCGACTCGAGACATTACAATATCTTTGCGATTAAAATGACAATGGGAGGCTGGCAGGCAGCATGAGTCCGGAAGGGTCGTTTCTCCGCTCACTCCAACCCCCGTCTACCCCATGCAGGAGTCGACCTACTTAGGGGCGACGAATGGGGCTACACGTTGGTTGAATTGCCCCCGAATTCACGCAATAAAATTATCCGCTTCTGACTACAGGTGGCGTAATTGATGGCACCCGACTCAGCTGGTTTTACCATCTGTTTCGGGTGTTGACTCGAAGGCGAGAGACCGATGGAATGTGTCGATGGAATTTAATACGTCAAAGAACGGTATGTGCCGACAACTACACGCTCACGCAAACGCCATTTGTCATAGACGTCGTCATTCACAGCTCTCATCCGTTGCCTGCGCTGCCTGAATGGATGGCTGGATGCATACGGAGTTCTCCAGGACGTTTTTATGTGCGAATAACTATATCCCAGCACACACACACTCACACACACACACATTCACACACACATTCACACACACATTCACACACACATTCATACACACACGCAATCACACACACATTCACACACACATTCACACACACACGCACACACACACCACACACATTCACACATACACGCACACACACACACCACACATACATTCACACACACACGCACACACACACCACACACATTCACACACACACGCAATCACACTCACACCACACATACATTCACACACATACATTCACACACACCTACACACATTCACACACACACACACACACTTACACATACATTCACACACAAATTCACACCCCCGACACACACATACGCTGGTTCAATGTTAGCCCGCCGTCATGGTCACTATCGGCCGATAGTTTTACATTCGATATTCGCCCACGACTCATTCGAATCCCACCCAATGTTTGTCCAGTACCAACGGCCCAACGTAGTTTAACCTTCCAATCTACAACCGATCGCCAACGCCCTCTGCTTAACTAATTTATTGGTTAAAGAGTGTGGGCTTATTCGAATAACTGCCCCAACTTACTGGGCCGAACTCATGCCGCATAGGTAAAAGTTGACGCGTTAGCCTCTTGTCCACTGTGCTACTATATTGTCCGTGTCCCTGTAGGCCTATGTAGCGGCCCAAGTTTAGTAGGGCACATATGTACTGCTGACCCTGAGAGCCACGTTCTTCCAGGCCACAGTGTGTGTCCGTATCTGGTCAGTTGCACACCGATCACACATTGCGAGATGAGACAAATGGGGTATTGTCTGTAGTAGTAGTAGTAGTAGTAGTAGTAGTAGTAGTAGTAGTAGTAGTAGTAGTAGTAGTAGTAGGTGATGTTTAACGACGCTGTGTCATAATGAAGATGAGCAGCGTCGCCTTTCTCCTTTATCAGGACTTGGGTTTACCTTTCTGTATCTTTTTTGTGTCTCTGCGTCTCTCCCTGTCTCTTCCGTACTGTCTCTGTCTGTCTCCCTGTCTCTCTCTGTTTCTCTCTCTGTCTCTCTGTCTCTGTCTCTCTCCTGTACCTCTCTCTGTACCTCTGTCTCTGTCTCTCTGTCTCTGTACCTCTCTGTCTCTCTCTTTCTCGCTCTGTCTCTCTCAGTCGTCCCTCTCTGTTGGTTAATATACTTTAACAGAAGCTCGGACCGATTAACTGCCCGATGCAAGTACAGATCTGTATCCAATATATATATATATATATATATAATATATATATATATATATATATATATATATATCTTTTATATAATGTATGCATGTCAGATATAATTTATTGCTCATATTTCATTTATCCAATATACGCCAATAAATCTTAATGTAGGCTGTATATAAGACATATATAGTAAATAAAATATGAATCTTACATATATTTCAGACTGTCATATACTGTATAACACGTGTGTAAGACTTTTTTACATGTACATATTCTGCTTCTATGTTATGTATCTAATATATAAAATCTATCTTCTAAATTTGCGATATGATATTAGATATATATAGCTATCATATTAGGTAACTAATATACCAAGTTATCAGTATATTTTAAGCATAAAAGATATTTATAAACATTTATGTATATCCAGTGTATTAAATAAATAAATATAAATATATATATAACTAAATCTTGTACAAAATAAGAGTATGTATAATATATAATGCACGTAGATATGTCAGTAGATGTGTATAGATATATACACGTGTGTCTATGATATTTAATTATGTATATACACAACATACACACACACATATATATATATATTGTATATTGGTCTGTCAAGGTGTGTATGTGTGTGAGTGTGTAGATGTGTCTGAATGCCTCGTCTGCATGACTGATGTCCGTTGAGGACAGCGTGTAACAAGGGAGTGCCAGTTCGCCCGGTTGCTGCTGCTGCTGCTGCTACTGCGGGTGTTGACCGGTAGAGCTCCATCATGACGACTGCATCGCTCGCTTCGGCTGCTGCCGCTGCTGATGCGGCGCCGGTTAGTGCTTTCTAGCAATCGCAAAGACGACGGCGCCGAGGATGAAGAGAGGTGGAGGATGCTGCTGCTGCTACTGCTGCTGCTGCTGTTGATTCAGTCGTCGTAGATGTTTCTTCTTTTACTTGTCGTCGGATCGTGATTCGACTCCGCCGATATGAACTCATAAATAGGCAACAAGACCCTCGCTGTCAGCCGAACTCACCTGCACGCCGAAGACCACCCCCGTGAAAGACCAAAAGCCTCCAACATAGAGGACCTAAGGCTAATCGTGTTGAGGTCCTAGGAAAACCAAGGGCTACCATTTCAGAGGATCAATGGTCACCGATGCAGAGGACCTAGGGACACCGATGTAGAGGACCTAGGAACACCGATGTAGAGGACCTAGGGACACCGATGTAAAGGACCTAGGGACACCGATGTAGAGGACCTAGGGACACCGATGTAAAGGAGCAAAGGCAGCCAATGTAGAGTATCCATGATTATCAGTGTACGAACACACATCTAGCGGACCTTTGGTTCCTAAGTGAAGAACCCATGGCCACCTTTGTAACAAATATTCATCGCCACCCACGTGGCAGAAACAAGGCCACCCACGTAGCAGAACCAACGCTCACTGGGGTAACCTCGACATGGTCGCCAGTGTTTCAGACTCTTCCAAGACCGTCTCTGAAGACCAAAGTGTAGAGACATCAAAACTACACTGCATTAATATATCTGCTAGATTAAGTCGGCAGAAGAGGGAATTTTATCCACCTCTTGGACACCGGATACGCGGCGCGAATCAAAGGCTTCGGCGGCAGTTGGAATTTGTCGATCGTTGCATAGTTACGTTGTGCCGTTGCCATCAAGAGCAACACTCGAACAACATCAAGACTAGCTGTTTCTCTACAACGGGTGTTTAAAATTCAATCCAGTCCACCGCGAATTAGAGCTAGGGATACAGGTCAGTCGAATATTTTGTGTACGTCACCAGGCCTTTGAGAAATTAACAGAGACGCTATGTGAATGACCAAATACGTACATGCATACATACATACATACATACATACATACATACATACATACATACATACATACATACATACATACATACATACATACATACATACATACATACATACATACATACATACGCATATACATACATACATTCATACATGTATAGTTACATACATACATATAAATATATATATACATACATATATACATACATGCATACATACATACATACATTCATACATGTATAGTTACATACATACATATAAATATATATATACATACATATATACATACATGCATACATACATACATACATTCATACATCATGCATAGTTACATACATACCTATATACCCGAAGAAGTGTTGAAAGATAACAGATCAAATGTATGCATGTATAAATGAGTGGATATATGCATATATGTATGCATGTGTGCATGTATGTGTGTATATATTATGTATTCATGTAAGTACTTGCAAGTAAGTAAGTAAGCATTTGTTAACACGACATATGTCCATCAGCTGAGCGAGGAATCGTAGGCGTGGGTGGGTCACGGCGGTCAGACTCAGGAGAAAGATGGTACAAATAGTATGCACATAGTGTGTATGCATTTGTAGGTATGCATGTATGAATGTATGTATGCATATATGTATGTATGTATGTATGCAAGTATGTATGTATGTATATATGTGTGTGTATATGTATGAATGTATGTATGTATGTATGTATGTATATGTGTATGTATGTATGTATGTATGTGTGTATGGATGTATGTATTTATGTACGCACGTACACGTTTTTCTATAGGGAGTCTTAGCGACCGTATAGTTTCGACCCTGCGTGTGCATGTTTCAATGAATTTATCGGGTCGGATATTTCACCAGAGCTGCCCGTTCTGAATGAGAGCCGAGCCGTTATAGCTTCCTCTTGTAGGCCCCACGGACCGCGTGCTATGGCGCGAATCACAAATATCGAAATATAGCCACGATCACCATGCGAACTAGCTTCTTTATTCACAAAGGCGCAGCGACGTAACACACTTGACGAAGGAGATATCCGAAATGTCCATCGCGTGATGCATACATAAAATATAGATATTTGTATACATACATAAATACAAGTAGGCCTATAGTAGGCCTAATAGAGATGTTCATTCAAACGCCGACGAACATGAACACAGACACAGGTAAACGGACTTGAGTAAGACCGAGATGACAGCTAAATGAAATCAAAATGGATCTAGAAAAGACCAAAGTGAGTTATAGCTTCCTCTTGTATAGCCTAAAGAAAACTGAATGATAATTTTAAGGTCAATAATAACATGAATTGCAGCCCAGAGTATAAATCACCGAAGAGTCGACGAACTTATAAATCAAGCGGAGATGACGTCATCATCGATGTTGGTCTTGGTCGATATCAGTTCTTCGTTTCTACTTCTTCTACTGAACGCCATCTTCAATTCGAAATCAGGTCAGCGAGTAGTAATCCGTATAACTGGGCCATGCAATTCCATGACCTCATCGGCTCCTATAAATAGCCTTCCTCCCGTTTTATTTCACCTTTAGCTTAGAATTAGAAGGTAAATGTAAATGTACATGATTTTCTGTAGCAACCGTATGGCCTCCACCCTGCTCATTTTTCAATGAATTTATTGGGTGAGATCCTTTACCATCGCTGCCCGTTTGATTGTATGTCACGTCATTTAAGGTCCTCGTGTACGGATTGTGCTATCCCGAGATTAAAATCTCTTAAATAAGCTACTATCGATATCTTGTCGTTGCATTTCGCCCAAATATAAATAATAATAGTAATAATACACCTCTTTGGCTTACATGCTTTCAATTCGAAATTAGGTCGGCGAATAATTTTGTTAAGCGTGAAAGTGGGTCACCGCTTCTGTATTACCCGAGACCTCATCTTGACCTACATCTACCAGCGGCCATTGGCGCGGTCGCGGTGATTTAATACCAGTGCAGGACGCAAGGGAGTCATTAATAATTGATGGCGGTGAATAGAAGACCTCTCTCTGACCGATGCTGTTTGTTCGTATTATGCACCATGGACCGCCACACCTATATACGCGGGCTCTATATCAGACATTCTCTGCTCTATCTCTGTATCTGTCTGTCTCTACTTCTTACTGTCTGTCTGTCCGTCCGTCCGTCCGTCTGTCTGTGGGTCCCTCTGTTTGCTCATTTAAAGCTGAAAGAATGCCCAGGTTCTATTCGGTTAAGGTGAATAGAATTGCTGTGCTCTGGAATTTATGTAGCGTTTGAATGGACCACTCAGCCAGGGACTTTAGATGCCAATGGAAATATTAGCAGAGGGTTGCATTATGCGTACCTGCTTTTCTACGGATGAGCAGCAGATGACTGGGAGAGGAACAGACTGAAGCAAGGGTAACAAAGTAAGAAAGATTTATAGGCCTGCATAATACACGAAGACAGACATACATACATACAGACAAACAGAAAGATGGACAGATAAATATAAAGAAAGAAAAGAAGGAAGGAAGACTCATAGATAGACTGATGGATTGATTGATAGATACACAGATTGATTGAGAGATGGATGTATGGACGGATGGAAGGACAGAGAGAGAGAGAGAGAGAGAGAGAGAGAGAGAGAGAGAGAGAGAGAGGAGAGAGAGAGACTGAGAGACTGAGAGAACCACTGACTGACTGGCTGACTGATTTACTGACTGACTGACTGTCTGATTGATTGATACATCGACTGATTTGGTTGATTGATTGATTGAAGTGTTGTCAGATGACGTTCATCTGCTATCACATGATGGGTCGAAGACGTTGAACCCGGGTGACCAGGTTTCGCTCGAGTGTGACTTCTACAAGGACTCGTTCAACCTCTTCGACAACCCTATCCTCTGGCGCAAGAACCAGCTCGACGAAGAGACCCAGATGAACATGATGGGCAACCTCCTCGAACCATTCGCGTCGACTAAAAGGTTCAAGGTCGCCTTCACTCAGAGACCACCTCGCTATAGACTCGGGCTCAACATCACAGGTAAGCCAGCCATCGTCAGGGAAAGCGCCCAGGTAAATGGCAGGTATACGAATCGTTCACAGGTAGCCTATACAGCGAGTGGTGGCCGATTTTCATTGTTGATTCTGCATGCGAATCGCTTGGTGACAATGTTTGGCATGGCAGTACCTGAATATATTGATTTATATTTATCGTCATAAATGTCGTCGTTATTATCGTCATAAAAGAATTCAATTTCGTCATTCATCGTAACCATTACGTTGAATTACATTACATTAGGCCTAACATCATAAACATCAACTCCGCTCATTCAAAAGTCATTGACTATCTGCATTTATTGATCTACATCATCTTTATCTTCAGTTCTCATCATTCGTCATTCGTTATCGTCATTTAACGCCTTCAACCTTCTTTCGTTATCTTCATTTATCATCCTCTTTCGGGAATCTGGGTGACCAGGTTTCATTCGAGTGACCCACCACCCACACTGGCCTCCATATGCTGGATAACGAGTCAGCTCTCTTTGTCTGTCTGTCTATCTGTCTTGTCTCTGTCTCTGTCTGTCTGTCTGTCTGTCTATCTTGTTTGTCTGTCTCTGTCTGTCTCTGTCTGTCTCTGTCTGTCTGTCTCTGTCTCTGTCTTTATCTGTCTGTCTGTCTGTCTGTCTGTCTGTCTGTCTGTCTCTCTTTCCATTTAGTGTCTCTATTTTATATTCTTTTCGGCTTCAACAGAGTGCGTGGCAGTCTAGTGGTTAGTGTGCCGGTCTGTCAATTGAAAGGTTGGGGTTCAAATGTCCGCCAGGGCAGAAATTTGTTTCAAGATTTCGGCTCCAATTGAGCCCCCTAGCCAACTCAGCTATAATGAGTGCACTGACTGTACACTGTCAGTGGGAGGATAAGGCAGCGAGGGAGAGAGCTGGCCAACCCTCCCTCATATACCATGTCCACCCTGTCCAGAACTATGCAGAACTATGTGGAGATAACCTTTTGTGACCGATAGTAACAATTCACTGCATGGCTCCAGAAGCAACTTTACGTCTCTCCCGTGTGTTGGGGCTTTGCTGGGGCACAGGCTAGGGCTCGGCTCCAAGCTTTGATGCAGAGACTTGTGCGTCTCCACTATCTTCCTGAGGCCTCCCCAACGTTCGATGAACTCTGTGGCATAGCCGATGCTCTTCTCTTTAAAGCAATCTTGAACAACCCAAGTCATGTCTTACATCAGCTACTCCCGCCAGTTAAAACCCTCAGTTATTCCCTTCGGCCCCACACCCATGATCGTATTATTCCTCCCACTGATAATTTAACGCGTAAATGTTTCATTATTAGGATGTTGTATGCATATTAAGTTTTCTTGTTTTCTTAAATACTTGTAAACCGATGTGCGATTAATAATAATAATAATAATAATAATAATAATAAGAAGAAGAAGAAGAAGAAGAAGAAGAAGACAATTTATATAGCGCCGTAGCACAGCTGAGGCCGAAAAACAGTGCGCTGTACATGGGTTAAAAGACAGCTATTGGTTAATAAGGAATAAACTTACTTACTTACTTACTTACTGTAGGAAGCCCTAGAAAATTGGCCAGATTTTTAGAGATTTTCCTTTGACCTTTAGTCAAAGGTTTTCCGTTCCTTGAGGGTCGTTTCGACCTCGGGTAAAAGGCGCTGATTGACTTTCAGATGTAAGACTTGAGGATGCGGGTAATTACACCTGCGAAATCAACGGTCCACAGAACACCCTGCTAGGGGTGGTTGTCTACGTCCTGCTTGTCCGAGGTGAGTTCCTATCTGTCGCTGAATCAATTGAAATCAGTTTACACCTACAGCACTATACGTTGGAATAATATATTAGTATAAAATCGCCTCAGATTCACATTTCTCTGTGACTTTGTGCTCGTTATAAAGTTTCGTAATAATAATAATTATAATAATAATAATAATAATAATAATAATAATAATAATAATAATAATAATAATAACCTTCTCCCTGCCAGAGCCGGATGAGACGTAGCCGTTCCAGATGCTCATTATTGTCTCCGGACTAATTTTTTCACCACCTGAGGGATTACATCTACCTCGAGTAAAATAATAATAATAATAATAATAATAATAATAATAATAATAACAATTATTATTATTATTATTATTATTATTATTATTAAAATAATAATAATTATTTTAATACTTTTTTCGTGCCACCTTGGGCCTAGCCGGACTGCAAGACACGCCCTTATAAATAACTTTATTTGGTGTGGTCTCCACAAAGCTGGTTTCTCTGCAACTAAGGAGCCACCTGGTCTTGTAAGGTCAGATGGAAGGTTAGGTCCCTGTGGATGAGTGGAAGCTTCCTGGCCTGGGATGCCATTGTTATCGACACCTTGGCATATTCTTATTGTCCCAGAGCTGCCGAGGCCGCGAGAGCTGCCGCTGAAATACCAGCAATAAAGAAAAACTGCCAAGTACACTGCTATTCTACTCGCATACTGCTTTGTGGCCTTGGCTTCTCTGCTCGCATACTGCTTTGTGGCCTTGGCTTCACTGCTCGCATACTGCTTTGTGGCCTTGGTTTCACTGCTCGCATACTGCTTTGTGGCCTTGGCTTCACTGCTCGCATACTGCTTTGTGGCCTTGGCTTCACTGCTCGCATACTGCTTTGTGGCCTTGGCTTCTCTGCTCGCATACTGCTTTGTGGCCTTGGCTTCTCTGCTCGCATACTGCTTTGTGGCCTTGGCTTCACTGCTCGCATACTGCTTTGTGGCCTTGGCTTCACTGCTCGCATACTGCTTTGTGGCCTTGGCTTTGAAACTCTGGGCCCAATAAACCAAGACACGGCTTTTCTTAACAGCCTCGGCCATCGCCTTGCGCAGGTAACTGGAGACAAGAGGGAAACTACATTTCTCTATCTATTGCCATTCAGAGCTGCAATGCAGTTGCTTTTGCCACCATGTACATCAGCGAAGACCAGCCGTTCCAGAAAAATGCTGTCCCTAATTTTGTATTCCTGAGGGATTAGAGATACCTCGGGGAAAGTAATAATACATATTCATTAGTTTGTTCCTTTCTGATTGCTTCCTTGCTTCCTTCATTCATTCTTTCCATCTTTCGGTGTTATTTTCTCCTTTATTCCTTTCATCCTTCTTTTTTCTTACTTAATTCCTTGTTTCCTTCTTTTTTCTTTCTTCCTTCGCTCCCTCTTTTCTTCCTTATAGTTTTTTTCTTCCTTCCTTCATCCCTTCCATCCATCTCTTCTTCCAGCCATCGATCATTCATTCATTCATTCATTCAGAGAATTTATTTAGTGTAGATACCTACTCACTCAGAGACACACCCTGCCATGCCCCATCCAATGATTCTTTCATCCATCCAGCCAAATCGTTTTTCTGTATTCATTCATTACTTTCTCATTCCGTTCTTCATTTCTTACAGCCAACCATATAGTCTATACTTTTCTTCCTTCTATCCATCTGGCCTTATTTTCTTCCATTCTTTCATCCTTCCTTACATCCTTCCATATGGCCTTTCTTTTTCTTCATTCTTTCCATCCATCTGGCCTTCCTTTCTTCCTTTCATCCTTCTTTCTCTCCTTGTTTTCTTCCTTCATATAATACCGTTCATTAAACTCTTTCCGCTATTAAGTCGTTCGTCTTTTCATCCCTTGTGTCCTCAAAACGCGTCTCTTCTCATTCGTTTTGCTCTTCATCACCACCTTTCTTTCCATTCACTCGCCGCTTCTTTCCTGCTTCACATTCTCAATTGTCTCTTTCTTTCTCTCGATATTCCAGGCTCCAAGTAAAGCCTTCAGCTGCCGATGCGTCGAACCGACAGACGCTCTTTCATGCCGGGTGATTGTGCATTATACAGTCTGGTGTGGGTCCCCTGTTTCGCCCCAGCTGCCGCCATAAACTATTGCATGCATTCATGCTCACTGATTTGGATCCTCGAAATTCCTGCAACTAAAACGCAGGCAGAGAGACACAAAGAATAGCGGTACAGGCAGGCAGAGATACACATGGACATCGATAGAATATTTAGAGAGAGAGAGAGAGAGAGAGAGAGACAAAGAGAGACAGAGACAGAGACAAGCGGTATAGGCAAGCAGAGTACACATGGACATCGATAGATAAACAGAATATCTAGAGAGAGAAAGAGAGACAGAGAAACATACAGACAGACAGACAGACAGAGATAGAGACAGACAGAGAATTAGACAGGCAGACACATGGACACACAAACATAGACAGATAAACAGAGAAGGCGCACTAATTTAATATGCAGGGTTTCGCGTAGGCCAATCAGGTCATATACAGGTACTGCGGCCAGGGTCAAAGGAACAGAGCGACTGAAAAAATAAAGAAAGGGAGAGAGAAAGAGAAACACAGAGACAGAAAGAGACAGAGAGACTGAAAGACAGAGCGATCTACAGAGACATATACAGAAAGAGACAGAGAGAAACAGAACGAGTCAGACAAACTTACAAAGAGACCGACAAAGAAACAGACAGACCTGAAAAATGCATATCTAACGAAGGCCGAACCCTATATATATATACCGAGAGATAATGTATATATATACACATACATGAGTATACAGTAATATTAAATATATATTAGGATGGTCCGCGCGTATGTGGTAAAAAATAAAATTTAGGTTTTAATACTGAAATTTGTCAAATGAGTCCATTATATAAAACAAAAAACTGAGTGCAATTTGACGTAAATTGAAGAATATTTAGAGTCTGCAAAGACCTCGGGAGTTTCATCCGTTATGTCGTTTTGCCATCCTTCACTTCCTTCACCCATCTATGCTCATTTCTTATTGGCGAATTGAAAGTCTAATGTAAGTATGGCTCATTTGCTAATAAATGTCGAATTTCTATTCACTTAAATATGCTAGGTTAAATTTTTGACACAGTCAATCAAGATACTCAAAGCCTTATCAAGAATCCGGAAGACAGCTTTCTTGATGGCTCAAAGGAATACTCGAAAGGGTTATGTGGCTGGAGAGGACAAAGTTATGGTACGGAAAATGAAACTGTAAGCCAGTAAGAAAAAGTCTGAGGAAACAGTAATAGATTAAACACAGAGGTGAAATTTCTAACCAGTTGGAGTTGAGCAGTAGCAGTAAGGACACAGCTGGTGAAGATAGCGATCCATTGTGCTAGCGTATCAAAGAGAAAGCAAAAGTCATCTAGTAAAGAGCTCAGCAAGCATTCCTTTGTCACTGAGAGGGTGGCTATAGCTTTCAGTCGAACTGAAGTCACTGGCAGGGAAGCACCACATCTGTTTATTGTTACTGCTCAAATTCTAGGTCATGAAATTCAGGACTTGCCATTAGGTCGAAGTTCCATTCGCCGAGCCAGGAGATTATATCGAGAAAAGTTTGCCAACACCTTGAAACTTCAATTCTCGCCAAATTCTACCTTACTTGTTCATTGGGACGGAAAACTGCTTGTTTTTTTTCTGGATGGAACAGGGTAGATCGACTGCTTGTTACTACTGCGTCGGGCGTTGGAGTAGAGCAACCACTTGATGACAAAAAATAACTCCGGCTCTGGAGAAGCTCAGGCCAGTGCTATGATCCGATGTCTTGATGACTGGAATCTGCGAAAGAAGGTCACGGGTATGAGCTCTGACACAACATCCAGCAATACTGGTCACCGTATCGGTGCATATACTTTGAGAGAAAAGGCACAAGCCTGAATCTACTTCTTTTGGCCTGTGGTCACCATGTGATGGTAATCATGGTCAAAAAGGCATTCATTGTCCTAATAATTGCTGCCCCCCACTGGTCCAGATACCGTCCAGCTGGGTTTCACCGTTTCAAAGACAACTGGCGTTAGATTGACCAGAGTAGGTTTGAGACAGCAGGAGGTCCATCATCCTAGAGAGAACTACAAAGAACTTCTAGAACTAGTAATTATTTTTCTTGACGGAAAACCATATCGAGGTATTCACTTCATACCTCCTGGAGCCCTTCATCGGGCTCAGTGGGTGGCAAGCATCATTTATTAATTTAAGATGCGGATGCTCCATTTTAGTTCAGACTGAAGCCATTTGAAGAAAATAGTATCTTCCAGTATCTTATGTTCATTTGTGATGTTTGCATTCGGGCATGATTACAGGCTTCCAGTGTCGTCTCTGCTTCTGCTAACAAACTTCATTTCCTTCGACGGTTCACTGAACACAGATCCCAAGAAATTCGTCAAGTCACACTACTCCTACCATACGTCGTCACCTGAGGTAGCTGAGTGAGGTCACACATGGGTTGACCTTCTATACAAACACTGAGTTCACTAAAAAAGTATGGTCAACAACATCAACAGAATACATCCGTGCACCCGAGTCTAAGGCTGACTCGACACACGTTAATGTTAATACCCCACTTAGTTTTTGTTACCTCCAACACAGTAACCGTTTTGCAGATCTCGTAATTAAAGGATTCATTCTTGCAGTTCTTACCAGAAAGCTAGAATGAAAAACAGGACCATTTTGCTTCAATGCGAATCGCGATGGCGCTCAAGGTTGTGAATGACACAGCCGAAAAAGGAGTAAAGCTGATCCAGGATTACTTACAATTCTATTCTTACAAATAATGAACAACAGAACAATATTTACTCCAAGTCGTTCAGCAGCATTTGCCACAAATTTTCTGACTCCAATAGGAAGACCGCTAGCCGGACAAGAATCAAACACCGAATAACAATTTGAACTGGCGCCTCACTAAAGACAAGAACGCTTAAGACAAATTTCTGACTGAACTTGCAAGCTGCTGACTTTCTCATTACTACTTTGTTACAATAAGGTAAAGCTAAGAGTTTAAGTCATACTAAAATACATACTTTGTTGTGTTTTATGTACTGATTCGCATTTGTTTTCCATAAAACCGCATGATATGGTATACCCAGAAATCTTTGATCGCTTTGCTCAACCCCTAAATATTGTTAAACTTGGCTGAAATTTTCACCAGATGCATTGCAATGTCCGGTTCCAAAATTGAACTTTACATTTTTTGACCATACTAACGTGTAATGTACATTTATAAATGCCTGTATCTTTTTAGTCGCGGTCTCATACACGGCTTGTTTCTAAAGATTTCCCACATACAGACCCGACATCCGCCGAATGTTTCTTATAAATAGTCGTCCGAGTGAGCTTCATTAGTTTTCCAATTACCGATCTGGCGCAGAGCCAATCCCCTGGCGGTTCCGAACAAAGCGACTCGCTGTCGACCAGCGTGCAGGTATATCGCAGCGAGACATTGCTAGGGACTGGTTTTCATGTGTGCAGGGGCGTTGAAATCCAGTCGCCCAGTCTTTCGCGGACCGCGCGCACGCACAATGTACGGCGGCGCGCGCTCGTGAACATGTCCGTGCTAAACAGCTTTCGAAATGTATAAAGCCCGCTGGGGTTTCACTCGCAGCTGTCTGCCTCACTGCGCCGCTGCCGAGATTTGAGAAAAGGACTCGGATTTTTCGCCGTCGTTTTCTCCTTCGCTGGTTTCATCTCGACTGGAAGAAAATTCAGCCATATCTATGCAGCGTAATTTAATATGAATGAGGAATTATATCACACCCTTTCCAAATAGCTGTGCCCAGAAGCGTTAAATCGTCGTTGCTTTGCAGTATTTGCAAGCGACTGCTTTTCTGTGGAGCATTTTTATATCCGCCGTTACATAAACTACACTTTAAATATAATGAGACAACACTAAAAGGAATCGCTTGGATGCAAATCGCGCCAGTAAGATATGTTTTGAGCAAAAAATGAAAGCCACAGCAATGCTTTGAGAGACTTCTAAATGTTGCATAATAAACCGCTGCTTTTCTTTCGTTATCTACCTAGATTCTGATCCATCATTACAGGACTGCAGTCAGAAGATTTAATTAGCAGCTTTACTTTATTTCTAGTAGCAGTAAATAATTAAAGCGAAAATAAACGTTCTGTAACCTGTTTTATGAGCAATAAATGCCATTAATCCCACAGTCGAAAATTTCTAAAGCACTACTTGAAAGCCAAGTCCAAGGCACACGCTTATTCACGACCGCTGCGTCAAGTCGGAGGTATTGTCCATGTATAGATGCCATGAGAAGAAAAGCATCCAGTTGCCCAGGGGACGAGAGAGGGAAGGAGGCAGGGGAGCTGTAATATTATGATGGGTTGTGTATCCGAAAATTAGGAGGAGGGAAATAGAAATTCGGCAGACTGGGCAGAACAGGTTAATATTTTTTAAAATGAAAATGTGGGACTTTAGTTTTCATATTTTGAATAGCTTTAAATTACCGGATATTCATAATGAACAACGACTTCTTATTGTAGTCACGACAGAAGTGTCTGGTTCTCAAGCCGTAGTGAATGTGCTTGTCAACAATAAGTCTTTGAGCGCTTTGGTCTCAGTGGTGTCTGCCGTGACAAGACATTAATTTTACGGTGTTTACGTCGTTTTGCCTACGGTGTGTAGAATGCGTGAAATCGGTTGACGGCTTTATCAGCGTTTGATGCAATGATTTAGGCAGAAATCGCAGTTTGACGAACCCAGCCCTAGTAATGCGTCATTAATTTTGCGTCATGTCGACGACATATGATGCTATGTTATTATGTGTTATGCTGTCTATGTTCCACTGGACGTTAATCTGCCACCGTTGTGCATTGCGATTGAATGCAGCAGGAGTGGAAATCATACAGAGAGAGAGACAGAGAGAGACAGAGAGAGAGACAGAGAGCGAGAGCGAGACAGACAGACAGACAGAGGCAAAGAGAGACAGAGAGAGAGACAGACAGACAGAGACAAAGAGACAGATTGCTTGCACGTGCGTGCGTGGGTGCTTGTGTGTTAAGGCCGGAAGTCTTGTCGCTTAACTCGGTAGACCATAAAATAAGTTACGTATAACAAAATACTCCAGGTCGTATGTAAGTATTAGTTCTATAACAAATGAAATGTCTAGAGCTAGGTTGGAATAGGGTGGACGGTCGATTGGTCGAGAGCTTCGCCTCTTAAGGCAGAGTCCAGGCGAATTCGTGCCTCCACTTGGACGGTTCTTAAACCGATCCTTAACATGCAGTTGCTTAGTTGATTGATTGATTGATTGATTGATTGATTGACTCTAGTTCCATCTATTGATTCCCTGTGCATGAGATGGTGGCGCCATATAAATGTATACATATCATACAAACTACAACGTATGAGTCTACGTCAGTATATATAGCGCAGTATATATGCAGTGTTTATACACAGACATATTACATACATCGTAGTCATGCATTGTAGTTTTTTATGACTATACACACCAGATATATATAGGCAGATACCTTTATGTAGTAGGTGTAAAGGGGTTTGCCGCAACACAGCCAAAGCCAGGGTGAAAAAGTAGGACTGTATTTGTTCTCCATCACCCGCGCGCCTTCTAACCCCCACTCGTACCAAATCACAATACTAAGCCCACCTAAGGCCCCCCAAAACACATCATCGCACCTGCTGTGGTATGTGATCTTACCTTGCCAACCATAACAGTATGCAATCTCTCAGCGATCGTTGCTGTTGCAAGCTCTATCGTCTCCTTGAACGCCAGTGAAAACGGCCGGCGGTTTTTCATAGGCAGCACATGAAACATTCTAGAGCCGAACACTCAGCTTCCGGTTTAGCTGACAAAGATTTCTGAAGCTGACATACTGAAGGCGCAGCGAAGAGGCAACACATAAACATCTTCCGTTCCGTCTCTATCCCGTTTCTGTCTCCCTCTTAGAGAGTAATATGATAACGGTCACCGCGGTAATTACGCGGTAACCGCGCTAACAACGGTAATCCAAAGGTAACCGCGGTAATCCCGCAGAAATAGGAAAGCATTTGAAAAAATGACGGTAACGATGGGGTGATGGGTAAACATTGGATCGTAATATGCGGAAATGGGGAAATAAAGTTGCGGTAACACGGCGGTAATGGCTACGCGGGCTATTTGTAATTGGATATTTGAGCCAGTGACGGCTCTTCCATAACCGCCTTAAAGTGGCGTCTGGTCGCTTTCTGTTGCCTGAAGGGCTTTACTGGTAAGGACCCAGCATCACAGTCCTTGCAACTGGGAAGAGCGCTCTGGATGCGCTTTTCACGCCAAAGACATGGCTTTGGAGTTGACCTGCCCTGTATCAGTTTCTCAATGGATTTTACAGTAAGTACCTGGGCAGGACTTTCCGCAGAGATCCCTCTCACCCACCTACGTTATTTGCCTTAGGTTTGCTTCCGCCACGCACGCCTCTACAAGGCGATTGGAACTGGTAAACGTCGTTAGAGCCTGGGCCGGCGAAGGGTACGAGGAGCGGCGGCTGGAAGGACCCTTTTTTACGCCCTGGTTTGGACCAGGGTGGGGCGAAACCCCGGGACCATTTGGGTCGAGGTGCGATGGCGTGTTCTTGAGGACCCGGGGGCGTTGGCCTAGTATCTTGGGGGGTACGAGTGGGGACTGGAAGACGCGCGGGCAGCTGGGGATAACTACTGCCCTATGTTTACACCCTTGTTTTGGTCAGGTTGAGGCAAAACCCCATTTTATACTTGCTTATATTATAGTAAACATAAGGCTACATGACCATACTATATGTGTACTCAATGTCGCAAATATGGTAACCAAGACTTGGTGCTGTACTGGAAATGGTCTCATGAATAATTGACATAAGTAGTCGTCCAGCGGTGCAGCCATTATGGTAAGGTACGATACCTCGGGGGCGTTAGGAAGGCCTTTTAACCCTCTCGGTCGGTCGGTCGGTCGGTCGGTCGGTCGGTCGGTCGGTCGGTCGGTCGGTCGGTCGGTCGGTCGGTCGGTCGGTCGGTCGGTCGGTCGGTCGGTCGGTCGGTCGGTCGGTCGGTCGGTCGGTCGGACTCTTTCTGCAGAGGTCGTCGTTTCTCACAATGAAAGAAAGATGACCGACTGAGGTCGGAGTTTATGGAGGACGTTCGACTGAAAAAGACTGTTTATCACCGGCTGCCTTGTTCTTCCAGAGGATCAATCAAAAGGTTCCCAACTGACCTAGTAATGAAAGTGCGCTTAGGTCAAGTCATTGAGGTGTTCTAGTCGGAAGTGGCGTGTCCTTAGATTTTGTCCTGCTTCACCTACACAATGCACATCATAATGCAAGAATTCAACAAAATTTAATGCGGGTTATTCGAATGTATTCACCCCTTGAAGGTAATAAAAGGGCAAAACTAACAAGCCTCTATAGAAACTTCTC
This sequence comes from Norana najaformis, assembly GCA_964023275.1. Taxonomy (NCBI): domain Eukaryota; kingdom Metazoa; phylum Annelida; class Clitellata; order Crassiclitellata; family Hormogastridae; genus Norana; species Norana najaformis. Next base: position 31,031,179 of record OZ029921.1, read on the forward strand.
ACAGTCGTGGTCCCGATGTCAAAGAAACACTCGGTTGATGAGCAAACACGACCACAGCAAATCAATGACCAGTCATCTTTTACGTGAATAAGGCTATAAGCAACCCACTCCTATGGGAATGGGCCCCGCAATTGCGGGCGAAGCATATGGGGTGATAGTCGTGTATTCGTTAGGATGCAAGTTTGAAAGCAAATAATAGAGATATCTAGTTGAAGGATCTATCGCTTTCAAGAAGAGCATATTATAACAAAAACAATGGCAACTCTGCCAACATACAAACTACCCTTTTACAGAGTTTATATATCATTGAAAAAACTGTTATTTAAAAAATCTGTTCACTGCTGCTCATTTTCTCTGCTTTTCCCTGCCCGCATGCCCATGTTGGGCCCATATGAGACTATATTCCCATATAGGACCCTTATGGGGTCCACATGTCCCATAAAATGTTTATGGGCACACTGGCAGGTTGCAGTCAAAGACTGGAATCCTAAAAGCACTGACTTTGCCACTTACGATCTTTCACAAGATATCTTCTCAGTAGCTGTCGTAGCCAGATATCTTCTGAGTAGATATCATAACCAGATATCTTCTGAGCAGATATTATAACCAGATATCTTCTGAATATATATCACAACCATATAACTTCTTCTTAATACATTTCATAACCAGATATCTTCTCAGCAGATATCGAAACCAGATATCAACCGAGTTTATATCATAACCAGATATCTTTGGAGTAGATATAATGACCACATATCTTCTGATCAAATATCATAACCGGTTCCTTTGTGAAGTGAATGAACTGACAAAAACCACTTATCTACATATCACATCCAGACCTCATTTTGGTCATGCAGCTCAGAATTCTACATTCTGCTCAGATTAATCTGCGCCTACAATTCCTCGCTCAACTGATGGACGTATGGCATGCTAACAAATGCGCTACTTACTTACTAATATATATTCACATTTCAATCTGTTTTTTATTATTTCAGTAAGCATAAGCGATATAACAATAACCGGAAGTAATATAGCAGACACCGGAAGTCCAACCAGTCACCTCGTTTTCACCGAAAACCATCCAGGAGCACTTCGTTGTCAAACGATCGGACACTATCCTCCGACAGCTATCTCTGTCTTTATCGGTTCACGCAACATCACTGCCGATCTCTTCTTCAGCCAGACAGTGCGCATGACCGGAAGTCGGGGCATGCGCCTTGTGGAGTACGTCACCGCCAGATGGAGCAACAGCTTCTATGCCGTACCGGAAGACGATGGTCACATGCTCTACTGTCACGTGACCATCTCTGGCTTAGCGCCGAACGCCAGTCGGGAGGAGATTTCGGTCAACTGTGAGTTACCACAGGCTTTGCTTTCTTGATTACTTCCTGACTTACTTAGCTGCTTGCTGACTGACGGACTGAACTCCTGACTGACTGACTAACTAAATGACAATTGCTTACATCCTTTCACATATATACATGCCTACTTATATATGTAAACATCGAAGTATAACGGATGGTGTTACTGTGGGTGATCTTTCGTAAATGTAACGCAGTATCTAGTGTAACTTAAAGAAGACTACGCCTATTAACACAGAAATGTCTTCTGTTTCCCGAAGATGCTCCGATCATCAGGTGCTGTGCATGTTCAGCCAACTGGGGCGAACGGAATGCCTTCCTGCGCTGCAGCGTGAGGGCCAACCCTGGACTAATTGGCCTCTACTGGATGCTGGACGTCAACGGCACCATAGTAACACATGGACAGGTCAACGGACACTTCTGGACAGTGGTCACGGTAACTGGATGCTACGCTTTATTAGCCATGCGATATATATATACCTATGCAGACACATCGCTTATTGATCATCACATTACTACATTTTCTCGAACTACATGTATACAGTTGCCTTAGCCACGGTCAGAGCGCCTCTGAGAAGCTCAGCAGAGGCGCTATACAATTATCTCTTTACGGTTACAGTTTTATATTTTGATCTCCTGGAATTCGTTACAAATACGTCTGACGTGTGAATAGGCGTTGATGATGTGATGAAATCAGTCCGTCAGTAAGTAAGTAAATAAGCAATTTCTGTTAACGTGTGATTAGGCTCGACAGGCGACAGACAGATGATGGAGTCAATGACTTCATTTTCGCTGTCACGTCTAACCAACCCTGAAGCATAATCTGGCCGGCGGAGACATGGGATGAGATGTGTAGAAGGCCCATTGATGTACTTTGCTTGCCTCCTGAAGAATGCTCTGTCATAGAAGCCATGACGTCCGCTTGGACCATCTGAGCATTCGTAGCGCTATTTTTGCCTCTACGTAGGCGAATCGGTGCTTAGTTCCAACAGGTCTCTAATTAGAATCCGACATCTAGACGGCGTTGGTAACAGAATGTTGACAATGATCGAGTGCACTTCTTCGCATTCGAACCATTTATAGAGAAATTCAGATCGTCGACGTTGTCGTCGTCGTCGTCATCATCACAATCATAATCATCATCATAATCATCATCATCACCATCATCATCATCATTATTATTATCATCATCATCATAATCGACATCATCAACAGCATCTCCGCCATCATGATTAATCACAGTGTCATCATCATCATCATCATCAACAACAACAACAATATCACCACCTGTACCATCATCATTATTCACAGTCGAATTATCAACATCATCATCGTCATCATCAACACCAACAATAAGAACATCACCACCTGTACCATCATCATTAATCACAGTGTCATCATCATCATCATCAACAACAACAACAACATCACCACCTGTACCATCATCATTATTCACAGTCGAATTATCAACATCATCATCATCATCATCAACACCAACAATAAGAACATCACCACCTGTACCATCATCATTATTCACAGTGGAATTATCATCAACACCAACATCATCATCATCATTATCATCATCATCATCATCATCAAGCATCTTCTAGACTATTCTTGAAACGAAAAGCTGCAGAGGCCTGAATATTTGCAAAGTTCAGAGGGCAGTTTCGCCTAGGTCATCAGTTGCCGACCCTTTGTTCCTGCGTAGCCTTAACAGTAATCTTTTATTTATACAGCGCAATTTCCAGTTATTAGCTCGGTCGTTGTTGACCAGCGAAGCGTGTTTGCTCCTGCGAAACCTGAGCGGCGAAACAACGTCGACGATTTATGAAGGACTTTGCCAGCAAAAATATCATCGATGAAGTGGACAGTCTTTGCCAAGACAATGACAAGGTAGGGCAAGGCAAGGCAACGGAAGGCAAGATAAAGCAATATCAGGCAAGGCAAGGCAAGGTAACGGAAGGCAAGGTAAGGTTAGGTGGGACGCGGTGGTGTAGTGGTATGGTTTGTGCCTCGTAACCGGCGGGTCGAGGGTTCGAATCTGCCTCAAGCCATTGCGTAGCGACCTTGGACGAGTTGCTCACTTATCTCATCCCTAAGTGACATAAAGCCAATGGACCTGCCTTCAGGTAGAGAACTCATCATCATCAGCAGCAGCAGCATCAAGATAAGGTACGGTGGTCTGTCGGTAATGCGTTGGCCAATGATCATGCGGTCGCGGGTTCGACTCCCTGTAACGACCTTAGGCAAGTTGTTTGCGCGCACCGTGTCTCTGTCACCAAGCAGTAGAATTTGGTACTGGCGTAAGCTGGGAAGTAAAACAGCAAGTCCAGTGATGCACTGGCCCCTTGTCCAGGACCTTGGGACTCGTCCATTGCGGGCTCGACGTCCTAGAAAGGGAGATGAGCGCCTCCCCTACGTCTCACTTGAGATATATGGGACACACTCTTTAAGGTAAGGTACGATTAGGTAGCGAGGGAGTCACTGAGGAAGTGAGTGAGCAGAGAGCGAGTGAGTAGATAAGTAAGTTTAGTAATCCTATATGCATCATATGACAAGCGTTAATTTGTTTATCGTACTATTACGGTCCGTTATGGGGATTTTTAATGGAACCTGGGGCAAAAATGGCGAAAGATCTCGCCGATAAATTCTTCGAAAAATGTCCAGGGGCTACAAGGTCACTTAATTAACAAAAAAAAACGTGTGCATCACATGCGTTTCGTTTTCATGTTTTCATTCACTGCTCCCATCGACAGCAGCAGAGACGCAGTATACAAAATCTATTCCCGAATACAAAGGAACTAAGATCTCGCTTAATGGGTCGCCTATGTAACAACCAGCGGGTTTAAAATGACGAATGACGAACAGACTATTAGATCAGCTGAACATCAGCACAGAAAAAGCCGGGATGAACAGAACCTAAGCAAGAACTCAGTTAGCACGTCGGTCGACGCATAAATTGTAAGATTAATTTATATAACATTTATGTAGTCTGTCCTTTTAAACATTGTTTGGGGACACTTAAATAGGGAATATGCAGATATCATTGGGTAAATTATTTAAAACAGAAGGTACAACGCGTTTAATTAAAAATAGTTGACTTTTGTGCGGGAAAAACTGCCATAATTAGGCCTATAGTTACGTGAATAATATATGATGCATATGCTAGTTGGAATAACTCATCCACTGTAAGCTGTGAAAGCAGAGGGAAGTGATTTATATTCAAACGGATAATAAATTCAGCAATCTGCAGCCAGTTAATATGATCAGTTTATGAAATGTTGGGATCACAAACGTTTTGCTCAGTATAAAAGAGTTTTGGGATCTTCCAGTAATGATACGAATATAACGTTTCTGAAGTAAGTGGATTTCTTGAGCCGGGAGGGATAATTATTATGTCTTTCCTCATGTCTCTTTTCATTCCTCGGTGCGTAACCTGGGAGTGACCCTGGATCGGGAGCTCACGTTGCGGGAGCACATAAATAATGCCTGCCGTAGCTGTTTTTACCACCTTCGCCAAATACGCACTATCCGACGCTCCCTTTCTACCCAGGCCTCCATCACTCTAGTCCACGCATTTATCTGCTCCAGAATTGACTTTGGAAACATGGGTTTTGCCAGTCTTGGATCCTCTTCCCTCTTCTAACTTCAGTCTATCCTAAATGCTGCAGCTTGCTTGATTGGCGACATTCCAAAGTTTCGCCATATCTCCTTAATCATGCTGGAAAAACTCCACTGGCTTCCAATCCGAGAACGCATCCAGTTTAAAATTCTGGCCCTTGTGCGCAGCTGCCTTGTTGGCAGTGCACCTATTTATCTAAGGGAGCTCTGTGTCCCTGCTTCTTCTGTCCATGGCCGCCGACTGCTGCAATCGGCAGTCCAGGGAGACCTGGTAGTTCCTATGGCTCGCACTACTACTGCACAGTGTCGCAGCTTCGCCGTTGTTGGCCCTGCCTCATGGAACAACCTGCCTGGTGACCTTAGGCGGGAATTCCTCTCTCTTCCTCCCTCTCTTTTCCGCAAGCGTTTGAAGACCTTGTTATTCCCCATTAGTCATGGGAAATTGGGCCGGGAGCGCCTCTGATGAGTTTTATCTTGAAGTGGCGCTTTATAAGTTTTAGATTACGATTACGATTATGAACCGCTGTCGATACGACAGAAGACAAAAACGGACAAATGAGTGATAAACACAAGCTCATACCTATATATTACGGCTTAATACAATACCAATGCGCGACATTAGTCCAACTTTTTTAGCAATACATACTTACACGCATAATACATACATAACCTACATGTGTGTGCTTGTGCTTGTGTGCGTGCGTGCGTGTGTGTGCTTGTGTTTATGTGTGCATGCGTGCGTGCTAATGTTTGTGAGTGCGTGCGTCTGTGCGTGCATGTGTGTGCGTGTGTGAAACGTGGTCCCCTAGAATATTTGTCAAGCCAATAATTGTGTATTGCTATTGCTTCCTCCTAGTCGACTAGGTTTTCTTTGAATTGCCTCAGTTAGCACTCTTGTCCTGACAAGGACGAAACCCCGTTGTATCTCAAGCAACTCCCAGCAGTTTGGTAGGAGAATCTGGTACACTTCGGAGGTTAGGAGGGGTGCCCCGTCGTTGGATTGCAGCGGTCATGTTTGTAACTCAGTCGAATGATCCTGGGGACTACTCTTATGAGAAGTCTGTTTAAGCAAGCGTGTTGTCTTGATTTTTTTACTTTTTGCCTTTTTACTTTTATCTGTTTAACTTTTATCTTTTTGACTTTTTAAACATTTTATCTGTTTAACTTTTGTCTTTTTGCCTTTTTAAACATTTTATCTGTTTAACTTTTATCTTTTTGACTTTTAAAACATTTTATCTGCTTAACTTTTATCTTTTTGACTTTTCAAACATTTTATCTGTTTAACTTTTATCTTTTTGACTTTTTAAACATTTTATCTGTTTAACTTTTATCTTTTTGACTTTTTAAACATTTTATCTGTTTAACTTTTATCTTTTTGACTTTTTAAACATTTTATCTGCTTAACTTTTATCTTTTTGACTTTTTAAACATTTTATCTGTTTAACTTTTATCTTTTTGACTTTTTAAACATTTTATCTGTTTAACTTTTATCTTTTTGCCTTTTTAAACATTTCATCTGTTTTACTTTTATCTTTTTGACTTTTTAAACATTTCATCTGTTTTACTTTTATCTTTTTGACTTTTTAAACATTTTATCTGTTTAACTTTTATCTTTTTGCCTTTTTAAACATTTTATCTGTTTAACTATTATCTGTTTGACTTTTTAAACATTTTAACTTATTGCCTTAATTTTTGTTCTTTTACCTTTATTGCCGTTTTTACCGGTTACCTTTTTTATTTGCTTGCCTTTGTACATTTTTACGTGTTTGAAGTTTACTTTTGTCTTTTCTTATGTATTATGTTTGCGTGTTTGTCCAGCCTACGAGTCCTCGCTCAGCCGATGGACAAATGGCGTGTTAACAAATGCATTACTTACTTACTTCCTGTCTTTTACCTTTTAATACTTTACCTTTGTGCATTTTGCCTTTCTAATCTGTTCTCCTATTTACCTTTCTTTCTTTTTACTTGTTACCTCTGTCAGTGTGTTGTTACAAATAACTCATTCCGTTTCGCTTCAACAAAACTGCATCCTGGTGTGGCCTATAACGAGACATTTCTGTGTGGCTTTCATACACTTACGTGGATCGAAAACAAAATGTCAGTCTTGTAAGGCACTTCGGGGCTCGAACTCCAGACTCAGCCGTGAAAGGCGGACGCATGAGCCAAGTCCTGAGCCAAAAAGGGACGAATAACACACATCAAAACAAGTAAATGTTCATTGAAACGAGCAATTGCTTTCAGATTACACACCGCCAGACGTCTCTTAATCGAGGCACGAAGCACAAATTTCAATTATTTCAGAACGAGAGAAAACAAACAAATAAATAACCTTTGACCTCGGACCTCTTCCACTTTCGCCGGAACTTAGCGGGTCGCGTGCAGCGCCATTAGTTACGCATTCGGCGCAGCAACTGCATTTCGCTCGCACATATTCTACGACCGCCGTTTGCATTAGCGCGTGGGCCTGGTGCGATTGACCGCGTGACCTTTCAAACTGCACGGAGTGCCTGTCGAGTTCTTACTGACCTCTGTTAAGCCCCAGAGGGATCGGTCTCTTCCACGACGAGTTCATTATGGAAATGCTGTTAAGACCAGCGACAATCGGAAAGCAACTAGCGGACTGTTTCCGGGAGTGAACGAACGAACGAACGAATGAATGAATGAATAAAGGAAGGAAGGTAGGATAATAAGAGCGCTTGAAAATTTCAGGATGCAGTGGATGACATCTGGTGGGTCAGTGACAGGGCCTGTGGCTGTGGTGGGCAGTTTCAATGCACCTTGTTTATGTGACTCGATAAATCGAAGGAGGATAAATCAGACATATATAGACGCTAAGGCAAGATTGCTTATTCTACGAAGCGTTCGTCGACACGGCCAGGCTACCGGTTCATTCCGAAGCTCGCCGGTGAATGGTTCGTAGGGCGGATATTCCGGCGCTTCTCGTAAAAGCCCCGGGCGACTCGGGTAGCATAAATGCATATGTACACGTTTCTGTATCGCGACCGTATGGTCTAGACCCCTCTCATTTTTCAGTGAATTGATTAGCACGAGTAGGTCTGCTGTACGAGTTCCCCGGCACACTGGTGATCGAGAGAAACAGCACGGCGTATAGCACCAGTTCCATGTAAGACCGTGTCGGACATGATTATTGCAGTTGGGGCCAACTCGGTTCATCAGGCAGGACTGATAGGCTATACAGCCGATACGCGAGTTTATGAGGCGTCTCAGAGGACTGTTTGGCGGCGTAGCGACCTCGCACCTCGCTCTTCATCATGTACACACACACACACACACACACACACACACACACACACACACACACGCACACATACACACAAACCTACACACACACCTACACACACCTACACACACCTACACGCACACCTACACGCACGCACACCTACAAACGCACACATCTACACACACACACGCACCTACACCTACACGCACACCCACACCCACACACACCTACACACACACACTACACGCACCTACACCTACACACACACATCTACACACACACACACGCGCGCGCACAGCTGCCAAATAAAAGACCAGTCGATGCAGCTGCAGAGGTATATACTTACGAGCCCTGATAAGACATGACAAATATTACGTCATTCATTTGTATTTTCCTCTTATTCTTTGTATAGACCCCGTCCGGTAAATGTAGCTCAGTCATAGGCGTAATTTTCGAGGAGTAAGCCCCCTGCTTTTTCAAACAGTGAATAAACAACACCCATTAAGTTTATTATGACCTTGCATTCTCCAATGACTTTTCATACTATCAGTCAAACAATGATTATTACGCGAAAGGAGAAAGGAGATATCCTCATTTATTGCTACCCCATTCACTGGTACCTCGTTTGCTCTGAACACGGCCTCATTGGAGATGCAAATGCTGCAAACTGTCTGTAAGTCATGACAACATGATGACAGAATGTACGGCCAATCAGCGCAGTCAAGCGATCAGATCTTGTAAATTAAGCATAAACTTTTAAGGTCATCAAGATCTGCGGCGGGTCATCGTTTGAGACAGCGCTGCAGTGACGATGAAAATAATTGCAGTGACGACGACTTTGATGAAGATGATAAAGGTGTTGGAGATGAAGAAGATGAAGAAGAAAAAGAAAAAGAAGAAGAAGATGATGATGATAATGATAATGATGATGATGACGATGAAAAACAATGATGAAGACAACAATGGTGACTATGATTATGACAAGAACGATGACAAAGCTGATGTCGATTATGATGAGAGAATAACGACGACGACGACGATGATGATGATGACGGTTATGAAGATAGCTATGATGATTACGACGACAATGATGACGATGATGAGACGACGATATGAGTCACCACGAGTAGACTAGATGTGTCGATCTGTGTGCTGATGATTCGTTCAGGACAGAGGTGACAAGACGCTCGAGACGACCTTGTTTATGTACGAAGCGAACTCCGAAAGCTTCCGAGTTTATACGATTATTGCCGAAAACAGCGTAGCCTTGAAGTCACAGGAAGTCCGCCTAACTGAAAGTAAGACTATTTTCAAACCATTCAGTGAATTTTTTATTATTGTTATTATTATTATTATTAGTAGTAGTAGTTGTTGTTGTAGTAGTTGCAGAAGTAGCAGCAGTGTTAGTAGTATTGTTATTATTATTATTATTATTATTATTATTATTATTATTATTATTATTATTATTATTATTTTGAGTGATAGTAGCGTATTTGTAAAGTCCTTGTGCCCCGTGTAAGGACAGATTGCGTTTGACTCCTCTTCTTTTCTGCTGGATAAACACGCATGTTACAAAAACAAGATGTCTGACCATTGATTTATCAGTCTTAGGCCTACAAGGTTCTTCACGATGACTTCTACCAATTCATACTAAACATCAGCATATGATGCTCTTTCTGCTCGAGGACCTCCTTTAACTCCTCTTGTGACAGAGTTTGCACAAGAGATTCGGTCCCGGGGCTCCAGTCTGGATGTATTGCAACGGGTTCTTGGCCGTTCGCAGGTTCGGCTGTTTGGAGGTTGGAAAAATCGCAGCGGGTGCGGCCTATGAATGTGAATGGCCTCCGATACATGTATTTTGAATGATGTCCAGCAAAAACGGCTACATAACCCCGTTATCTTATTGTAATTGTAATTGTAATCCGACATTTATAAAGCGCCACTTCAAGAATAGACTCATCAGAAGCGCTCCCGACCCGAACCAGTGAGACCACTGGCAAATAATACAGACTTCAGGCGCTTGCGAAACTGCGGAAGAGACAAACTGAGGAATACTAGCCGGAGCTCTCGGGAAAAGGCGATTTCAGCTATTGGGTCCAACATAGGCAAAGCTCGTTTTGACCTTATGTCGATCAAAGATTAATTTTTCAAACTGAATTTCAGTTGCGTTGGCGATAAACCAGCAGTGATAATAGCATCCGGTGCTGTTATTAGCAAAGACAAGGAACTATATGAGAAGAGAATCTCTTAGATAATAGAGGTTTATACGAGATCAGATCGAGTTATGCATCCGGTTACATGAGAATTGTTCTTCTGTCCTCAGAACGACATCCAAGTCCATTGGTCGAATCTTCATCGTCGTCCTTCCTAAGAAACAACAAGAACAACAGCAACAACAAGAACAACAACGTGGGAGAAGCAGGGTACATCATTTACAGCAACGCTCTGAATCAGCTATACAACTTTGCAACATCTCGTCTCGAGGACCATTTCCTCCCACCAGCAGTCCACCTCCTCATTAGTCTATTAAACGTTTATTTGTGTACAGCAACAACAAATGACAACTAACTGCAACTCAGAATGTTGTATTGCGGCCTACTAATAATATTAATGATCGTAATACAATAATAGAATATATAATAACATAATATAATAGTGCATATTAAAAAAGGTTAAAAATGATAATGACGATAAAGTCATCATCATGATGACTCTACATTCTCCAGACCTTTTAGTTTTTACAAATTCTGACGAATAATTCCTAATAAGAACAAGCTCAAAACAAACAACAATAATCAATAATAAATAAATAAATAATGATGTTAATAATGAAGTCCAATGTTACATATATTTAGAAATGTTACTATTAGTTATCTATATTGAATAAAATATTATTGTTAGTTTTACAGATAAATAAGTCAGCTGTTCCTGAGCTTTTATAAAATAATGAAAATATAGACAGCAAATACATGTAATTCGATTCTAGAGAATGAAAAACTTCTGTTAAATGCAACCGAAACCTAGAAACTGCCAATTATTGTCGAACCATGCGGCAGACGACTGGCCATCCAACCCCCAATGTATGTAATGTAATGTAACAAGCACTTATATGGCGCTCTTCAAGTACCTCTCAAATGCCAAAGCCATGTAAATAAAAAGTCACATCGCCTGCGGATGCTTAAAACGATAGTTTTTCTTTCATCTTCTTCTTTCTTCTTCTTCTTCTTCTTCTTCTTCTTCTTCTTCTCCTCCTCCTCCTCCTCCTCTTCTTCTTATTCTTTTTCGTGCTGTTGTTATTCTTGCTGTGGTTGTTTTTCTTTCTCCTAAGTTACTTATTTTCTTCTTCTTCATCTGCTTCTGTCTGCGTGTATCTCTCTCATCGGCTTTCTGTATAAGCTTTAAGACTCAGTTTGAAAAACAAATCTTTTCCTGAACAGGAAGCCAGCACAGAATTTTTAAATGCAGGTAATATACTGGTATTGTATTGTATTGTAACAGCAGAAATCTCTATACACCGCGTTTGGTTCCTGAATGTTTTGTGATGCTCTATTTTTGTTCTAAATAGACTGACGTGGTAAAGTTTATTTTTTAAATGAAATAAATGACAATAAGCCTGTTAACAGGTTAAACCCCAAGCCCTATAGAGGTTGATTGCGACATGACGGTCGGCTCTTGTTATCGAGCAATTGCAAGTTCCAGGCTTCTGAGCACTCAATAAAAGTCTTACACATGCAGGCACATTGCTTCTTTGATTTTGGATTTAGATAGTTACGAGTCGGTGCCACTAACACAGGTGCAAGAATGGGGGTCCGCACGGTAACAGTAGCATCGAGTGTTGAGCGACATCTTGTGGCTGCCGGGATCGTTGACGTCAACCTTACTTGCATAAAACCGAACTGTTGAAGGGCCACACACTTTGCAATCTCCCAGGAGGATCCAGGTCTCATGACAAAAGTTGTAAACTGCTGAGGGAATAGAAGCGAAAGTGGGACAAGTTCATGTCGCGGATTACTATGCAACCAATTTTAAGAATGGTGCACTATAGCGTTTCTTCGTATGAGTTTTCACTTTGCACTGAGGAAGGTCCCCTGCAGACTGGGCCCACTATTGGCCCATATCGGACCACTGGTGGCCAGGCTGGAGCTCACATTGAGCTCCCAGAACGTGGCTGTCAGTTCATTGAGATCTGAGGTATGGGAAAGAAAATAGCTTATGTACAGCGACCGAAGTAGGCTTTAAAATTGGAGTGTACAGTTAGCTAGGGATTAAAGAATATCTTTTAGTCAGTAATTCGATGCTGGTTTGGTTAAATAACTTGTTATGGCATTTAAATTAGCTTACTTTTTCTTAACGGTAACTAGTGTCATGAGCATTAAATAAGAACTTTGAAACAGTAGCTATATATATCCAACACTACACATACATGTACACATACTGTAAATACACACGTACATACACACGTACACTCACAAACATTCATGTTAAGTGATGTATGCCCTCTTGCGCCCGTATTGGTCTATATAAAGACCAGTCAACGATTGTTACGCTTCGCTCAGTTTCTGCATGGTTCGTCGCTTCTGTGTATGTCAACGGAAACACTATGTGAGCTTTAATGTATTTGTCCATTCGTCTGGAACTGTATCCGACTGCATATCCGTACTGTTCCGCTTGAGGAACTAAAAAGACTTCCTTTGAGGAAAAGGTAAGTTGGCAGTTGGACGTCATGAATTGGACGCTAGCAAGCACGGTGCAGTTAATCTACGTCGAGCTGGTGTTGGACCATCCATCCTTTGGGGAAGCAAAGCAGGTTGGGGAAGTTGATGAGGTGTCCTGTTGATCAACTGCCCAGTTCTTTGCTTTCTATCAATTAATATGTTGGCATTCAAGTCTAAACTTGAGACTCATTTGTCTCGACCCACCTTGGCTTGATTCGCTTCTAACTGGCACCACAAAGTCGAACATGCAGAAACTCCAAAGAGTAAAGAATTCTTTCGCTAGAGCTATAAATAACACATGAAAATATGTAAATGTACACGGTTTTCTATATAGCGACCGTTTGGCCTAGACCCTGCTCATTTTGCAATAAATTGATCGGGTGAGATCCTTCACCACCGCTGCCCGTTTGAATGGGCGCCACGTCATTTAAGGTCCCCGTGCATTGACCGTGCTAACCAGAGATTTAAATCACCGAAATATAGCCACTATCGGAACCGGCATCCCCAAGTACAGAGGCGCCTTAAATGAGAACATAATACCTGCATTTAAAATTTTGAACTGTGCTCCTGTTCAGCAAAAGATTTGTTTCAAATTGAGACTTAAAGTTTATAAAACTTAGAATTCTTGCCAACAACAATACTTAAAATCAGTCTAATACTTAATTGTTACTTAACAAGGTCATCTGACTGTTTTTCTCTGTTCGTAATTAAGACTAGAACTGATCTTGGTGAGCGGGCTTTTAAATTGATGAATCTAGGTTTTGGAACTCTTATCACGTGTCTGTTCGTTCAGCTCAGGCGCTTGTCTCATTTTGCTCACAACTTAAGCCTTACCATTTTCAAAATGCTTATCCACCTCGTCACCTTGGTGGACTGATCTTCTGGATATTGACCTGATTTTTAGCTTAGTTTTGGTGCGCCATCGGTTGATGCCTTGTGCATTATACACCGGCGCGATAGAAGTTATTAATTAACCATTTATTAGATTGCATCTGATTAGACCATATTAGGCTAGATTAGATTAGGCTGTCGTTGTCATCGTGCACTTTGACCGAAAGATCCTTCGATTCCAAAAATCCGCTTCTCATTAGCGTCTAACGACGCATATGTAAGACGTTTCATTTGCATATATTTTTGGTTCTGCTTTTAACCTATTAACCTTAATTCACTCACTAACATCATTCCTTTGTTCAATAAATTTATACTGCGCATTTTTGGCGAAAGGAAGCGATTGCTACGCTTCGCTGCCCTTCTGCATGCTTCAACGCATCTGTGGATATCAACAAAGCATGCTGTGCGCTGCGCTGTAGCTTAATTGTCCATTCGTCTGGAACTCCGCGCAATAGACGCAGTTTCAACCTCTCAGTCACGTGCACAGCACTCATGGGAGGTTTTTTCCATCTGTATGTATCAGCAAAACACGTTGTGCCCGTTAATACAGTTATCCATTCGTCTGGAACTAGGCGCAAGAGACGCAAATTTTCCAGCTTTCCTGGAAGACATTTATTAAGCGCAGTGGGAATGGCCTGTTCGCCTAATTGCCTTGATGCCGCTTAATTTGTTCCCAGCAGTTGCGACAAATGGTAATACTCGCCACAAAGGAATTACAGATGTTCTACCTGTAAACATGCCTAAGGAATTGCTTCTAGGTTGCACAAGTACCGCGATCAGTATGTTTAAGTACAGATCTTCATAGTGATGTAACTAAAAGAGACTATATTAAGTGTCCTGATTTATACATACATAATTGCGCCTGTGAACAAGCTGGTTCCCGCAATTTAGCTTTCGTTGGGCGCTGTAGAAATCTCGAGATTACGATTACGATTACATCATGCAGTGTTTGCACACGGTGTTTTTTTAACACGGAAGTCTCCTTAAGGATACCATACGGCATCAGATTGCACTGGATACATTGGAGTACATCTCATTACACATGTTACGTTAGATTACATTACACTTCTTTAACCACTTCGCGTGATGCCGCATCGCATCACATGACGTCACTGAGGAGTGAAAACATAATGAGGTTGAAGAGGAATAGGATGAGGAGGCGGCGGATGGCCTGGAAAAGAGGTATAAATGAAGAAGTAGGTAACTAGAGAATCCAAAGCAAGCAGCAAATCATTTCTTTCTTCAGAGCAGAATGGGCGCTGCATAAATCGTCGCATTTATTAAGCTATTGCGGTCTGGACCTTAATACCAACAAAACCCATGTAAGGCAATTCCAGCAAAACCAGGATCAAGAATTTGGCCTCCACTTAAAACATATCAAGTTCGATCGCCTTGTTTTGTTACGTATGCCGTGTTCTCTTGCAACAAACACCGAAAAAGGAAATCACTTGTAAGTCAATGGATGACTGTTCATACCAATTCAGAAAATAACATCTGCGTAATTACTTTTGCAACAACCACTTTTCTGAGCAAGTTAAACTCTGGTTAAACTCCGTCAAAAAGGCGTAGCCAGGTGACAACCAAAAAGCCATTGTCCACTAGCAGGTACCCGATAAGAGGTAAGGTAAAGTGACGTCAGGTATGGCATGATCAGGTAAGACTAAGTATGGTAAAGCGACGTCAGGTCTGGACTGATCAGGTAAGACTAGGTAAGGTAAAGCGACGTCAGGTATGGCATGATCAGGTAAGACTAGGTAAGGTAAAGTGACGTCAAGTATGGCATGATCAGGTAAGACTAGGTAAGGTAAAGCGACGTCAGGTCTGGACTGATCAGGTAAGACTAGGTAAGGTAAAGCGACGTCAGGTCTGAACTGATCAGGTAAGACTAGGTAAGGTAAAGTGACGTCAGGTATGGCATGATCAGGTAAGACTAGGTAAGGTAAAGTGACGTCAGGTATGGCATGATCAGGTAAGACTAGGTAAGATCGGATAAGTTAAGTAAAGAAAGGTATATCGCAGTTAAGGCGAGGTCAGGTAAGATCAAGTAATATTAGGTAAAATTAGTTAAGGTAATGTATAGTAACGGTATATTTATTATGCGCCTCTGTCGAATTAAATAGACTCATGCTGGCTTGGAGATTGAGAATCCTTTTGGAAATCATTCCCATCCTCTGCGAATCGGAAATGGTCATTACGCCACTGCCGTCAAATAACATGCAGATACATTATAGACTATGATTCCTCTTTCTTTCTTTCTTTCTTTCTTTCTCTCTTTCTCTTTTTCTCTCTCTCCGTCTCTGTCTCTCTCTCTCTGACTCTGTCTGTCTGTCTCTATCTCTCGCTTTCTCCTTCGCTGTCTGTCTGTGTGTCTGTGTCTGTCTGTCTGTCTGTCGTAAGCAAGTCCACAATTCACTAGAGGAGTAAAATAAAATGGTTTTCGAGACACACAGCATCGAAATACGTGACTTGGATTACCATGCAAATGAAATAGAATTCAGGTCGCTCATTTCTAGATTGTAAAATGAGACCATAATTCTCTAAAGGGCTTGCGTGTAGCGCTACATAAGAGTCTTGCTTAATAACCACACATTCTGGCTACGCTCCATGCTGTGCTGTTCTATCAAATAATGCCTTGAGTTTCTAGAAAGACGCTACATAAATTTCCAGACACATATCCCACGTAAACGATCATCATTTATCACACACAGTCATTTATATGGCGCCTACCGTTTTCTATATCGCAGAGTCTAGAAAAATCACTCGCTTAGCTAATATAGCAGTTAACAAAAATATTCAACGAGCTAAATAGTTAAAAATAGATTCAGTCGTTACAGTTTTTGGCGATCGAGATACACAACAGAGTAGCCGAAATGATTGGAATGCATGAAACAAGATTTCAACACAAGTTGCCAAGTCCTGTAGCTGTTACAAAATTCATTCGATCTCGTATGGATCGCACGAACTGAGTTATCGTTGGAGTACTTCCTCTAAACTATGCTTTCTGGGTCTCTAAGATGCAACGGCGACACTCATTTGCTTTTGTAAATGTAAATGTAAGTGTTTTATATAGTGACCGTATGGCCTCGACCCTGCTCATTTTCCATTGAATTTATCGGTAGGAAGGAAAATCCTAAGCACGGGACACGAAGCAGGATTTGTTTGCCTTTTTCTGCCAAGCTCACCCTCATACCGAATTACAATATTTGTCGACAAAGGCAAATATGTGCCAATAACTGGCCCAAGGTTTGAACTCGCAATTAATAATCACTTGCGAAATAAACTCAACCCAAAACTCTATGTAGATCATCGATTGAAACGAGATCCACCGATTTATTCGGTAAATAGTGATAGTAACTGGCGCGCCACGGATCCCCTAGCGATGAATATCTGAACAATCTCTAAGCCAGACGTTATGAACAGCGCTGTACGATGACACAGTACCATCTGACGATAGTTGAATAGTCAGTCAGTCCTCGAGTAAATAGTACCACTATACAATGTCTAGTTGTAAGATTTCTCTTTAAGGCGAGTCTTACATAAAACTGAATATAAAATAGACAATATAGACCATAAGGATATATTGTATAATGTATGCAATTAGCCTATCTCTCAAGCTGCACACTCTAGTTTGGCAAAATAGCCCTTCCGGGTAAATTCTCTGTTGCTACCCGTTTCTCCCTCTCTGTTTCCCTCTCTTTCTACCTCTCTGTCTGTGTCTCTGTATCTCTTCCTCTTTTCCCATCCTTCTTCTATGCATACTGTATCGATTTATTAGTCTCATATCATTTGCCAAAGCGCTGAAGTTTCTTCACACCAATCGTCTAAAAAGAATCATTTAATTCGCCAGGCGGAGCCACCGTTGAACTACTTATACGGATATATGCGTCTAAGCGAATTATTATATAGACGTAATATTATAAGCCTTATAGCTATTACTGCTTTACACGGTTTCAGCAACAGCTGCTAACTGTATGCTTGTTAGACAGGCCTATAGCGCATTGTGCTTGCTCAAAGAACAGATGCCTAGCAGCTGTTTAAGTAACAACGTTGCATCTGCTCAACTGACAAGAACAAGGTAGCTTCCAAAAGGCAGTCTAGCAGCTGATCAAGGAAAAGCAGCATCGCTGTTGTTAAGGTTTCTTAGAGCTGTTTACAAAACAGGAGCATCTCAATTGTTCAACTGGCAGCATTGTAGGTGCTGAAGTAAAAATAATAACGCTGTAGATGTTCAATTAGCATGGACATCCAGATAGCAACTAACCGTACTATAAGCCGACCAGCTGTGACAGCCGTAAGCTATAGCGGTTACAGTTAACTGCATACTTTGGCACATCTTTGTTCAAAATCCATTTCAACAAAATCTGGAGACTTCCCAACTTTTCTGAACATCTTCCCCGCCCATGGCATAGAATAATGTAGCGCAGTTTTTAGGGCCAACCAACCGTCTCCTTGCGATCAATCAGGCGGATGTAATATCCGCTCTAGATGGCAAGATAGCTCGCCCGCCAGAGTAACCATCGCTTCATAACACTTTGACTTTCCAACTGAGCGCGCTCGGAGCATGCGATCGGATCGAACGCTAGGTGGCAGCAGCGGTCCGTTCTCACTCGTGACGTCACATGACGCGGCAACAGCTGGCGCTTCCCTTTTTGGCGAGAAATGGCGGGAGAATGACGTCAGGCGGAGGGATATCAATGTCTCCGGTCAGATAGAGGCGCAGGACGAACAGCCAGAACTCTTTCTGCTCGCCACGGTTCCACGTGTACGTTATCTCGTGGTTGCCATATTGGTTACCCGAGAACATCCGAACCGGAACCGTTTCAGCCGATATGACGCGCAGATCTGAAACACATTGAGCAAATTACACGTGTAAACAGATTATTCATAATATGTAGGAAACAGAAAAAATATTTGTAATAAATGAATAAACTGTTCTATAAACAGAACTTTATACTTGTCTAAAATATTAACTATTAGACTATGCAAGAATGCATAATATATAAACCTATGTAAGATTATATCTAAAAGACTATACTGGCCGTATGAGGGACTATGTTAATAGGCACTATGGTACTACATTTATAAGTAAACAATGTGAGCAGGTGCACATGTGAAACCATTGGACTGCAGACCTATATATGATTATTGCTTAGAAAGGCGGTATGATTGGATAAATTTATCAAAATCTGGATAATTTATGGCAACCGCTTCCTTGGGCCGTAGCTAACGAGAAGCAACAAAGGATATTCCAAAGAAGGAACATTTGCCGACCTAGCGCGCAGATGCTGTCAGTGGAAGAAGACAGTAAATTATAAATGTTTGTCTATTGTAACAAAGTCATTCAATCGTAGTCGCAGAATGCAGCATTTGGGAGGGGAGCTAAACAGAGGATGGGGTGTGGCGCGATTATCTTTCTGAGCCCCATTTCCTCTCCCCTCCCGTGTCCTCGAAACCTTCACTGGTTACCAAACGGAGGTTATCCGATTAAATGAAACGACTGGTCACCGCATCGGACGAAATAAACAAGCGCTAGAAGAAAAGTCTAAGCCTTGTTGTATGTTCTTATTTCCGGGTCTTTAACTGCGCCAGACCGGACATGAAATGTCAGCCAATCGCCAGGGGTTATTGGACTGCGCGACGCAATGCAGACTGTCAGCGGATGACCATGCTCCATAATAAAACTACCAGAGGATACGAGTAATCACATAATGCAACGATTTACGACACCCAGTATAAACTTTCCTTGGTGCTTGAACACACACACACACACTCACACACACACACACACAAACACAAAAACACACACACAAACACACACGCAAACACATACGCAAACACACGCACAAACACACACACATTCAAGCACACACACAAACACACACACAAACACACACAATCACACAAACAAACAACACACCCATGCAAACATACACGCAGAGGCCGACTGATAGTTACCCCGATATTCTCTATCAGCATCATCTTTATATAAACAGCCTATTAATATTCTGATAAACAAGGATTCTTCCATACCCTTTAAGGGATGTCCATAAAAGATGTCCGCAAATGACCAATTTTGGACCTCCATACTCCGCATTTGCCTGCATTTTATATTACCCTCCCCTCCCCTTTGAGGAAGTCCGCAGTCTAGGACGAAATGAACGACGAAGCATCGACTGCATGAATAGCTTCATCAGACGCTGGTTCCATCTTATACTTAACGGCACAACGAAGTTTATGCAGCGCCTCTACCGTAACTGATTTTGCTATAAACCGTTTTATCGACAATTCTTGTAATAAGAGACCAACGCAGAACAGACTGCTGTCTCAGTTGGTGTTTAAGGTACAGGCTGCAATGACATCACTGTTATATGTGCCAAATTTAGCTAGGCACGATCCCTCCCCTTATACCCGCATTTGCCCGCTTTTGGATGACCATGGGGGCAAAGACTACCGCGAAGCCCTGAATACGGGTGAGGAAGTGTGTATCATCGGATGTGCCATTTACTTCATTGCTGATTAAGTGTGACAGATGCATGTTTTAGAGCCCATTTTTGTAAGTGACACCCATCTGTGACCAAATGCATTTAATGTGATATTAATATCAATATATTGTTATATACGATTTACATATGCAGTACGATATATATATTAAAAGATAATCTGATTTATGTATTATTGGTCGTATTAATCCGACATTTCTCTTCCTCTGATTGAATGAATCCCCACCTCCAAAAGCCCGGGTAGCTGGTTGTTTTCCAGATACTGGCAGATATGAGAAAGAAGAGGGTCCACAAGCCGGTGCTACTGAAAGTCCATAGCTATGGATCAGTAATTCAGTAAGCGAAAATGCACTCAGACCGCAAGTCTTTCTTGGAAAGAATCCGAAAGACAACCGACTAGAAGAAGCTGATGATAAATCTGACATTGTAGGATTAGCCAAGTGCGACTGTAATGCCCAGAATCGCAAAGCTTCAAGGTAGCTCGGTGCAATCCACGAAACGCCTTATGCCCATTGCAAGGACGGATAGTTTAAGCCGGATCCAAGCTAGAAAGGATTATCAGTGTAAGTTAGCAGACAACAATTCGTGACTGGAGATCTTAGAGAAAGCCGAAGACCAAGGGAACAACAGCATCACACTGTAAGGAGTCAAAAAGACAACGAGGAAGAGGGTAGAGGACTACAACGAGGAAGAGGGTAGAGGACTAAAGGTTTACAGCAGTCTAAACGTGATGGGACGAGCAACGTATACAGTATGTGCAGCCTGTAAGCACCACTCACCCTGCCGGCATCCCCATAAACATTTTATGGGAACCATGTAGTCCCAACAAGGTACTCGTATACGGGAATATGGGTTCCATAATCCATATGAGTACAATATGGGCATGCTGGCAGGATATAAGTATACATCATATATATGGCAAACATGAGGTATATATCGCGTATGGGCCTATATTCAAGAAACTATACATATGTGATATACGCTATAAACATGCTATCTGCAATCGCATATATCGTTATACGTGCATTCAGAGATTTGACTTAAATTGTGAACTGATTTAAGGTGATTCAAATACAGAGCCAGTTTATTCCTGTAGGCTGGCCAGATTAAATTAGTCTTCGCTGATAATGCAAAGAAATGTAAGACATAAGTAACTGAAACTGTGAACAAGTGTATCGGAAGGCTAAGGACTCGCTAATAATATGAAGAGATAAGACATAGGAGTGATTGATGGGTGGTAGAAGGTGTGATACAAGATGAAGAGTGATAGAAAATGAGATATGATAGAAGATGAGCTGCGATAGAAAACGAGGTGTAATAGAAAAGGGGATGTGATAGAAAATGAGATATCATTAAAGATTAGATGTGATAGAAAATGGGATGCGAAAAAATGAGATATCATAGAAGATGAGATGTGATAGAAAATGAGATGTAATAGAAAATGGGGTGTAATAGAAAAAGCAATGGGATAGATGAGATGTGATAGAAAATGAGATGTGATAAAAAGGTAGATGTGATAAAAAATTAGATGTGATAGAATTTGTGATAGAGAATGAGATGTGATAGATAATAAGGCGTAATAGAAGATATGATAGAGGAAATGTAATAAAAGATGTTTTAGAAATATGATAGAAGATGTAACAGAAGAAGTGTGGAGGCGTGTGGAGGTGTGCTGCTTGAATCAGGAGGAATAACCTGGATTGGTTTTGTTGAGCCATGCCATCGCTCTCTTCATCGTTTCGCAGAATCTTTCGAAGAGCGGAATTCCGATTATGCCGCCGGAACTAATCATGACGGGTTCAAAGGTTACGTAGTTCGGCAGGAGAATCGGCTGCGGCTGCAGGATGCGGTCGTCGAAAGGTCGGACGAAGCAGATGCGCAGGATGCGCAGGTATTTTGTCGTGTACCTGCCTGACTCGACAAAGAACGACCGTTGCGTGTCCATCTCCTCAGCCTCTGTGGCACAGGTAGACAGGCAACGAGGTCAATAACACAAGACAGGTAGGCTGCTGGCTAAAGACGGTTCGTGATTTAGCTAAGCTCAGGGTCAGGAAATGTGTGGTAGGTCAGGTAAGGTAATCGTAATCGTAATCTCAAGATTTCTACAGCGCCCAACGAAAACCAGCTTATTCACAGGCGCTCGTCAAAACAAAATCTTTAGGCAAAAGGGTTCGGTTCCAGATCCAAGAATCAGTCAAGTATGCAGCCAGGATGGCTAAGGTGGATGGTGTTTGGAATCGGATCTGCAAGATAGATAAGGGGAAGAAGAGGAATTAGGATAGGATATTAGGTAAATTAGAATGTGCTGGCTGAGGTACGATAAATGATGCAGTTAAGGTTTGAGGTTGTAGGATGGGATCAGATAAGGTATGTTAAGGTACTGTGGACAGGGTGGGGTATACATAGATAAGGTGCGGTATATAGTGTAGCTAAGTTATGTATGTTGGGCCTACCATGCAATCTTTAACTTTAACTACACCATGCACCATACCTTAGCTGAGCAGACCCTAATATACTACCTGATCTTACCCTACAAATCCTAACTGCTCTAGTCAGCTAAGTTAAGGCACACGGTGTAGTAAGTATGATAATCTAAGCTAAGCTAAGGTTAGTCAAGGTGCAGTACGGAATGGTAAGATGAGGTAAGGTAAGGTAAGTTAAGGTAAGGTAAGGTAAGGTAAGATAAGATGTTGTAGTGTTAGGTCAAGTAAGGCAAGTTAAGGTAAACCGTGATAAGGTTAGGTGTTGTAGGATAGGGCTAGGTAACATAAAGTCACTCAAAATAAGGTAAAGTAAGGTAAGATAATCGTTAATTTATTGAACTCTTCAGTCTTTACCTCGAGGGGTAGTCAAGCTTTGTAGAGGTTCAGTAGGATGCAAGAGGGATGGAAGAGAGACAGGCAGGCAGGCAGACAGACATACAAAGATTCATAGATAAAGAAATAGGCATAGGCAGGCAGGCAGGCACGCAGGCAGGCAGGCGGGCAGGCACAAAGGCAGGCAGGCATATAGGGAGAGAAACAGACGAAGCTAGGGGCACTGACGAAAGTGGAGGGACTAGAGGACTGACCGATTGCCTAAATGACCAACACTCCGACACTTGGGTTAATCAAAATGATCGACTGCCTGCCTGTCTACTGGCTGACTAATTTATTGCCTCCTTGATTCATTGCCTATCTCGCCATTTCACTGACTTAATAGCTGATTTACTTCATCAATGACTGACTAACTGACTGACCTACTTCATCAATGAAATCACGACTGACCGACTTCATGATAGTTTGACTGACCTACTTCATTACTGACTTCATAACTGACTGACTTCATGACTGACTGATTTCATGGCTGACTGATTTCATGACTGACCGAATCATGACTTTATGACTGACTGACTTATTAGCGGATTTAATTCAGTGACAACCTGTCGTGATTGACAGAATGATTGGCCGAGAGATTGATTGGATAGCTAAATGATTGACTGCTAATTGACTCACCGTTATCGTGTTTTAGCTTATAATCTATGGATTGAATGTTGGTGATACGAATGTGTTGCTGGTGTCGAACCCAGGTCGCTGCCTTCGTAAAGACCTCCTCAAAACACTCGAACGAAGGAACAGCGAACTGCGACCCAGGGTCGATGTTACTCGGAACGAAATCAGCGCAGCCTAAGCAACCGACACACAAGGCAAAGTATAGGCCAAAGTTAAGGTCAAAGTTCAAAACCAAGGAATTCTAAGAACTAGAAAATTTAACTAGTAATAGGGAGACAGTAATGTGGTCGAAGAACCATGCGGATAAAGAGCAAAACGAAAACAACCAATTAAGAACACGACATTATGTCCTCAGCACTGGCATAAACTTATGACAGTAAACCTCTCCGCGCACAGCCTTTGTGCTCTAGTTCTGCAAAATGTCTCTTTTGGGGGGAAAATCTCTGACAACTGATTTCATGGTCCATAGGTGATCACCTCTGTGCCATGAAATCAGTTGTCAAAACTGTCCCGAGTTTGAGAACTTTACCCCAGCTATATGAACTATGTGAGCTGACTCTGCACGAACCAATTGAAGCTCTTCCTGTACACTACCTCCAATTGAACCAATTGAAGCTCTTCCTGTACACTCCTTCCAGTTGAACCAATTGGGGCTCTTCCTGTACACTACCTCCAATTGAACCAATTGAAGCTCTTCCTGTACACTCCTTCCAGTTGAACCAATTGAAGCTCTTCCTGTACACTCCCTCCAGTTGAACCAATTGAAGCTCTTCCTGTACACTCCCTCCAATTGAACCAATTGAAGCTCTTCCTGTACACTCCCTCCAGTTGAACCAATTGAAGCTCTTCCTGTACACTCCTCCAGTTGAACCAATGGAAGCTCTTCCTGTACACTCCTCCAGTTGAACCAATTGAAGCTCTTCCTGTACACTCCGTCCAATTGAACCAATTGAAGCTCTTCCTGTACACTCCTTCCAGTTGAACCAATTGAGGCTCTTCCTGTACACTCCCTCCAGTTGAACCAATTGAAGCTCTTCCTGTACACTCCCTCCAATTGAACCAATTGAAGCTCTTTCTGTACACTCCCTCCCACCTAGGCATTCCCGCTGTTGAGATACCTACATGGATTCGTTGACTGACGAAAGCTGTTGGGTAAGTCAAACGAACACCCACGTTGTTTTGACGTTAGTCAATGTAGCGGATGTTAGTCATTTTGGTAGATCAAGTCATGTCAAGTCCTATTCAAGAGATGGCTCATCTGCCTCCGACAGATTCAAGCCCAGCGCCTTAATTATTGAGAGGGGCTCAAGCTCAGTTGCCCTGTAGAAGTGAACGCCTGTGTTTCCGTCTGATTGCATAACTTAACATTTTGCTCTGGAAGAAAAGATGCGCTCATCTCTCGTCGACAAAGGAACTGACGGCTAACAAAATCTTCTTCCAGCATCTTGACGGCAGGCGGTGCTAGCGTCCAGCGAGCTTAATCTTCGAGGGATTAGGAGGGCTTAGGCCTACTGTAACTGCATGGCGGGGCGTAGGCCTATATTGCCCGAAAGTAACGAGACTTGCTATTGTTTTCTTTTATACGACAACAGTGGCGGATCCAGGATTGCTTGCGTGGGGGTAATGGGATTTCCAGAGGGGCACCACATTCTGGCAGTCCACCATGCACGGATCTGGTTTGGGGGCGTCGGCATACATCTAAGAGGGGCGGGGGGACGAACCTCATTCTGACATTCCCTTCCCCCGCGCCTTTTGCTAAATCCGCCACTGTAAGACAACATATTTACAGCGACCTTTTCAAAACATCGTAAAGAGTTCCGCTTTGGTCAGTGTCTGCGCGTGGTCCACCCTTTCTTCAGCTGCACGAGTTGTTTCGCCTTCCCAGACTTTGCCCATTTGACCGCCCGTCTCCAACTCTTTCCAACCCCCCCCCTCCTGTAACGTCTTTCCTTAGCCTCTTGCCCTTCATTTCCACCTGTCAGTCAGCCATCCGTGCCCCAACGAACCTTCAATCAGCGGACCTCTGTTCGTTCCTCATGCCTCCCTCTCTCCCAGTCCCCGTCTTCTATTATCACCTTTGTCCATCTAGCACATCTCCTTTTCTCAGCCCCCTTTTATGGCAGGCGTGAGCACTTAAGTTATGCCCCTATTGGGCCCTATGCCCCTATTTATTAAAGCCAGACCTCGCCTATTAAAATATAGTTCTACAACTTAAGCCAAATTAATAAAGATCAAACAAGCTATCTACAAAATCTACACTAAATTTAAGAAAATTTCACCGTTGTATTTTCCGTTCAAAGTAATTGCAAGGTGACCTTCTTCACAGAGAAAAAAGAATTATTGGGCAACAGCAAAACTTTTAAGGACCGAAAAATTGCATCGTTTATGGGATTACGGTTATTCTAGTAAACTCCATTAAAACTTTACATTTTAAATCGAGATTAATTTCCGTTAAAAGTTAAAATTGTATTGGAGATTGATTTCTATTTAAAAATCAAACTCAGAATAATCTGAATTAACTGCACACATAATGAAATTAATCGAAGTTAATCTCGCCTTTAATCTTCAAATCATAATTTCTTATTTTACAGCAAGGTTAAAACGTTATTAAGGTAAGCAGCGAAAGACACTGAAACAATGAAATAAGCGAAGGAATAACAATGAGACAATAACCTATTTCTTCGCAAGCGGGTGGTCCGATCTCAAAGAAGACCCGGATGACGACGAGAAATGATAGATTGAACTTGACGCTTTCGACCCAACACGACTCGTCCGGGTCCACTCCTAAACCCCACTCGTGGAACTTCATCTCTTGAGACTCGATATTCAAAATGCGACCTAAAACCCATTGAAATACCACACCTTTATCTCTCATCCTATAGAAACACGTGCCTATAGCTTATGCTATAGAAGGTGACTAGGGCCATGCCAGGGACTTGCAAGAGATGATTTCCGGCCCTCTGGGAGGTTGGAAGATACCTGTCAGACGCCCTCGCCACACATAGACGAGGACAGTAGAAGCTGAACTGCGCCCATTGAACTTAGGGTTACATACGTCTGTAGACGAGCCCAGAACAGGGATGGTTGGTTACGCGTAGTGGAAAAGGCAACACCCCAGACAGAAAGATGCAACAGATGATGATGATGATGATGATGATAGCTTATGCCAGAGCTGATGGGTTATGGCGTGTTCCAACGTTCAAAGTCTGTTTGAATCTGTCTGTATATATATTTGTCTTTGATTATATTTCCATGGTACCCATGGTACACATCGAAATACGATGTATTTCATTCAGTAGAAATATAACCATAGCTTATGCCAGAGTAAATCAATGGTATATTTATTTATGGTGTGTTACACCTTTCGAAGGGTGTTTAGATCTCACTGTTTGGCCTCATCTCCATTTCACTGTTTATGTCATCGGTATAGTAATTAATTTCACGTGGCAGTATACATGTAGAGTATGGCAACTTCGTAAGTAACCATTGCAGTATGAAGTCTCACTGAAGATAATTTATTAAAAATTAAAATAGGCCTATACTTTGTTTTCAGCTAGAAGATAATTCGAATACTTTCAATGTTAGTATATTCCTGATGTAGTTTCAGTTTCGATTCCGTCATATTTTTTTATATGTCTCGGTGTCTGTGCATCTGTCTGTCTGTGTCTGTCGCTTTGTTTGTGTTACTGAGACTGACTGGTAATCGAAGTACAGCAGACCGTATGGTTGATCTCAACTCAGCGTCTTTTGCTAAGCTCTGAATGTCTATTGATTTCGTTGATATCCTCAATCACACACACATAAACACTATCCCTCTGTTTCTCTGCCTCTGCATCTTTCTTCGTCTTCCTCTGTTTTCCTCATAGCATTCTACCCTCTGCCCTGCACCCCGTGACCCACCGTAAAATTTCAAGTGAACTACCTGATTGGTTTCTGCAGTATCTTTTCCAATTCCGCTCTGGACATGTGGCTAAGCCATGCAGCTAAGCTTGGACATCTAAATACTAGAATCCATATTTGGACCTCGATGAGCCAAGCCATGTGGCCAATCCTGGTGGCTAAGCCACATGGCTAAATCGAGTGCGTCTGTAATGACAGCCGTAGCCGTCTTTGCACCGCGTCAACCTCTTGCCTGTCAGTGGGAAGGTCTCGGTGCATCTCGGATTCTCTGTCATCCCCGGTGGGAGGTTGATGGATAGGCGTCCGGTCCTTGGTCCTCATCTCTAACTTAGCTGACTCAGCTGCGTCGAGACAAACCAATAAATTAAGAGATACGTTTTTATTATCGCAGTCTCCAAGGGAGACCTCGCTGCCAACGTCCAGGGTCGTCGACCTCTGCCCTTTGGCTCATAGCATCACCGTCGCCTGGCGATCCTCTAGATTGTCTTCAGGTTATTATGTATTGCAGCCAGACGCTTTCGTCTCATCACCATAAAAGCCGCACTAATTGTCTGGCTGTTTGCCACAGGAACTATCCTTCCTTGCTGAACATTTCGTGTCTGTCAGCTTGCTAGCTAGCGTCTCCTGTTTGCCTGCAGACTTTGCCTTTAGGAATCCAACTAGGTCTTCACGAATCTTAGACCAGAATCTACTACCAGTTTTAAGTTAAACTGCAAGCGTCGCATATCTTCTCTCGTGTGAGGCAATTATAGGTCTAATGTATTGCGTATTGTTACGTCAGTTATTAATGTGTTACTGGATGAAATGAAACAAAAGAAATTGGAATGTAAGAATTTCAAGAAAGAAAAATGAATGAATGAATGAATGAACGAAAGAATGGACAAACAAATGAACTAATTAAACGAAGTAACAATGAAACGAAGAACGATTCAAAGAAAAAATGCACGAATATACGAGGGAAGAAAAGAAGGAAAGAAGGAAGAAAGGAAGGAAGGAAAAATGATCGAACGAATGAACGAACAAACGAACGAATAAAGGAAAGAAAGAACGAAAAATGAAGGAAAGAAAGAACGAAATGATTGAACTAATGGACTTCTTCTTTTCGAAAATAACTCTCTGTCGTTACTCAGTGTCAACTAGCCATATCACTTGATTTCAGCCAGAAATTCCTCTGAGCTCTGACAAAAATGCATCTTTCAAATATTCGCAGCCCTAGTTTCATTCGTTCATTTAACCTTGTGATCAGTCATTACCTCTCACCCAGTCTTACTCAGAGGATATTTTACCCTCAACTTCGGAGATCGATGTACGTGACCTAATCGATTGTCTGTGCCCCATCTGGGCTCCAAGTACAGGATCCCAGTTACCATCAGATTCGGACAGATGTGGTCCATTCAAAGCCGTACCCATTAAATGTGCAATATATGCACCATATTGAAAGAATATGGAGAATGTGTGTGCGTGCGTGTGCGTATGTGTGTGTGTGAATGCGTGTGTGTGTGTGTGGGTGGGTGTGTGCAACACAGTTAATTCCCCACAGTGCATAACAAGGATGACTAGACAAAATGCACCGTGGTTCAGCAAGTTTCAAGTCACCGGGAAAAGATAGAAAGTATTATTATATAGATTAGCCAATCACCGGTTGTTGTGAGAAATTGCGTCATATTTCTGCCAATCATACGTCGTTCAGTGAAGAACTTGCAGCATCGTTCAGCCAATCACACAAGTCTTTGCGAAACCAAATCGCAGCCAATCACAATCGTTGAGACGCAAAACAACCAATCACAAGTTCGACCAATCACAAGTTGTCAAGGGAATACCATGACTCATTCGACCAACTGCAAACGGTTGCAAGAACCTAAGGCACCATTCATTCAAGCGTTGATTGGTGACTGAGCTCGGATTCTGCGGCTGACTCGTTTGTAAAGACGGTCAGGTGCCGGGAACCGACAGACTGAGACGCGACTAGGAGCTCAATATCCATTGACTGGAGGAAGTCCCTGGAGCCTAAGGTCCGTCCACGCATTCCGGTCCAGTGGGTTGATCAGACAGCCTAGCTAACTAGAAACGATGGAGACTCAAGATGGAAAGGCCACTGGAGGGCTATGCCAGTGAGTGGATGGCGCTGATAACAGCAGCGACGACGAAATGATTATGACAACAAATGCCGGTTATAAAGTAGATGAAAATATGAAAGTCATACAGACAGACACACAGACAGACACACAGACAGACACAGACAGATATGCAGACAGACAGATACAGAGGGAGTTCCTTCTACCATGATGATTAAGACAGTGAAGGTCTCGTTGATGATTAAGGCAGATTCGACATCGATGATAATGGTGATGAAGATGAGAAGATGATTTATAATGAGGATTTTTTTTAATGAAGATGATTGATTACGAAGACAACGATGATGGCGATGAAGACGGTATATCTTGAAGACGATTTATGATGACGATTACAATGAAGATTATGTATTAAGACGATTGATTATGAAGACAACGATGATTAAACAGACGAAGACAAGAACGATGTTTGTGATAGCGCTTGTGATGGTAGATGGTAGAGATAACGGTGCTTGCATTTGGTATAGGTCTACCTGGAAGCGGATGTTGGCGCAGGTGGTTGTTGAACTTGCGGACAGTATCTCCGAAGCTGTCGAATATTCCAAAGCTGTTTCTGGCCGGAACGACGTTGACATAACCGACCTGCTGAGCCTCCGGAGCCTCATGAGGCTCCTTTGGAACCACCCACAACCTAATCATACAAAAGAAGTCTGTATTCATCAATTACGGCAACAAAACTACCACCGCCAACGCTGCCGTCGCCATCACCACATTACAATGAAGACTACTACCACCATCAACATTAATGAGAAAACTTCAAAAAATTTCCAGAATCAACATCTTATGCTTTCCCATCATCATCATCATCAGCAGCAGCAGCAACAGCAGCAGCAGCATCAACAACAACAACAACGTCATCGTCATCGTCATCAGCACACTAAAAGCAACAACAACATCGCAATATTAGCAGGAACAATAATATCAGCAGCAGCAGCATCATAATCATTATTGCCTTAGGGACCCCACACTGGACTGGCTGGGGTCATAGGTAGAACCTCTAAAGCATCACCACTAACAGCAACAACATAATCTTCACTGACAGGATGATCACCATCATAGTCGTTCTTATTATGTTCGTCGAATCTTTAAGAGCTACACGGTATCCTTAGCAGTGACTTCATCAACAACATCTGTCTTATCAGCAACATCATGACGACAATATCTCAAGTTTTAGGACATATTTCTGTCTAAAATCTGTCGTCATACGCGTAACAGCCTCGGAATCTGTTCGAGTTAAATCTTCGAAAATGTCTCTGCCTCACTGCGTGTGTGTTTCTGTAGTGTGTCTGTCCTATGACTGTGTTCAGCGCCCTCCTTATATGCCGCCCGATCCCTGAGCATCGCTGGGGACTATTATATAACGGTTCTCACCAGTTCCTCGGACGAACAAACCCATCTGCTGATCGGGCGTCATTTTAATTAAATTACATAATGTCCCTCGCGGTGGTCCATAGAACTTCGACGGGTGTCACACAGGGCCGCCTGTTGGTACCGGTCAAATGTCAGTTCCATGTGTCGGTTACAGATGTGCGGAGGGAGATGCTTGGGATGTCTTTGTTGATATTGACGTCAGAGAGTCATCGGTCTCCCATTGTTGTCCGCGATGTTCTTCACCAGACCCTGATTCAGCTTGAATGCATCGGCGGTTTCTTTGGTGGTTGACACAGCCGTGCCAGTTGGATTGTAAAAAACTGATGAAGATAGGAGGGTTGGGAGAATTGTAGTATGTTGTAGGTAAGTGAAAGGACTTTGTACTTTATGCGTTCAAGTATTTTAAGCTAGTGAAGAACTAATTTGAGAACAGGAGTGATGTGATGGTATTTGGAGATTTTGGTGACAGCACGAGCGAGAGCATTCTGGATACGTTGAAGGCAATTTATTTGGCTGGGGTCTATATTCAAGAAAAATTGAATTGCCAGTAGGTTAGTTTAGCATGGACGATGGATTTAGCGATGGTAGATGCAGTTCTGAAGTCAAGTAGTAGGCCCATTCTGCGAAGGTCGTGGATATGTATGAAACAAGAGCTGGGAAGATGGGTGATTTGACCAGAGAAGCTGAGGTTTTATTCGAAGATCACACCGAAGTTGGGGACAGGAAAATTAATAGTAATATGTGGGTGGAGGCAGCGCCCAGGGTGAGGGAAATGGAGTGGTCGGGAAGTTTCTTGAGCAGGTCACGCAGGCCTATAAGTATGAAATCGGTTTTAGATGGATTTGAGCACAGGAGATTAGATGTTGTACAGGAGGAGTTTTGTGTAACCACTCCAAGAAGATGATCTATAGAGTCGGTGAACAGTTCCGACAGATAGAGATGAATAGTCAGGTGTCTTTAGCGATCAATTGAGGATGCTTTAATGAGAGAACTAAATGGAGCAGTGTAACCGATAAGCAGAAAAGATCAAGAACAGAGCCTTGTGGAACTCTTCAAGTGAGACGGCACAATTAGGATGAGGCTTCTAGTGTTTTAACGGAGAAAGAGCCGGAGGAGAGATAGGATCGTATCCGAAGGAGAACTGTGTCAAAGTTGAAAGTCTTTGGGTTAGGATGTTGTTATCAACGGTATAGAAGGCTGCTGAAATATCACGGAGGCAGAGGCATGAAACCTAGTGATGACAGATGGCAGAAACAAGTTCGTTGTAGATGGAAGTATGTAGGATTTTAATTGAATGCCATTTATTGAAACCAGACTGACGTGAGTTAAGGAGCGCGTTAGAAGTCAACTAGTCATTAATCCGAGATTGGACAATATCTTCAGTTAATTAGGATGAAAGACAGATTAGAAACAGGTCGGTAGTTCGAAAGGATTTCTTTATCAAGTGATGGTTTCTTCAGAAGAGGGATAACCAGAAGAGAGTGTTTGAAAAGGAGGAGGAAATTACCAGTAGACAAAGAGGTTAATCATTTTGGAAACGACGGAACAAAGACTCAGTAAGACAGTAGATATAGGGTCAGGTTCGCACTATTTACTTGAAAGAAA
Source organism: Norana najaformis (assembly GCA_964023275.1). NCBI lineage: Eukaryota > Metazoa > Annelida > Clitellata > Crassiclitellata > Hormogastridae > Norana > Norana najaformis. The sequence goes on from OZ029921.1 coordinate 31,064,010, forward strand.
TTGTAACAGGTGTACTATTTCGCTCCCTGATGTGGGTTGGAAGACAGATAATGAATATCAGCGTCATCTTTTATGGTTGAGCTGTAGTTGTTGACGCAGGGAGAGCTGAGAGTGCGTGAACTTCGGAAGCTCATATGTTGATGTGTTCAAGCAAGCGAGGAACATGGGCTTCAGTACAATGTATGTATAATCGTAATCGTAAGCTCGAGATTTCTACAGCGCTCAACGACTCCAAGTGTAGTAGTGTCGAGAAGCAGCTTAGTCACAATCAAAACAAAATCGATAGAGAGAAACGGTTCGGTTCCAGGTCAGGATCCAAGAATCAGGCAGGCAGACGGTTACGACGGATGATGTATTTATTTTCTTTTGTTTACAGCTTTGAAGAAAATTGAGAAGATAGAGGTCATGAAATAGCGCGCTGACTCCCAACATGACCTCCATGGTCTCATCTGTCAACTCTGGACGAGGATCCGTTGGCTGAGCTCTGCGTGCACAGGGGAGCTCTCCGCCCACTGAGGCCTTCTCCACTCATCTATGCACTACTTGCTAACTGATGATCTTCCTCTTCTTAATCTCATTTATCATCGTTTATGCTAGCATATTAGCGCCTCTGATTTCTCTTGAAGCGACGCTGTTTAAATTTCCAATTACAATTACCGATAGACTGACAGAAAGAAAGATAAACAGACATCCAGACAGTCAGACAAACAGACGGAGGGACGAACGGACAGAAGGAAGGACAGAGGAGCAGATACACGGGAGACAGAGAGACATAGAGTCAGACTGCCAGACATACGAGCGGACGGACGGACGGAAGGGTCAAATAGAAACACTAGACGGTACCTTAGGGCTCTGATGTAGAGATTGCGCATGCGCCGTTTGCTGTGGTCTGCCTCAAAGTAGCAGCTTTTGTTTGTATCGACAACGCCATCATAACGACCTTTGACCTCGATGCTTTCGCAGGTCTTGACCCGTAAATTTCCGTTCTTTCGTAACCAGTCGTTGGCTCGAGTTACCAGAACACTAGAAAGTGTACACATGACACATAGCGTGACTCAGACATTTTAAAAGGTAAATATTTATATAGCGCTTTTTAAGTCCTGCCAAAATGCTAAAACATCAGTTGTGCCAATAACAGGTAATGTAATACAGCCAGACATTTATATGGCGCCTTTTAACAGCCTTCTAAAATGGTAAAGTATCAACTGTGTAATCTAATATTTAATACTTTGTAATGCTCCCTTTATTCTTCAATGCTCTCTAATGCTTTGTTATCAAATCAGGCGATTATGTAGCCGCTTTTAAGGGTCCCAAATAAAAAACTATACAAATGGCTTGTAATGTAATACACCCAGATACTCATATAGCGCCTTTCACAGCTTGTTAAAGCGCAATGTCAGTTACATGGGTGTCCGATTGGAGGGAGGATCAGTATAATACCATTCTAAGTCGAGAGGCAACATATATGTATGTAGGCCTAATGTTGCTGGATTGCCGAGGTCGTGCCTGCCCCGCAGCCAAACGTTTCGTTGATTATGCTGCTGAGGAGTCTCTATAAAGACGTGTGTAAGCAAGTGTGCTTTGGTTGCGTTTTACGGATATGCGAGTTGGATGCGCCATCAATTTCTTAAACTCGGCATTTTAAGTGTCAACACTCAGACGACACGTTTGTTGCTAAGTACACGGGGGCATATAAATTGAAAAGCAATTTAGAAAATCAGAAATATGCATCAGCAGGGAATCGCATGTCCCCCAAGGGGCTTCCGTATAATTGTAATAGAGTTTTGTTTTTAAATTTCAGAAACGGCTTTTTTACCAATTGTCGCTTTCAGTAAATAAATTATCGATTTTCCTTCTATTTTACAACGCTTCATCTTCCCTTCAGGTCAGTCAATTTATTCTGCGCAATCCTGAGTGGCTAGGCAGAGGGTATATGAGGAATAAAATCATGATCTTTTGATGTTGAGGGCACAGATGATTTATCTCTGTCTTGATCTGATTCTCCATCTTCCGACTCCAGTGAATAGTCGGCTGTTGGATCAGGAATGGGAAGTCCATCTCCATGAAGTACATTGTAAACACCGGATGAAGATAGGAGGGTTGGGAGGATTGTAGTATTATTATTTCTGCATTTATTAGGCGCCACTACCTAATGACTTAGCAGGGCGAATTGCAGACGGTATATCATGGTAGTCGACAGTCCATTTTTTCTTCTTGGAGATAGCCTAGTGATATATATTTCTGAATTTTAGTTGGAGATTTAAATCTGAATCTGAGGCATGAGACAAGCCCGCTCAGCGAACCCGTATCCTTTCAAAGACGACATATTTATCAACTTTATATAATTAAAACATGCATTACTTACTTACTTAAAATTTGGTGCATTCAAACAATACGCCTATCACTCGTTATGAATTAGAAGGAAATCGATAATTTATTTACTGAAAACGACAATTTGTAAAAATGTTTCAGAAATTTAAAAACAACACGCCATCACAAATATACAGAACCCCATAGGGGACATGCGATTATTTGTATTTATCAAATGCGCATTAGATAAATAAAAATAACCGTGTGTCCCCTACGAGCTTCCTTACAAATATGCAGTATGCATAATTATGAATTATAAATATACATACTGTACGCTTTGAGTGTGTGTATGTATAGGCGAACTACAAGGTACATACAAGCAATACTTCTTCAAACACACCAGTGTGTTTGTGTGTGTGTGTGAGTTTGTGCGAGTGTGTACGTTGTGCTGTTGGTGTTAATATGTAGTATGCATATGACAAAATCGTCATCGTCATCGTCATCGTCATCGTCATGGCCATCGCCATGCATGTGGCAGTGGAGGTGACGTATGACATGCAGTACGGCGGGTTTACCAACTACGGTCGTCTACGAGTCACCAATTACACGTCCGCAGAACAGCAACAAAATTCGGAGAACGCTCCTTCGCGGTTGCCGGACCGGCGGCCTGGAACAGTCTTCCTGAGTATACGTCAAGTCGTTCCCTTCACTGGGCACGTTTAAAACACGGCTAAAAACTTTCCTTTTCAGCCTATCGTTCGACGGCTGAACGCACTGGTGAATGTACAGCGCCCTTTTTTCGACCTCGGTCGTGTTACGGCGCTATATAAATTGTCTTATTATTTTTATCTCATGTGACGTTTGTCGAACCGAGTACGCCTGAAGGATAGACTACGAACGGCGTTGATAAGTTATGACGCGGAAGGACCTGGCCAAAGGAAATATAGACGAGGGGAAGCAATGGAAGCATGGAAGGAGGAGGAAAAGCAAGAGCAGAATGGAAGAGAGGGAGGAATGGGAGGAGAAGGAGCAAGTTCAGGAGGAAGAATGGGGAGGAGGAGTTGTGAGAGGAGGAGAAGAAGAAGGAAAAGTAGGATGAATAGGATTAGGAAATGATTTGGATGTTGTCGCTGCTAATGGTGATGATGAGCAGGAGAAATGGTTGAGCTATACCAAAGGTAGGGAGAAGATGAGGATAAGAAGAGGATGTGGAAGAGAGGACGATGACTAGGAAAATAAGAAAAGGAGGTCAAGAGGATGAGGAGGATATAAGGATGAAGATCATTAGGCAAGCAGAGCGGTTTATATACTAAGAAAATGAGGAGCAGAGGAAGAGGAGCAGATCGAGAGGAACGAGATCAGACAGGAAAGAACAAGAACGTAGAAGAACAGAGGAAGGCATATGAGGATGAGAAGGGAATAAAATGAAGAACGTGAATGACGAGTGGAGGAGGATGAGGAGGAAGAAGAGGAGGAGGAAAAGGTGGAGGAGGGGAGGAGTAGGAGGAAGAGCAGGAGAAGGAAAAGGAGGAGGAGGAGAGGAGGAGGAAGGGGAGGGAAAGGAGGAGGAGGAGGAAGAGCAGGAGAAGGAAAAGGATGAGAAGGAAAAGGAGGCTGAGGAGGGAAAGGAGGAGGAGAAAAAGGAGGAGGAGGAGGAAAAGGAGGAGGAGAAAAGGAGGCGGAGGAAAAGGAGGAGGAGGAAAAGGAGGCGGAGGAAAAGGAGGAGGAGGGAAAGGACGAGGAGAAAAAGGAGTAGGAGGAGGAAAAGGAGGAGGAGGAAAAGGAGGAGGAGAGCATATAGGGAGGCTGGGGACGAGTAGCTGCGGAGAAACTGGAAACTGATGATGCATTGCACGAGGAAGGGGTGGGGTTTAGTGTCGCTGCTAATCCAAATATAGGGCAGAGAGAGAAGTCCCTTCGGAATAAATGACCGACAGAACTGACATAAATTATTTCTTCTTCATCTTCTTCAGGGTTCTGCCCTCAACCACTTCCAGGAATCCAACGATGCCATTCGTCTCTATTCTTTAAATTATTGTGCCGGAAAAAGGCTTACACGCTTACGTACAAGTGTACATAAATACATATTTACATAGTAAGCATACACATGGAATATTTATTTATTCGTGAATATGCAGCCTTTTGTGAATGTGCGCACAATATTGCTTCACGAGAAAAGATTAGTTATTGTTATCAACGCTTTGAGGCTTGAGTGCTAACGTTTGCGTGTATTCGTTAACTGTCACTGGCTTTGCATTTATGAGATAATTCAGAATGACTTTTATAGCGATGAACCGGCTGCTAAAAGAACAGCTACTCTGCAGTTAAAGCTGCATATAGCTGTATCTGTGTAAAGCTAACTGTGTCTGTACGTTGCTAGGTTTCATGTCCACTGGGGTTCTTTGAAAACAAATTGTTTACCTGTATACTGTCTATTGTTTCACTGTTTATTGTTTTACCTGGCCTATCAAGTTGATTAATAATTAATGTTCGCAAGAAATGGACTTAAATCGATTTGACATTGTGGCGAAGTAATCATTACAGGGCTTGATAGCTCAGAGAAGCCTTCTACGTTGATATTGAAATTGCTGGACGAAACTGATATTTAAATTAGCATGTGGGCGAATACAGTGACACCAGTATAGAATCAGGGTTTGGAAATAGATAGTCGCATGGACTGATACCAAAATATTATTAAAACCGAGGCCAAATAAATCAGTATTTGCAAGGACTGTGTCTACAAACGCATTAATACAGAGAGGAAGGCAGCGATTGATAACAAAGTTCTTTTTCTGAAATTGTTGTTTTATTATTTATTTTAAATAATTCTTATACGGTGAAACTAAGTCTGTAAATCTGAAGCTAAGGCGCGGATGAATGAAGTTGGCCTTGCAGGGATCTAGACGGGAATTGTAATGACGTTAGTAGCCTAAATATCCCGCGACTAATTCTGTATTCAGGCTAAATGTGGCAGCTGTATGTATTCATAAATTAGAGTGGCATAAAATCTCGCTTTGACATCGCCTTAGGCTCTTGCTTCTGATTCAGACGTCGCAAAGCATCTACTTCGACCTTAATTGGGTCATATCACTGGATTTTTAGCATGGATCAGAAGGAGAATAAAACGTAACGAAGATAAGAGTCATGCCGAAGAACATGGCATGACAAAAGCCCGAGCTTGCGAGAGTCAGATGGATGGTAGCATAACAAAGGTCGTGTTCGGCAGAGTTCTAAAGCACGACAAACCTCGTGTTCGGTAGTCTTTAACGCAGAACCGACCAAAATAAAAGCTTTGCCGACGGTCATAGGCGAAAGGGGAAAAACCGGAAAGAATTTCCGTCTAGGCAAAGAGGATCAATGCAATACAATACGAAACAAGATACGTTATACGACACAATAAAACATTCAGGACAGTGCCATACAATGCAGTATAAAAGAACATTTAGCGTATAATTACACGGAGTGTTTAATTAAAATCCAATAAAACAATAGCTGCATTAGGCCTACAGTAGGAAGTAAACAAAACAATACAACACCAAATACTACGCGATATATCTGTGGATGAGCTGGGTAGCAAAACCTGCCACAGCAAGATAAAAACAAGATAAAATGGTTAACCGAAAACAATGCTGATAGAATTGATTAATTACTGTGGCGCTCGAGATTCGCGGAAGAAGACAATTCCAAGTTATCTATGTGACTTGAGCGTGGATTCTTACAGCCCATCGTAAAACCAATCGAGAAGAAGAAACCTTAGTGAAAAACAGCCTGCAAATAGCACAGGTAAATTAGCCTGGAGAAAAATGTTGAAAATCTTGACAAAAAGGCTGCAGTCCAATCGGAGGTGGTTCTTCGTGCAGGCGAAGGTCATTTTGGATGCAGAGAAGGAATACAATTTATTATGAGAGCTCATGACTGTTTTCAGGCGATTGAGCGTGGAGTGGAAGGACTGAAGAGTGACTCAAAATCTTCACCTGGGCAGTGTATGCATGGAAAGGTAAAAAATTCAAGGTTACACACTTCTTTATTACTCATTAACATGGTCCAAATTTGAGAGATCTGTCGTCAGAAGCGCAATCGACTGCAATACAAGAACATTAACAAGATCCTTTTGTAACTTGTGTTGAGGCTCATGCATAGATGCCGGAGAAATGGCGAACTGATTTGGTCAAGGCGGACCAGTATTTAACGGATGACCAGTTGACCACCTGTCCAAGTACTACTCGAGCTTTGCGTAGCTTGTTACAGATGATGGTGGTAGTGGAAGTAATGGTGATTGTGGGGAAAGTGGTGATCGTAATCGTAATCTCGAGATTTCTACAGCGCCCAACGAAAGCTAAGTCGCGGGAACCAGCTTATTCAGCTTAGTGGTTGCGGTGGTGTTGGCTGTGATGGGAGTGGTGGTGGTGGGTGTGAGAAATTCTCATAAGTCTTTTTCGGAGTGGTCACAGCACTTATCTCCCTTTTCATACGGAGCATTAAACTGTAAACGCACGATAGGATCAGCGGAATAAACAAACATCGGGTGCAATTACAGGGAAGGGCTCAAAGCTAGGAATCTGGCCGGCCACTCCTTTATTCCATGGTCTTATAAGATGTTCGCAATAGATTATCTGTGAAGTCGATACTGCAATTTCGGCCAAGCAAACATAGACCATACATCAGACGTCAACACAGCTCAGTAGCTGAAAACAACTGAACTCCAAAAGAATTCATATATGTTTCAAATAGTGTAAGATATTACAAGATTTAAGATACGACATGGACCTACTGCCCAGATATGAACAAATTCGGTAAATAAACCAGTGATTGGCAGTAGTTAACTACTTTTGTTAACAAATATTAGTTAAACTACTTTTCAAGTACTTAAAAGCAGTTAAGATATGGTTAAGCTACTACGTTTAAATCGCATATTTACCAGCTTGTTTCCGGTATTTTTTTACAATTATATGTATGTCACAGTTGACAACACTGCTTTTTATGTTGTATTTTCGGTTACAGAGTAGTCGTCTGATTATTATGAATAATCAGTAATAATAATAATAATAATAAATAATAATAATATTATTAATATTATTATTAATATTAATAATAATAATAATAATAATAATAAATAAATAAAGCAATAATGTATAGTTCACTAGCTCTTCACTGCTATAAAGATGCAGCCCACAAAACTGAAAATAGTGGAGCACAGTAGCCGATTGATTAGAGCGTTCGGCTTGTAAGGTGGAGAGTACGGGTTCGAGCCTCCCTGTTACTGTGTAAAGACCGAGAAAAAGTCTTTCAGTCACAACTGCTCAGCGCCATCGATTGATGCTTTGCCATTAGACAGTGGCATTTAATAAACGCAGAAACACTAATAAAATAGGGACAACAATACAGACAAACCTTTCGTTGTGTTAGACTTCTAACATAAGTTAGGCTAGCGTGTAGCGCTTTAATGTTGTACATAAAAGACGCTATACAAATGCCTAGACACGTACATACATCCTTAAGTAATACACCAGCTGTGCCTGTGTCTTGGCCTGAAATCCGATGATTGCTTTCGTTTTACTGCCCCCCCCCCAAAGGTCGCATAAAATTATTTCCGTGATCAAAAGATACATCGTATACGGTACATCATATCAGCCAACAGAGAACCTCTTCTGATCGTCGCACAGGCATCCGCCCAACTTCCAAAGACATCACGTACACATGCCTTGGGGCAGATGGATGGACGTGGGTTGAATCGATGGATGGGAGGTCGGTGCATGGATCGATTAGAGGGTAGATGGACGAAAGATGACTGGATGCTTGTCTGGATGGATGGATGGATGTCTGAGCCGATCGGTTCTTAGTCGGGTGATAGGTAGCTGAGCGGATGGTATATGGATGTGTTGACGATGAATGGTTGGGTAGATTGTATGGTTAAATGCATGAGAAATGGGTTGCTGTATAAAGCGGTTGGTGGAGTGAATGGATAGATGGATGGATGTGGAATTGAATGAATGGGTTGTTATGCTAGGGTGGGTGGGTAGGTAGATGGGTATCCGGACGATCGCACATAGGACTTTCACACATAGGACTATCCCACATAGATTTTCGCTCATAGGTCTGTTGCTCATAGGAACACGGCACATAAACCCTTCGCACATAGGATGTTTGCTCGTAAGACTATCGCTCATAAGACGTTAGCTAATAAATGAACGCTGGAGATACGTTCGCTTTGAAGTGAATTCAACAGATTTAAACACGGTGCAGTATATAAAGGCATCGAAAGAAAGCCTAATAGAAAAATCCTGAAAAATTTAGGCATGGTACATATGGTATCTCGAAAACAGGAAAACAAACATTTATTTTGAATGGTTTCGAATATTATCAACATAGAGTTAATACAGAAGGATTAAAGTTTTGGCGCTGCTGCAAGGCACGAAGTATTAAATGTAAAGCAAACTTGGTAAGTGATGGGACGAAGGTCATTAGAATAAACATCGCCGATCATAATCACGAAGGCAACATCGCCCGGGTACTCGCCAGAAAAGCAGAACAACCAGCCGTCAAACGCTACCGAATCCTTCGAGATCGCGTAATGAGGGCAGTAGCCACTTATGGGCAAACAGATATTCTAACCTACCTCCGTTCCATGGCGTACTTATCGTATAACTAGATATTTTCTAAACTTGTAACGGTGAACATTTATATCATTAAATACTACGTGCAGTTAATAAAAATATGAATATGAATAACAATAACAATAGCCAATATTAATTTTTTTCATAATCGGTGTTCTATGTTTTTTATGTTGGAAGCTTAATAAATTGGTTCAAATAGTACAAATATGAGTGATCGTCCTATTAGCAAAAGCCCTATGAGTGAAAGCCCTATGAGCGAATGTCTTATGTGCGATCGTCCTATGAGTCCCAGTCCTATGTGCGATCGTCCTATGAGTCACAGTCCTATGTGCGGAAAGCCTATGTGCTATAGTCCTAGAATCGGTAGATGGATGGATGGCTAGGTAAGTGCATATAAACTAATAGAATTACCCCAAACAATAGGGTCTGAGTTTGTCATAGGTACTGTAGAGATAACCCACAATTTTTTATTGGCATAACTTCAGAAACGGGGTGGATGTTTGCCCCATTGAACAGTTTTTTTTTCATCCAGCGAACCCATTTACCACTGTATTAGAAGCCAAGAGAGCATTCCATTTTAATTTGGGTAAATAATTTGAATAAATTTATACTAATGGGTAGATGGATGGATAGAAGAGTGGGTCGATGAGTGGGTCTATGTATGGATGGATGGGTTGGTGAGTGGATGGGTGGGTTTGATGGGTTGGTGAGTGGATGGATGTAATGGGTGAGAGGGGGGCTGGGTGGAAGGGTGGGCCCGTGCGTTGATGTGTCGGTGGGTGGTTAGATATCACGGTGGCTGGCAGGCACTCTGACTGGAAGGATGCATCTCATTTCTCTCCGTCGCCGTCGTCTTCATTATTCTCCCACATCCAACTTCAGCATCAACAGCCATTAATTTGCAAGCGAGATACAGAACGATAAAGGGAGAGACACAGAGCGAGGAATGGATGCAGGAAGAGATATATGAGAAAGACAGAGATAGCAGAGAGACAGAGATAGACAGAGAGATATCGAGGCATACCGAGAGAGAGAGAGAGAGAGAGGCACACACTGAAAAAAAGAGAGAGACGATGAGTAAATGTAAATGCAAATCTCAAAAATTTCTCGGTGCCACACAAAAGCCGCGTCAGGGAGATCATTTTACACCGGCGCTGGATATTCGTCATGATAAAACAAAACAAGAAAAAAGTGACTCGTGCCATTTAGGAAAAGTTACACAAAAGCACTTATTTTTTAGTAAGTATGCAGTTCATATGTACTAATAAAGACAGAATGTAACGCACTCGTATACACGCCTCCATATAAATTCCTCAGAGGCTTTGTCAGCCGGTTGTGAAACCCAAACACGACCACGTGAATTTTTAAAAGAACCTTTCAACCTATCAAATTGCGTTGACACTCATTTACCGACCGCAGTGAGATGGCGGCATGAGTTGGCACATAAAATTGTAATTGTAATCGAACCTAATAGGCCTATTCCATGGATGACCATCTATTGAAGCACTAATCGGGTTCAATGTTCCTTAGCTTCACTCGGATGCGCCCAAATATCAAGCCACCAACACAGCACCTATGTTGTCAGGCCTACATTTAAGTAGGCCTCAATATTAGATCATTAGTGGTCCTGTGGCATGAATGCAGTCGACCACCACTTCAAGAAACCTACTCATGACTCAAAGCGTGTGACTGTGTGAGATGTGAATGCTTTGGGGTCTTTGGGGACCGGGGCCAAGTCGACAGAAGCACGAAAGAAAAGCAACAGCAACAAGGGTAACAGTAACAGTGATGACAATAAAAAGGTAACATTGAGAAAGGTAATAGTGAGAAAGCTAATGGTAATAAGACTAATAGAAAGATGGCTATAATGGCAAGAAGGGTCAGAAGGTTAATAGTAAGTAGGGTATAATAGTAAGAGGGCCAAGAAGTCTAATAGTAAGAAGGCTATTAGTAAGAAGGGTAAAAAGTTAATAGTAAGAAGGGTATAGTAGTAAGAAGGCTAGGAAGTCTAATAGTAAGAAGTCTAATAGTAAGAAGGCTAATAGTAAGAAGGCTATAATAGTAAGAAGTGTAAGAAGGTTAATAGTAAGAAGGCTAATAATAAGACTATATAGTAAGAAGGGTAAGTTCGTTCGTTTATCTTTCATTAATTAATTCATTCATTTGTGTTCTTTTGTGTTCTTGTGTTCTTTGTGTGCAATTGTGTTCTTGGCTCTGCTCCCCTTTACCTCATTGACTTCTGCACTTTGGTCTCCTCGTTTCCGGGCCGTAGCACGGTAGCAACCTTCGCTCGGCCACTCAAGATCTCCTGTTTGTCCCTCGCATGCGTACCGCTGCAGCCCAGTCCAGAAGCTTTGCCTACGTTGGTCCCACTTGCTGGAATCGTCTCCCTCGAGTATTGCGACTTGAGCTCCTTTCTCTCCCCCTCTCAGTGTTTCGCAGGCGCCTGAAGACTCTACTGTTCAACAGTGATTTTACTTTTTCGGGTCGGAAGCACCTGTGTTGAGTTTATGCTAAAGAGGCGCTTTATAAATCTCAAATTACAATTACAATTCAATCAATCAGTCAGTTATCTGGGTATTTATGTAGCAACATCTAGGAACCTCTTGAAAGCGCTCAGTGTCGGGCTAAGTCATCTAAGTCATAAAATAGTTCTATGAGAACAAAATATTCACTGTCTCGGCAACAAGAAAAGTCTCCGTTACAGGCTCTCGCACACACGTAGACCCAAACCAGTAGAGTCTTGTCCACGATAGACTGACGAGAGGTTCAGAATTGCTTGGCCGTGTTGCATTTCAGTCGAGAGATCCGTCAGCCACAAGGTCAAGCCTGGAGGACTATTGTTTATGGAGGCGCTTCATGAATAATCCATTACTTCATTAAAACATTCCTCTTTCACAGATCGTACCCTAGCTGATACCCCTTCTTCCTCTTATCTGTCTCTCCTCTCCAACCCCAAACATCATCCACCGTAGCTGCCACGCTGTCTCTCTGCCTGACTCTTGGATCTTGACCTGGAACCGAACCATTTTACCTATCGATTTTGTTTTGACTGAGCGCCTGTGAATAAGCTGGTCCCTGCGGCGCGGCTTTCGTTGGGTGCTGTAGAAATCTTGGAATTACGATTACGATTACTTTACCTTACAGAATATAGTCATTGCTGTATCCACACATATTGTTACGTGCTTTCGTTTCTAAGATTCTGTGCCTATATTCGTGGGTCGGGTTATTTGCAGATTTAAGGCTCCATGCTGGGTATAAGGAACGGGCTGTCCATGGCGGAAAATAAGCCCGAGATCATTCGCTTTACGATATCTCTGGACGGCCCTTATGGCCTTTATGTCTTCTTGTGGCATTAGAATGCATTAAGGCGCATATGCTGTGGTTTGTGGGAAGTGAAGGCTGGCTGGCTGGCTGACTGAGTGGCTGGCTTGTGGCTGGCTAATGCATTGATCAGCGTACTTATCCGCAGCAGCCTATCAGAGCATTGTGTTGCTGGACCAGAGTACATGATTTATATGGCGCTCGTATCTTCTTGATTATCCGCCCTCTGACTGCCTTTCATGCGCGCACAAAGCAGCCTCCGCTAAAAACGCCCTGTCAGAGAGGAGATGAGCAACAAGGCCACTTGGTCCGAACCTCACGTGGTAAGGGGCCTCAGTTTTCAGTTTCCTCTCGTTGAAGGCTTGGAAATTGGACCACATGGGTCTCAATTTCTTTACTTTGCTTGAGTCTATTTCTACCTCTGAAAGGGACTGCCATCAAATGCATTCGCCTATTATCTGCTGTTAGTCCACCCGTTGTGTTTGCTGTTTTATTCCAGTCCTTCTGTTCTGCCTTGAATCAGCCAACATTTGCACGGCTACTAATTTAAAACGCCTCTTCTGATCAGTCAGCTTGCATGTCTCTAAGACCGGAAAGCCAGAGCTGTCACGATACAGACTTGAGTGCAGCTGTGCAAACGTGTAACTGGATAATTATATTACGCCTTGTACAAATCTCTGACCGCCGATGTCTCTGTTCAGGTCTTTCTCTGTAAGTAAGATAAAAAGTAAAGTATCCCATATCCAACCAGTGAGACGTAGTGGAGGCGTTCGTTTTCTTTTGACCTTTGAGCGGCAATGGACGAATGCCAAGGTCCTGGACACAGGGCTAGTGCATCGCAGGACGAGCCGTTTACTTCACAGCTTACGGTACCAAATTCTACTGCTTGGTGACAGAGGCACGGTGTGCGCAAACATCTTGCCCGGGGTCGTAACACGGAGTCGAACCCGCAACCCATGATCATTGACCAAAAGTAATGTAATGTAATGTAATGTAACAAGCATTTATGTGGCGTCTTTCAAGCATCTCTCAAAAACGTGTTACCGACAGACCACCGTGCCCCACTTTTCTCTATAACTCGATGGAATGATGTGGTCAAAAGTGCGAAGAAAAGCTCTTCTTGAAGTGGCAGGTAATCCCATTTCATTCATCTGAAACCACTGTTATCTATCTATTCACTGGTGTAACTCTATTCACTGGTATAACTTCGAATTTCTGGCCCCAGCAGAAGAAGCAAATGGACCTTCTGGTAAAAGATCATACTTTATCAGAATCTGAGCGAGCTCCCACTTTTTCAGATTCGGGCTCCACCCCGCCCCCTCCTCCGCTCCCCGCCCCGCAGTTGCGGGCCCATGGTCTGTGCCTAAGTCGTTCACTCTGGTCTCGTCTGGGTACAATGATAAGAAATCCTCCCGAAAACATTCGGTTATTCGTCAACACACATTAAATGGATAGAGAAATTTTACCACAAGCTATTTGCAATAACATTTGTTCGCATTTTTGCTGTAGATGCGGTTTTTTAGCACTGCATGGCTTAATATATATGTATATATAATTATATATGTATATAATATATATATATAGATTACCACATGTATATATCACAAAATTTATATATATATACACGTCATTATGCTTATGTGCATCGTATGCATATATCATAAATATTCTCCTCTTTCCTTCGAATGCATTTGTTTGGTCTCATGGCATGAAACATTTCTTATTTTAGGCTTATCTCTTTTGCTTTTCCAAGTAATGAATCAGTCACTTAGTGGCCTCCTCTGTTCCACACTAAGCTATATGAGCCACACTCGTTTAAAGGATAATGTCTGCTAACAACAGACATAAACTGTCTGGAGGAAAGCACATTCAATATCCTCAGCTGCTGCACAAATTTTTATGAATACTTTACTGTTCAGTTGTAGGCCACAGTGACTGTGCTTTGTTACTAGACAATTATGTCTGGCTCCATTAGTGTCTGTAGTTTCCATATAGTACTTCTAAGAGTGCACAGCGTCCATTGCATTTCAATGTTCTTTGCAACTGCTTTTTATTTCAATGTCCTTCGTCTGATGATAGTTCAGTTAAATTTTTTCTTACCTACAGCTTTTTAAAGTTCAGTAGTGTAAATAATCCTTCTAAGCCAACTGTTGTGCATTGAACGCATGTATTGATCGCAGATGTTCCTCGTTACAATGTTGCTTACCTTTATCAGATGAAAGTAAAGGTTTCTCACTTTCTTACTTACTTTGTAATCATAAAGGTTACTTTCTCTTACCACACGGTACTTGAACTTACCATATATTACTTTAACTGATCTTGCCTTAATATTAATAACGGTGGGATGTTTAACTTACCTTACATTACTTAACTTCGCCTCACCTGTTGCCTAAGTCAGGTGTATCAACCACCATTCTATAGCTGAATAGGCAAGGGTTGTCTACTAAACTTGTAAAGTGAAAATGTCATGCCAAAACTGGGAAACAAAAAAAATTAATAAAAAATCTTGGAAAGTAAACAGGTCATCAAAGTATGGGGAACTACGAAAGGTCGTTAAATGAGGATAACTAAGAAATCATTAAAAATCTTGGACACTAGAAAGGTCGTGAAATATCTGGGAAGCATAAAAATGAATCAAAGATTTAACGAAACTATAGCTAAGATCGTTGAAACTGAGGGAAATTAAGAGAGGTTATCCAAAACTGGAAAACATTTTTTTTTAAATCAGCGAAAGGCCGTTTGTTGCTCACTGAACACCGATAGGATTAAACTTATGGACGGTCTTGTTCACTTGGCCTCGTTACAGAATCTGCTATTACTATGCAACAAGTTGCCCAGTTATGCAACAAGTTCCTATATTTGCAACAAGTTGCTCAGACAATCTCGTGAACAATTACATGGACCACGCTCGGTCTGTACATTGCTTCTGTTCATCTGAGCTGTTCAGTTATTATTTCCCTTAAACGACTGCCAACCACCATATCGGTGGCCAGCTGCGCTCTCTTTATCCTTCTCTTCCATCCTCCTGCGAACCACTTTACTCCCGGTCTCTTCCTTTAGTCAAGGCTCGCAGCTCCGCATCCTAATTCCAATCTCTTCACATCTGGTATTCCATCCATATCTTAAGACCTATCTTCGAGCGAAGCTTCCGCTAAAACATGACTCGCCACTAAATTGCCAATTACTTAAAGGCCGGCTGATCGGAAACTTTATATTCCTCGGAGACGCCACTTTGGACTGAGGGAATTGCATCCAGGTCGGGTCTCGGCCGCTGCCTGCACAGGTCAAGTGACACATGTGACACCCGGACAAGGTCATGACCCTACCGTATGACTGCCGCTCTAAAGTTAATGGATCGATCTGTTTACAGTGATACGTTTGAAATAAGTCACAAATTGCCGCTGCATCAGTCTGGTGTCTTTGGCCAAGCGCTGCTTCGATGTATAGAATCGTAATCGCAATCTAGAAATTTCTTCAGCGCCCAAGAAAGCCAAGTCGCGAGAACCAAATTATTCATAGGCGCTCAGTCAAAACCAAAATGGGTAGGCAGATAAGATCAGGTTCAGTTCCAGCTTGAGATCCAAGGGTCATGCATCTAGACAGTCAGACGGCTACGGTGGGCGTCTATCAATGTGC
This sequence comes from Norana najaformis, assembly GCA_964023275.1. NCBI lineage: Eukaryota > Metazoa > Annelida > Clitellata > Crassiclitellata > Hormogastridae > Norana > Norana najaformis. The sequence goes on from OZ029921.1 coordinate 31,079,894, forward strand.
ATCTGTAATAGCGTGTTGGCCCAGTAGCGTTAGTATCCTAGACGCATCTACTGAGCGGAACGAAATTCCTCTTCGGTCGTAGTAACTCGATGGCTGGTACCGGCCGAAGGAGGTCGAAATGAACAACAATAGTTCGATTGTTTCCGCTAGACCTGGCTTGCGATCAACATCAGCTAGACGTGGGTGGCGATGTAATTAATAAGAGCCAAGTGGGGCGTTGTACAGGTCACTAGGAGTAAAGGAACGGACGACAACGAAATAATCCACAGATCGGGGATGCAGAGCATCGGAATCTAAAGCAGACAATGAGACGAGCAGCCGGATGTAGGCGGAGACAGATCGGAATTCAAGATATAGCTTTAATCTACACAACAGCTTGCGTCCGACGTTCGAAGCTCACTACGTCAGAGGAAATTTCCACTAGGCCTACGCTGTTACCTGAGCACCGATTAACTAGTTGTCTGTTGCTAATATATATTAGAAAATACAGAAGCAGTTAATAAACAGACAGATGCAAAATTGACAAACATAAAATGACCAATTCCATGATACACCATATATATATATATAGTGCTTTTTTCTAGAAAGAAAGGTTCCGGAACTGAACAATTATGGAATTTTGTGCTAAAATTTCATTATTTTGATCAATCAATAAACACTGAAAACAGTGTAAAGTTCTAAACACTGAAATTGAATGTAAACAAGTTATATTATATTACATAATTAAAATAACTTAGTAACGCAATTCTTTTATTTAAAACTAAATAATTTTTATTAGCCAAAAAAAGGTGCCGGAACGCCGTTCCGGAGCGTTCCGTCGGAAAAAGCACTATATATATATATATATATATTAATACCGTAATGACGACATGGTAATAAAAATTCAGCATTGTAGCAAGATCCTATACAGCAATCATTAAGAAGACTGTTTTTATGGCGTACACGCAGCAAACGACCAAAAAGTTTAATCTGCGCAGCTGCAGTTTATGAAAGAGATCTGTGCAGCCAGAATAGTATTGAGATTAATGATATTTCTCATAATACTGACATTAATGACATTTAATATCGTCTGTAGGCTGGAGTAGAGAGCGCCACTTGTTAGTTTCTCCCAAAGCGTCGCTGTATAACTTTCTAATTTAAATTACAAATTATACAATACGTATGCAATATGTTTATTTATGTAGCACCTTTGTGAACCGCACAAAGATACCGTAACATGGCTATCAAACAGATCTAAAAGGTGCAATCTTAAATAGGTTAAAATGTTTTTGAGCTATCTCTGGCGGAATAACACGCACGTTTAGTGGAAGATATTCACAACACGTCTCTGCAAAAGCATTTCATGACAAAAATCAGACATCATCATATAAAAATTCTTTAGAACATTCCCAGCAACAGAACACTCCGCGTCCGCATGTCCGTATACATTGTTCCGACTTATACGCAGCCCAGTGGGCATTTTCAGCACCGGAAGAAGTCAAAAGGTTTTTGACCTGTTCATGCATAAAGTACGCAGCGCTGTTCATTTACCGGTCATGTCGAGAGCTTAAGAACTCTCGTTAGACCGAAATAATTCAACATCAAAGGCAGTCTCTCCCCCTCTCTACCACAAGCGCTTGAAGACCTACTTGTTCCCCAGTGGTTCTGGGTCGTCGGGCCGGGAACCCTCTGATGAGTATGCCTTGAAGTGGCGCTCTATAAATTGGTGATTACGATTACAGTCTGACCCAGTGAACGGTAAATTTACTTTCCCCTCTACGTCGCATCCTGCCTATGCATAAATATTGCGACCTATGATCAGATAAATATATATGATGCACACATACATACATAAATAGGCTACATATATACAATTTCTGATACATATGCGGTGAAAAAGGCCGCTGATGACCTGAGAAGTTGATTATAGGTGGCAGCGTCGAGTGGCAGTTGGTCAAAATTGCAATTGTATACGATATGCAATATTGAAATATTACGTCGGCCACAGCTCAAGGTGTCGTTTTAGAAGGGTTGGGCGACAGGAGTGGGTCCAACGAGGTCTTGTGACGGCCTTCAAATGTCGAAGACGAAGACGAAGGTCATGGACTGAAGGCCAGAACTGATACGAAGAGACTTGTCATCAGAAAAAAAAGAGAGAATCTGATATGAGCGACTACATGCTTCATCTCAGCGTGGCCGGTTTATCTGTTCTCTGGCTCTGCATCAATATGCATCAACTTACAACTTCAACCGTAGCCTACAATTAGACACTGATTGCAACAGATTTGCTGTCTGGTTGTAGGCCACAGTCTGCTTTATTCCTGTGAGACAACGACCCTATAGTTTCTGCTGTTGACAGACACTACATTTTGATTACTTTTCTGCATCTCAAACACCGACAATGCTTGTTAGTTGCAAGACACTAATCTGCATGGCTTTACTTTAACGCATAGATTTTCTATGTATGGAATATATAATATATATATATATAAATGAAATACGTATTAATTTGCATACATAATTAAATATTAATTATGTCACGTATGCAGAAGCAGAGAAATATTAGAGAGCAGTCCCTTAGGCTAGCCTCTGAGAGGCAGCCACAGATATGAAATGTTAGCAACTTCATTTTTCTTAGCCTCTGCATATGAGAGCGGGTGAACAGTCCTCTTCATCGCCTTCTGATCTTCCCACTGACAGTGTGCAGTCAATGTACTCATTCTATAGTCGAGTTTACTCTCATATCTTGTATCTACTGTATAACTAAAAAAAAATAAGAGGTAGTCTATAGTTTTATACTGGCTATTGATATAGGATAAAAGGATTTATATAGGATATATAAGATATATACAAGATACGGAATATGTATATATTTATGTATATATATATGATATCTATGGAATGGATAGGATATATATGCGCAAGAGAATTAAGTTAGCCAGCTCTTAATTCTGAGAGCGTCTGTGGTGGTTAAACGACAAGGAGTCCATACAACTGCCTTTGCTAAGACGTTTCATGTAGGGCTTTCAGCAGTAGACCTATATGGCTGCTCAAGTACAGTATCAACGCCGGACGATAATAGAGATTTAAATTCATAATGGTGCCTCTGGGTGCACGCGAACGCAGTTCTACCCAAGGCCACCTGTTAATGGCTGTCCAGGTGCCTATTATGCCGAACTGACGCTATACTAAACCCACGAAGAGGATTTCAACAGTGGCTGTGTTGAATAATATAATACTAATTCTATACTAGGCTAGTATAGTTTTCGACCTTCAGTTTTCAGCCTTCAGTTTCAACCTTCAGTTTTTCAGACTTCAGTTTTCCACCATTCAGCTTTCCAGCCTTCAGTTTTTCAGACTTCAGTTTTTCAGCAATCAGTATTTCCGCTTTCAGTTCTCAGCCTTCGGTTTTCAGCCCTCAGCAGTACAGTCTACAGCTGAATGTCCAAGATCACAAATGCTGATCCACGTGTAAGAATTGCTGTGCATATCCAAAATTAAATGAAAATGAATTGCTAATGTAATGTAGTGTAAAGCTTCGAAAGTTAAATGTATGAACATTGGGGTTCCATTCATACGTGGCGAGGTTTCCTCACAGTTTGTGTTACATGGTGATATGGTAGCTCGATGTGCTTTCAAACTGGTCAATCAGAATACATTACATCAGTGCTTTTGTAATGGTAAATCTTGAATACCAGCTCTTACATATTTTTATCGAAAAATTGACTACAGGACATTACAATAAAAAGCGATTGTCCTGCAAAATTTATTGTAAATTCCATTATATGTAAACCTGCTCATATTATGAGGTATTACATGTAAATCAGCCGATTTACAGTTACGCTATGCTTTATGTTACCATGAGTCGTAGGCCTATTTATGAAGAAATTGTATTGTACCATATGGATCTCGCTTATAAATAAGCTCTTTAGTTCTAGCTTCCAACCAATTGTGTCAAACTCTTTACCGCAAGAATTAGGGGTCGAGACAAAGCTTGTTGACTCCAATTTGCCGTTGATAAGAACAAAATGCGCTACATAAATATTCAGGCACACAGAGAGACTACACTTTGGCGTAAACCAAATCGAGCTAATGAATTTTTGATTGAAAATTTTCGACGCGTGGTCGGCCGCAACTGCAGGCGGTAATGGAAGAACGAGTATTGATCAGCCTTTATGAAAAATTGATAAGATGAGATCGCCGTGTTAGCATTCTTTCTCCTAACTAAGGTTTTTGATGTTCTACACATAAAAATAGACACTGATTATATTTTCCGCAGTTGAGCGCCGATGTAACTGAACGATTTGTGCGTCGCTCGCGGCCTCGTTTTGTTCGAACGGTTTTTTATTCCTACGATCATTTCGCGAACGAATTCAATCTGCTGGACTCAGCCGATGACGTTTCCGAAACAACCTATTAACCGCGTGATGCGCGAAGCAACGAATCGAGTGACGTCATGCGGGCGTGTGAGCTATCGTGCTGCCTGATCTGTGGAGTGACACCACGTGAAGAGTCACGTGTTCTTTTAAGGGTCAAGTGATGCATTGCGGAACGTGTGACGTATGACTCGTGTTTCTGCGCCGTGTCACGTCATCAATGTCTATTACGAGTATAGGTGTGACGTCATTATTATTTCGCCTTAAAGCAAAGAGCAGACGATCGCCAGGAAAGAAAGAGAGGGACTAATCTAATCAAAAAACTTCTATAGCGCCACTGTATTAATGCTCAAGGCATCAGTCAATGGTCGCTGGGACGGTCGCAAGCATGCATATCGGGCCTTTATCGGTCCTTCGAGAATGTTAGTAATTATTGATGAAAGGAGCCGGCCATAATTTCTCGAGAACGCGAAAGCGAGATGATGATTGCTAGTAGGCGACTGAATAATTCAACGGAATTTGCTGTCCGGATTAGTTGACAGGACACGTAAACAAGATGTAGTCTGTTGATCGTAGGCTTCTAGCGATTTCTGTTACTTTGGAAGACACAGCGCTGGAAGGCATCTAGTATGCAATAGATTCTCTCTGTAACGGTCGACGTCAGACTGTCTTAGCGTTGAGCGTAATTGTAAGTGTATTCATGTGGGAAAACCGGACTAGTCGGCTTTCTCGGCAAACTGTAGCGCCCGTCACAACCGGAAAAAAACTTGTTCTGCACTTTAAACATTTAAAAAGTGACGTCTACAACGTCAGTGTGTCGCGAATATATATATATATATGTATGTACATATATATATTCGCGTACATATATATATATAAATATATATATATTGAGATGATGTGATGTTTCTACAAAAGAGGGCGAGACAGTGCACGGTGGAAATGTATTCTCTAGATCTTTCGTGGTTTTTTGAATCTAGCCAGGATTTTCCAGTAGTCTTTGTCTGGATTTAGAACGAGAATCGGCTAATCTTACGCTACTTTTATAGCAGCCCAGATATTTTTGCAACTTTGTTGAGTGAACGATAAAAGGTAAAGGTAACACACTTGGTCACAAACCTCAATAGAAACTTCTCAAAACTTAACGATAAAAGGTAAAGGTAACACACTTGGTCACAAACCTCAATAGAAACTCCTCAAAACTTAACGATAAAAGGTAAAGGTAACACACTTGGTCACAAACCTCTACAGAAACTTCTCAAAAACGTGGTCTTGGAGTCAAACGATCATTCGGCTGGGGCGAAAACCCAACCTCAAAAGTCCAAAAACAAGACACCCGTTTAGCCTCCTTGCCTGCGTTGGTACTCATTTACCGACCAAGAGAAGCTGGAGGACTGAGTAGGCACCAGATGGCGTGGTATTCCACGGACGATCACCCACCCAACTAGGCTACTAAGCCGGCTTGACTTATGTTAACTTCACTACTCCTGCCGGCAAAAGAAAACCAAGGGGACACGTATCATAATATTCGGCAAGAGGCACCATTTCATGCACTGTCATTTTTCATCATCAGCATTCAATAGAAGTTGCTTCGGTAGAAGTCACCGCAATTCTCATCTGTAGTCTAAATGAGCTGGTCATCCGTTGAGGGGGTTTCCTAAATACTAGAAGGTCACATAGCATAACACTGGTGTAGGTTAGACGGCCAGATACATTTGTTCTCTTGCTGTGAAGAATAATCGCTACTATGTCGTAGAGATCGAATACTCAGCCTGATATTTTCTGATGTTTCAGCAACACTGTCTTCTTTGTGGTACTTAGAAGGTCTTTTGGGCTATATTAAGTGTCCAGATAGACATACACATATACATACATGCCTATATAAATACATACGCATATACATAAATACATATTTACATTCATATATATTTTTACATACATACATATAATTACATGCATACATATATATACATACATAATACACATACATAAATACAAACATATATTTACCTCCATACATACATATATACATACATACACATATACATAAATGCATATTTACATTCATATATATTTACATACATATATCTATTTACATACATACATATACTTATATATGCATACGTAATACACATACATAAATACATGTATATATATATATATCTCTCTCCATACATACATACATACATGGACACACATACATACATACATACATACATACTAAATACCTACACATATACATAAATACATACATACATACATATATACATACATACACATACATAAATACCTACATGCATACATACCGTCTGCTTCTAATACGACGCAACAGCTGCCTCAAACGAGCGTTTAGATGTCTGGTGAAGTAATTTGTTGCTGAAATTGCCTGAGAAACATTATACATCTTCACGATCTGCATGAATGATCTCTTCTCTTAGGCATCAAAGCCCTCTTCATCATCGTGTTTAATGTCCGAACATCAAGAAGTCTCCATACGACGACGGATAGCTTGCCTCTCCATCTTCTCATCTTTCTGTGCGATCATCCGTCAACTTCATTCGCCGTGGCATCCACTGCAACCCGACTGCCCAGCAAAAGCCATCGTTTCACAGCGAAGTGGATGATCATTACTTTCAATTAAACCAGCCAACCGATGCCTTCATAATCTATAGCTGTACCTCCTTTCTTCCTCTTATCCCTCTTTCCGCTCCAATCCCAAACGCATAACCCATCGTATATCTGCCACGCTGTCTTTCTGCCGGACTCTTGGATCTTGACCTGGAACCGAACACTTTTGCCTACTGATTTTGTTTTGACTGAGTGCCTGCAAATAAGCTGGTTCCCATTGACGTGGCTTTCGTTGGGAGGTGTAGAAATCTCGGGATTACGATTACGATTACTTTACGTTTGAGCGCGGCGCTGCGGTACATATTATATAGCTGGTTAAAAACCCAAGTTCGGATTTGATCAAACAACGTGGCTTTTGCAGACTTAATTTCATGTAGGTCCTGCGTATAAGCTGGTCTGTAATGCGGCTTTTAAGCGGCGTTGAGTAAAGCGGCGATGAGAAATTTAGGCTACATTTTCCATTTAAATTAATAATAAACAAAGCAACATATCATTTACGAATGCCGAGACTGTTCTTACTACAGGTGAAGAAAACGGAGCCAAACAACTTCGACGAAGCTGTCGTTCCTTCATTAGCATACAGATGGAATTCCTGTGAGCGTGAGGATTGATATTACTTCGAGACTCACCATTTAATATTCACATAGTTATTTGCGTAGTTACATCATATTTGTGTCAATTTGCGGACGAGGAGTCCATCATTTTGTCTGAACTTTATCGCGGCGCCGACCAAATAGATTTCCACAGACCCTGTTCCAGAAAAAGAATACTTGTACTAAACTGTCTTACTGGATATTGACCTGTTTGCGGTTTGGTTTTGGTGCGCCATCGGTTGATGCCTTGTGCATTAGACACCGGCGCGTTAGAAGTTACTAATTCAAAAAACTACACAAAGCTACGCTACACTGGGCCGCATCGTATCACATTACAATGTTTTACATTACAAGAATCAAAGCGAGAAATGTGCTGCTGTGGCATAAAAGCCTTCAGATGTTTAGACATCTCAAGAAGGAAAAGGTTTTCTCAGGCTAGTAGTTCTCCCGAAATTTCTCCCGCAGAGGCTCACTTGGTCACGGGGAGAAAACAGCAGGCAGTAATTTATGGCCGTGAGCTGTAACAAGGATTCACGTGTGGTTCACTGTGTTTGTTTGGAGAAGATGGTCACGAGAGTCGATGGGATGAAGAACCGCGCTGCTTCATTCAGACGACGACTGCGAAACCGGACAGCGCTGTCCGACATAGTGTGGCGCTATATTATCCCGTTTCCTTAGCAGCGGAAAATTCTTTTCGAGCAGTTGGACTTTTTTAATTAAAAACCAACAGAAAGTTACGACTTTGTTGTTCGTGGGAAATGACTTGTTTTTATATCTTCCTAACACGCCAGAAAGAGGAAACAGCGCAACAAAAACAATGTTTGTGCTATAAGGAAATTTATACACTCACCGGGTCTCTTGTGCCCTCAGGGTATATATCACCAGTGTAATGTATTGAAAAGGTAAAGTATAAGGTAATACATGTGTTTACGCACCTCTGTAGAAACTCAGCCTAAGCATGGTCCCGAAGCACCTATGCTCAGGATATACATATCTGGTGTCATGTATGTTAAAGGTAAAATCTAAAGGTAATATCTGGTGTCATGTATTTTAAAGGTAAAATCTAAAGGTAATATCTGGTGTCATGTATTTTAAAGGTAAAATCTAAAGGTAATATCTGGTGTCATGTATTTTAAAGGTAAAATCTAAAGGTAATATCTGGTGTCATGCAGTGTAAAGACAGTAAATATACATAATAAAGTTGTTTACGCGCCTGATAGAAACTCAACCGATATATATGTGCATATCTGGTGTCATTTAGTGTAAAAATAGTATATATATATATACATAATAAAGTTGTTTACGCGCCTCGATAGAAACTCAAGCGAGGCATTGTTCCGCGATTTATAGCACAAAGGCGACAACAATCCAGCGAGACGATACCCTAATAAAGTATGCATTAGCTATCGCTGCCCAAAGGAAAATTACACGCGCTGTTTGTTTTCTTGTGAAAATCACAAGAGTTTTCTGAGCCGATGATTTACTACTGAGTCTGTTCTTGTCTTTCCAGCGTCTCCTACTTAACTAGGAACTCGTTTATCACTGACCTGTTCTAGTTAGTAAGTCTTAGTTCATTTGACTGCGAACGTTACCATAACTTTTATTTTACTGTATGTAGGTATGTATGTACGTATGTCTGCATGTATGTATGTATTTATGTCTGCCTGCCTGTCTGTCTGTCTGTATGTATGTATGTACGTATGTCTATGTGTAAGCATAATGTATGTCTGTAAGTATGTCTGTATGTATGTCTGTATGTAAGCAGATATATGTATGTATGTATGTATGCATGTATATATAGTGCCTATGTATGTATCTATGTATATATGTCTGTATATATGTATATATAGTGCTAATTTATGTATCTACGTATTTGTGTGAAGTTGGCTGTTTACAAGGTACCCTTTAAGAATCTCACAAAAGCTCAAGTTGCTTAATAATATTATGCATGTATATTAAGTATGCAGTATCATACACCAATTTTTCATTCTCTGTCTTTTTCTAGAACTGGCCTATATATGTTGTTTGGAATCTTGGCCTATATATGTTGTTTGGAATCTTGGTCTATATATGTTGTTTGGAATCTTGGCCTGTATATGTTGTTTGGAATCTTTGCCTGTATATGTCGTTTGGAATCTTGGCCTGTATATGTTGTTTTGAATCTTGGCCTGTATATGTTGTTTTGAATCTTGGCCTATATATGTTGTTTTGAATCTTGGCCTGTATATGTTGTTTGGAATCTTGGCCTGTATATGTTGTTTTGAATCTTTGCCTGTATATGTCGTTTGGAATCTTGGCCTGTATATGTTGTTTTGAATCTTGGCCTGTATATGTTGTTTTGAATCTTGGCCTGTATATGTTGTTTGGAATCTTGCCCTATATATGTTGTTTGGAATCTTGGCCTATATATGTTGTTTGGAATCTTGGCCTGTATATGTTGTTTGGAATCTTGTGCTTTGACGTTGCCTAACTGTGCTTGATGCATGATCCAATTAAGCCTCAGCAAGACGCATATCGCAGGGTGCGTCGCGTACGTCTTGTCCGAAGCCGAAGTAAGTATGTTCCTGTTTCGTCCAGTACTCCATTGCAATTTGGAGGAGTTTCTTATCAGCCGTATGAGTGATGTTGAATTAGATCCGTTGTGGCAGATTCGATAAGTGATTGCATTATCTGACTGCAGAAAACATACTACGATGCATATATATATATATATATATATGCACCTTTTCAGTTGGCTTATCCACCGTAGGCTGCCTCTCTGTCCTATAGTGGAATGATCTTCTGAGATGTTGACCTGATTGCGGCTTGGATTTGGTTCGCCATCGGTTGATGCCGTGTGTTATTAGACACCGGCGCGATAGGATTTACTAATTACAATTACGAATATATACATGCAAAGCACGCTGTCCGAGCAAGGCCAGGGTGTTCAGCAGACTGTTATAGGAAGCAAAGAAGCTGATGTCAGTGTGCCTGCTTATAGTCTCCAGCTGCCGCGAAAGGGAGATTGGTGGCACGTAATTCCAGCATTCATACGCACAAAAGCGCTATTTGTCTAGAAATGTATGCAGTAAACGTGAGACGCATGCGCGACGCAGATGCTGGAGTTACTCTGTCTTTGCGAATGTACACGGCCAATTTGTGGTATTTTTTATCAGAAAGAATCTCAGAAACGGATTCCTATCTTGTTTTCGAAAGGTCTTCTTTTGGTTATATAGAAACAAGATTTTGTCTCATGTATAACATTCATTAGCCGAAGTCAATATGATTTGTCGAGTTTATAGAGCTACTTAAATCAGAGGCAGGTTTACCCACAGTCTGGAGATGTTTCTGCTATAATAACATGTACAGTTACACTCCTTATGTAATGTAATGCAGAAAGCATTTATATAGCGTCTTTCAAGCATCTCTCAAAGCGCTGGAAAAAGCTCTTCACTATGTTATGGGTCGTCCTTCAGCTTGCAGTATCAGTTCATTATCATCCAGTCCAAAGACATCGATCTAGGTCTTACTCTTGTTTTCTTGCCATCCGTTCTTACTTCGATGATGACAATTCTTTTTCAGTGAGCCTCCTCTCAATATATTACCACACCATTTCCTCTGTCGTAGTAGTAGTTCCAATGTTTGACGACATATTATAGCATTAAAAGCCGCTGACGCCGCCCTCCTCCTTCATCCAGGCTTGGGACTGGCACCACCCGACTAAAGGCAGTGGCGGAGTCCTCTGTCTTATTCTTATTCTGCCATAAGAGATCTTTCTTTTTCCAATACTTGCAGTATTTTTTCGTTTTTTTTTGAAACTGTGCAGAAAACAATAAATGCTGAGGAGCCTGACAGAGTAGGTAGGGCTATGGCGAGGTTGGCAGCGTCTTCCTGCGTATTCTAGTGGCACTAGTCTTTGTAGAAGACTACCTTTATTAAGTAATTAAACAAGTAAGCAAATATTTAGCCTTTATTTGCGTCTGACAAGCCCACATAGCGGTGAAAGGTAAAGACTATAATGGGTGGGGTAGTTCAGTCGCCATGGACAAGGTCTTTTAATTGTGCCAGATAGTTGCAGGTTCCTTGGGGAAATGAAGTTATGGGGAACTCAGCTGGTTTCAACTGTTGTCTTGCGAAGGAAGTCGTCTGCGTCATAATCAGATTATGGTAATCAAACGATGGTATGCTTTGAAGAAATTACTCACAGTCAGCCAAATGCATCAGTGGTCTGCTACTAATGCTGTCAGTCAGTCCCTTCACCTGCTGTCTTCCTATTTCAGATGGTAAGTAAGTTTGTTGGTAAGCAATGGCGTCGATCCGTTCTCAACATTGAGGAGACACATCTTGACACTTCTCATTTTCCCTCCTTAGCATTGTATTATTTTATGCTAGACGCACCTCCTCCTCCTCCTCCTCCTACTACTACTACTATTATTATTACTACAACTACTACTAATAATAATAATAACTATTATTATTATTATTATTATTATTATAACAACAACAACAACAACAATAATAATAATATTAATGATGATGATGATGATGACTGTCAGTCCCTAATCTCCTAGACTAATGTCACTGTCCTAATATCTACTTAGGCTCTATATTCTTTCGTATACGCAATAACGTGGTCTACCTCTATATCAAACACAAATCTCTTTCAATCTGTATTAAACTCTAGGTTTTAACCTCTTTTAAAGTACAAAAATTATCACCTACACATGTAATTTCTGACCTTGAATGGCGTGGCGCCCATTCAAACGGGCAGCAGTGTTGAAGGATCCCACCCGATAAATTCATTGCAAAATGAGCAGGGCCGGGGCCATACGGTCGCTATATAAAACCGTGTACATTTACATTTAGTTTCAGTCTTAACCAGTCATGAGTCATCACCTCCAAACCTAACAATAACTAACTTAAAATCTATATACAAACAGACATATACACACAAAAACCCATAGCCATCTACCTACCTGCCTATCAACAACTGAACTCCCGAGTCGCACGCATGCTTCCTCACACGTATACCCGCACCGTCTACCACATCTCAGTCATAATTAATAACGCTGCCAATAATATTATTGTTTTCATTTCATTGGCGTAATAACTATTGCTTCTTGTTTTTACCCGATAAGGAAAGTTCTCGGCTTTTGGCGTAAGCTACTTAGATTACAGATCAATCTGTTTCAATCGCTGAAATTACGATCCTGAACGTAACATCAAATAAGTAACATAAAACAATAAGTCTGTAGACTATCATGAAACAGTGATGTAACACAATAACACTGACATTTAACGTAGCATTAAGTAAATAACATCAAGCAAAAATACCGGTTAACTACTTGGCAACATGATGTAACACGATGACTGCGTTTAATCAGCATAATTTAAGCATAAAATTCCGATAGTTTTCCGAGTCTTTTCAGATCGATTCCCTGTTGGCCGTTGTTTTACCATCGGGAAATAGAGACCTTATCCTCCCCCTCAGACGAAGACGAGGGTGATATGACAGTTATCGTTCGGTTTCTGATCTACGTCCATCTTTCATCTCGAAAATCATCGACAACGACGAAACCGCCGAGTTCAAATGCCGCTTTATTTCCCCTGCGCGTTTTAACGACTCTAATCTCCCGATCACAAACGTTGAACGACTGAAATTTCCAGCATCAAGATTCCAAAAACTCGGTTCTTTACGAGCTCTGAGTCAAAATTTTCGTACCACGATTTTCTCCGCGTGGGCCAATTTTTGCCCTCTACCAAAGCAATGAACATTACTTCTATCATCTTTTTTCCGTGAACGATTTTCTCGACTTAACCATACAGGGCTACTGACGTCACTGGGTTAACAGTCTCAGAAGCATCTCAAAATTCGTATAGCGCCTTTAGATCCTTACAAAAGCCGTGCATGTGTTAAGAACATGCTCCTTCTTGCATTCAGCTTCTGTAGATGCAAATCTATGCATATAAATAAACATATGCGTGATGTCATGCATAAATATGCGGCTTAATCCCACAGTGAGCATTTATTGGTCTCTTCATCTTCAATCATCGCTTTTATGCGACAGTGATAAACTTTCTACGACTCGATGCGTTCAAAGCGAATCTCGTTCATTATGGCTGCAAGTAAAGCCCTTCGAAGTCCACCACCGTCTCTCTGCTTGTCATAAAGCCTGCTTTTAAACATGAAGGCTCTTACTAACACCCGGCTTCTTCTGAATATAAAATCTATTTCTTAATATGCAGGACTCTTTTTAACATAAAAATGAAATTTATGCATAGCTCTATGTAGTCTGTATTTAATACAGTCATCCATGCTTCCTAGAAGTATCACGAAACTGAAGCATTCATGTCAGGATTTTACAAAGATATATATGTAATATATATATATATAGTTATATACTCGCACATACATACATATATATAGATATAAGTAAATGATGGTGACATATGTTAGTGTTGGTTATTACGAGTCTGTCAAAACTGGCGAGGTTGATGACTTTGCTCTGGGCAAAAAAACAAATGTTTCTGTCTAGTCTCTTCTGTCCATGGAACATTATAACTGTCGAGAATAGAAAAGATGAATGACAAAGATGTATTACCAGCGAATCAAGTGTCATCAGATCCACGGACCGCCTGTCCAGCACCAGCAGCAGCAGCAGCAGATAACACAGCAACAGGAGCAGCTTCAAGAGCATCAAATGCCGATAAAAGCAGAACGAGCAACAGAATGAGCAGGAGCACTTAGCAAACGAAACAACAGAAGCAACTCACGTGTTGTGCTTCGGCTTGTAAACACCCAGTATGGCTACTCGTGTGATTGAACTGCATTTTATCAGTTTTTCACTTGGTTCGTCTTGTTTAATTTGCAGCGCCTTGTGAGTTACTTAAAAGGCGCTTTACAAATTTAGTGATACATACAGCAGTATAAGCGAAGCAACAGCAAAGGAAGCAACGGGTACAGAACAAAATGCATAAGTAGAAACAGATGCAAAATTGAAATCAGAACAATCGGAAAAAATCATCAACTGAAGCAAAAGCAGAAGCAAAAGCAGAAGCAGTATAAGATAAAGATGAAGTACAGACATAAGCAAAGGCAAAATCAGAAGCAAAAGCAGAAGCAGATGCACAAGCAGTATAAGAAAAGGATGAAGTACAGACATAAGCAAAGGCAAAAGCAAAAGCAGAAGCAGATGCACAAGCAGTATAAGAATAAGATGAAGTACAGACATAAGCAAAGACAAAATCAGAAGCAAAAGCGATACAAGATAAAGCTGAAGCAAAAAGATACACAAAAGCAGAAGAAGAAACAAAATTATAAACAAAAGAACCAGAAACAGAATCACCAAAAACACAAGCAAAAGCAGAAGCAGAAGCAGGAGCAGGAGCAATAGAAGCAAAAAATGAAGTATATAGCGAGAGTGTAATGAATGGAGCTTTGGCATCGATTTTAGAGAGAGAGAGAGACAGAGACAGAGAGAGAGAGACAGAGAGAGAGACAGAGAGAGAGAGAGACAGAGAGAGAGACAGAGAGAAATAAAAAAGAAAGAAAGAAAGAAAGATAGATAGATAGACAGAAAGAAAGACAAACAGACAGAGGGAGACAGATAGACATAGGGAGACAGATAGACATAGGGAGACATACATACATACATACATACATACAGACAGACAGACAGACAGAGAGGAGCTATGCACAGGCGTAGAGGCATAATCAGAGTCATTAACCGACGGGCATATACAGAGCAATCAGGCGCTTGCAGTTGCGCCGCCAATCGCCGTCGACCACCCACAACCCCAAAGATTGAGAACAGGAGCACACACAGACACACACTCACGCACGCACGCACACCCACACATACACCCACACATACACACACACGCATGAACACACGATTACTAGCCTTGGGTGGTTAGCCGGCCGTGAATGCGAGGAGCACAAGGCCGTTCGTATTGCTTTTATTAGTTTTAAATGGTACACGGGCGATGCATTATGACGGCGAAGCCTCAAAGAAAATGAACGATGATACGGTAAGTTGAATCGATACCGGGAAGAGTGGGAGGAGAGCCAGCCCATCTCGGATCGAGGCTGCGACGATGGACGATGCATTGCAGCCATTTGCATCGGCAGATTATGTCCATCGAGAAGGACATGAAATTCACAAGAGCAGCCTCAAGTCGAGCTCAGCCGATGACAACCCAGAATGCATGCCTCCAGTGTGTGTGTGTGGGTGTGTGTGGTGTGTTTGTGTGTCTATGCATGTATGGAGGTGGGTATATGCGTGGGTGTAGGTGTGTTTGTGAATGTGTTTGTGTCTATGTGGGGTATCACAGCCGATTGGTTAGAACGTTCCCCTTGTAACGCAGAGAGTACGGGTTCGAGCCTTCACTGAGACAGCTACTGGGTAGTCCTCACTTACAACTGCTCAGCGCCATCGACTGATGTTTGGTCATAGATAGCGGTGCTTAATAAATGCAAAAACAACAACAATAACAAGACTGATGATGATGATGATGATGATGATGATGAAAATAATAATAATAATAATGTATACGCAAATGTGAGTCGTTGTATGGTGTATGTATGTGTGTGTATGTGGGTGTGTGGGTGTGTGTGTAGGCGCTTGTGCATGTACATTAACGCGTGTGTGCATCACATGTTGTCTGTGTGTGTGTGTGTGTGTGTGTGTGTGTGTGTGTGTGTGTGTGTGTGTGTGTCTACGAGCGGAGTATTAGGATTATGATCTGCTGTTACAGCTACTCTAAATTGCCTTTATAGAGACGCCGTTCAATTTTTGTAGCATTACAACAATTGATTAAGTTACACTACATTAATTTACAGTGTATATGTATAGAAGTAAATGTGTGTATGCGTTTTTTGTGTAACTGTGTATGTATGTGTGTTTGTGTATAGATATGTATGTATGTATGTACGCGCATGTAAGCATGCAAACATGTATTCATACATGTATGTTTGCATGCATGTATGTATGCCAGTATATATGTATTTATGTATGTATGCACGTTTTTGCAGGTATGTATGTTTACATGCATTGATGTATGTATGCATTCATGTATGTATGTATGTATGTACGTACGTTTGTACGTTTGTATGCATGTAGGTAGGTATGTATGTATGTATGTAGGTAGGTATTTGTGATGTCAGCAGATGTCATGGGCTGTTTTAACCAGAGTGCTTTGACATTTAGAATCTGTTCGCACTAATGGGTGACAGCTGCTGGCTGTCACAGTAACAGTCATCCATTGTAGGCCTATACATTTCTGACATCTAATACAGATTTGCCTTTTTCAGATGTCATGGCATGACGACACATGGCAAGAACACGATCTACACCTTGTCGCTGTCACGTTCGCTCTGTTGTTATTCGAGAAGCAGAGATATTTAAAAGGCGCTATGCAAATGCTTAGGAACTTAAATACACACATAAATGCATATACTGAAGGCAAACGAACAGAAAACAATGCCCTACTGACATCGTTTCTTACTTGCCTTTCTTTCTTCTTTCCACATCTCGTACTTAGTCATTCCCTAGTGAAAGCTCCCCTAAACTGTCTCTGACTAACCCCACCTCCTTTCGCTCCTACCTGGTCTTTCTCTCACTGCTTCAAACCCCCAACTGCGCCCTAGTCTCTGGTTTTGCATTCTCAATGCAACTGACCCAAAATTCTGACCCAGAAAACGAATCTGACCAATTCTTTGCCTGTGTGGTTTCGCCTGACAAACAGTGTACCGAAGAATGATTTCTATAGCATTAGCTCTAATGGGCGCCATAGAAATGTAAAGATTACGATTACGATTACGATTACTTGATTCTGCCATGGCCGGCTGTACTTGCACAGAGGCTATTGGCTTACGACGATGACTTGCATTCCTCAGTTTGTCCCTTCCGCAGTTTCGCAAGCGCCTGAAGTCTGTATTATTTGACAGTGGTCTCACTGGTTCGGAAGCGCCTCTGATGAGTCTATTCTTGAAGTGGCGCTTTATAAATGTCAGGTTACAATTACAATTACAATGACTTGCCCTCAAAAGAAAAGCCTAGAAATTCCTTTTTATTCTCAGGCGAATAACCTGTGTATATATATATGTGTGTATATGTGTGTGTATATATATATACTTCAGTCCATATACAATACATCTGTTCGTTTATGCATGCTTGCGTAAACTATAGCATACACACATAGCTCTAATTTTGTATATATATATTCACGTATAGCTATTTACGATGCAAGATTACAGTATGAATAATATATGCTACAATGTAGTACATTTGTGTGTACATATACGAAGAGGTATGCACAGAGCAGCAGCAGCTACAGCAATAGCAGCAGTAGACGGACGGCCCTTAATAGAGCGCCAGGCAAACGACCGAGACTCCGATGTAGACTGGCTCTCTATAAATCAGCTGCTGAAGCGTCAAGTTGCGAGAAGAAAACAGTGGTTAATGACATTTGTATGCCATTGAACCCGCATAAGACAGGTCATAATATGCAACGACACTTGCATATGTATACAGTATGCATATGTTTACAATATGCATATGTATACATATGCATATGTATAGTATGTTGCTTTTCTCTGTAGATAAAACGTATGGAGGAAGAAATGCGCATTTCGGATGAAATATAGCTTTGCGTCAAATACATAAGCGTAACAAATGAAGTCTATGTATATTTGTATAGAAAACATATGTTGTCTTTAATGTAGGCTTTCACGGAAATGGATGCATATATAGTATGTGTATATTATCCCTGCATATGTGTCTGGTCTTGTATGGCAAATATGTGTATTTGCAATGTTTGAAAATGGAAGGCAGTGGCATAGAGTGTATTTGTATACTGGCGTATACTTAAAGGGGAAGGCGATGAGAGAGCAAGGTTTAGGGTGCATGGTTGAGAGAAAACGCCGCTACCAACTTTGCTCATCAAACTTTGCTCATCAATGGAAACTTTGCTCATCAATGGAAACTTTGCTCCTCAATGGAAACTTTGCTCATCAATGGAAACTTTGCTCATCAATGGAAACTTTACTCATCAATGGAAACTTTGCTCATCAGTGGAAACTTTGCTCATCAATGGAAACTTTGCTCATAAGTGGAAACTTTGCTCATCAATGGAAACTTTGCTCATCAATGGAAACTTTGCTCATCAATGGCAATCTATTAATTTCGTTCAAATTTCGTTCGGAATGGACGTTGCACACCTATAGGTTGACTTCTATCTATAAAGGGTTAACCCGGATACACTTACGGAGGAACGCCCGCTTATTCCCCTGGCCTCGCCTTGTTTCAAGTACATTTATAAATATATATATATATATATATGCGCAGTTACATCTATTTTCTATATATATAATGTATAAATAATTTTAATTATTCATAGATATACATTTATGTATGTATTTATGCATGTATACATGAATGTATGTGTATATATATGTATGCATGTGGATGTATGTATGTATGTATGTATGTATGTGGATGTGTGTATGTGAATACACTTAATTTAGCGCCTTTTAAGTAGTTCGCTGCTCAGATGGCTATTTCATCCTATAAAAATAAGTGCGTTTTCATGTCGGTTGAAGATGTATGTTCTGCAGAATCAATTGAAATAGTATGCATATAATATGAAGGGAAAGACTGTTCCGAAGGTCCGACACGGAAAAGGCACGCCTCTTCTGCATCCTCGATCTCAAAACAATGTCAGTTTAGGTGGCAGCGGGCCCTGGGAAGCTTCGAGAAACTTACACCAGGAGTCTTTCGTTGGCCAGGAATTGCTTTCGTCAAGTGCTGGCTTATCAATCGT
Source organism: Norana najaformis (assembly GCA_964023275.1). NCBI lineage: Eukaryota > Metazoa > Annelida > Clitellata > Crassiclitellata > Hormogastridae > Norana > Norana najaformis. Next base: position 31,099,272 of record OZ029921.1, read on the forward strand.
GGATTGACTGATTGATTGATTGATTACTAAATGATAATAGAATCCATGGCTAGCGCATTATTCGCGAACAACGGATGGTGTTAGCTGGCGTCGTGTATAGCTGCAGGCGCGTCTGTTTTTCCTATGGGAAGATGCGCTATGATTGATGACAACGTTTTCAGTCCTATATGAATGAACAAACCGATCGTACGGTTCGTTCTGTTCGGCTGCGTTTCTTCCATTCGCTGATACCGATACTGATACTACATTCTGTCGTGTATTCCATGAATTGATTATAATCTAGAAAGACAACGAATGGGTCCGGAATTGCAATTCTTGTCAGTTCTATCTACTATATTGTAATCTTAGACGATGCATGCGCTACGTCTGGTTTTACTGGCGTGTGCTGAAATCAAGCATTGCTTATAACAAGGAGGCTAGGGTTGGGTTGTGTTTAAGCGGAGAGAAATGGGAAAACATGCAGAGGAGGCGAGTGCAATTGAGTCGATTCTGCTTAGACGTTTAAACCATCTTCCTCTTCGCTGTGTTTTGCTGTCGTGAACTTGAAATACAAATTGGCTTGTTTGCGAGCTTCGTTTCACGAGAGTAAACAAATTTGTTCGATGCAGTGCAAATGAGCGATAAATGATGAAATAGATTGGATGGTTACCACGACGACCAGACCATCCAGGCGACCGTGATCAATACATGTGTGCACTTAAAGGATAATACGATCACGCCGTAATCACGCCACTGGAGACGCTATAACCTAATATCTGTTTACATAGTATGTTTACAAATGTGTGTTCATATTTACATGTGTATGTTTATGCATTTATGTAAGCGTAGGTGTATTTGTATATGTATCTGAAAGTGTAATACTTTGTCTGTATATGTACAACAGGCTACTTCGATACAATAAAGTATCAAGTCACAATAATATAGTATCAAGTATCAAGTCACATTTTCCGATGGCTGAGGAAGATGGGACAAGGAACGAACTTTCAGAGATCAATATTTTCTATTCCTAACCTAATTTTACCATTCCTGATTGGTCATCCTACCTCGAGTAAAGAGGTATGACGGATGACGTCATTCCAGCTTTCGGCGGCTGTGCAACGTGCACAGGAATGGAATTGTAAACGTGCTTCTATCGAATTGCTTTCCTTGTTTCCGTTACCTTTAGTCTGTCGAAGCAGGGACGCCAGTGGGCAACGGGAGCCCTCGCTGGGAAGCCAGGGCGGTATATAAATGAGTACGTTCTATTCCAGTGATTACGAATCGACGTACAGCTGCGTAAACAAATATCGTTTAACGGTCTGCGATCGGTGCCTGGGGAAATGACATCCAATTGGTTTTCCGGATGCTTCGTTACGTTAATGCGACATCCTGTCCCGCTGTTTTTCGGCCGCAGAAAACGTTCTACGTTTGATCGTAATCGTAATCAACCAATCGTGTAGTTTAGTTTTTAATCGAAATAAACAGAACGCCAAGGGACAAATCAAATGAACCGTTTCACTTGTGTTGATGGATGTCATTGAGTTGTCTCTTACCCAAAAGAGTTTCAGCGATGGTTGCCCAAAGAACAAATAGGCTTTGGCAATATGGTAAAGCAACGAAACGAGGAAACAGTCGTGAAAATTGTCGTGGAAAATTTGCATACGTCAGACAGAGAATATGAAAATTTGAGACTTTGAGGTCAAAGCGAATGAGAAGTCAGGCAAATGGGGGAACGGGGCCAAAAATGGCGGATGAATAAGATAAGGTCGTCTGAAAGTTGACGACTATTCCTTCGGTCCCGAAAGTCTCGATGACGAAAAGATTAATAGTTTTCGACCATGGAGACATAACAGAATAATAACGATAATTGTCAATAATAATAATAATATTATTATTATTATTACTATTATTATTATTATTAACAATTATTATTGTTGTTATTTAATTACACTTGTGAAGATGCTACAACGAAAACAGCTATAAACACAGAAGAACGGTGCCAGAAGCCAATAAAGAAGAACAGGAAGGCCTAAACGAGCTAAAAGCAGGACCTCAGCCGTGGTAAAATTCTAAACCCTTGGGTCCTCCAGTGCGGTGTGAGGATTTGGCGCTGCATGAAACCCTAGCCGCAAAGGCGATCAAATCCCAGTCCGCGATCTTGCACCTTCTTACTGCACGCGATGCAGTTTGGTCGTTGTCGCTGCTACTGCGCGCTCGACATATGCGTGCATTTTACGGACGGAATTGATTCTAGTCGTCAGCGGACGCCAGGTGGCGCACGACGACTCAGGAAGACGGAAGAAAGATGGAAGATGTCAGGCCAAACGCAATGGATCAACAAAATGAAGATTTAATTGAGTAGGATTTTATACATAGCACTGGCTAAAGCTATCAGCTTTAGTTGACCTCGGCTATCGAACAGACTACTTACCCTGAAAGTGGGTTCGCATGCCAATTTTCCTTAAATTAATAGCGATCATCGACTTATGCCCTGAGCATTATTACAGTGGTAGCATAGAAGTTCTCAGCTTATTATTAGTATTATTATTATGATTACACTAACAACAACAGCAGCAACAACAACAACAACGACGACGACGACGATGATGATGATAATAATAATAATAACAACAACAACAACAACAATAATCTCCTTGTACAGATATCGGGAGATAATAGGGAAACCACCTTCCTCCATCAACGCTTATCTAATTGATTGAGGGATTGATCGATTGATGGATCGATTGATCGATCTATTGATCGATTGATTGATTGATTGATCGATTGATTGATTGAAATTTATTGACATCAGAGCACCAACATACAAGAAAGTATAACATCAAATACAAACAAGCCGTAGCATATGCACATTGCTGGTGCAGGTCAATGGGTCAACCGAAAAGGGTCAGAAAGACCCGCTTAAAACTCGGCTGACCCATTTACAATGTTGCCATATGGCGATTATACAAACGTGAAAACTTAGACATATGACAACTGCGCAAAAATTAAATGGATATGATAGATCACAGATTACGCAGTAAAAATAACATTATTATAAATCAAGTAACTATTTTCAACACGATCCAAAAAAGACATTTGCAATAATTAAAACAGAGTAATCTATGACCACCCAACGCTTCAGTGCAGTCGCTTTTTGCAGCACCTTTCCCACCAAAAACAGTCATCATCGAGGATTAGCCTTCAAAGAATAATGCTCTACTAATTTTTTTAATCCTGTGGGATCATGTGTTCCTCGGGGGAAAAATATTAATGATTTTTTGCTCATATGCTCATTTTTTGTTCCTCAGGGATTACATGTACCTAGGTAAAAATAATATTTATTATTAATCAGTTTTGCTTTGGGCAGACACAAACTAATTGATGAATATACTTCTTTCATGCAGTTTTCGAGGACTGGATAACTTCATTCTTTTTGGAGACCTGCTGTTTCATGAAGGCGTCGGATCGAGAGCTTCACTCAGGCGCTATAAAAATGTCCAACTGCGTTATATGTGTAATTTTCTGGCCGTTTTGGTTGTTACTGGTTGTTTTTCTTCGCGCTTTAGTTTCTTTTTACTCCTTTTTCGCAGCACGAATGCAAAATGTTTTCAGTCTGGAAGTCGAATTTGATCAATAAACCTGTGACCTTTAAAAGGAGCCTGCAGGCGTTCGGACCAACCGACAGCCATAACCTTCGAACAGATGCAAGTAGCCGGGTGACTTGCTGCATAGCATAGCATAGCATAGCATAGCATAGCATATTTCAATAAAAGATGACCAGCAGTCTAGAAACGAAATGGCTGAGAATGCAAGTCTCAAATTCTTGGGTCTCCAAGGCATCCTTACAAAAGCAGTGAGGCGTTTTTTTTCATTTGTAGCATAATGTAATGTATTGAATTGTGTTCTATTGTGTAATTTGTATTGTATGGCAGTACACTGTATAATTTATATTGTTTTGCAGTCTGTTGGATATCCCAGTATTCTTGTGGCAGGGCCAATCTAGGACCCGTTTTCATCTGATGGACTTTCAAGATCCAGTGTTTCCATATAATCCTTTCCGACAGGCACCAAGAAGATTTAAGACCGCAATAGTGAACGTGTCTCACCTCAGGCACTGCTTTAATACATCTTCGGTGCAATATGCAGAGAAATGTGGTCCCTCATTTGTCACCCAGCCCTATTATAGTCCTCAGGGTCGGAAAGATCTCTCGGCTGAGGCGCAGAGACGACAACCATCCAACGGCGAGACCTGACTGTTCCTAGCTATTCTTAATTCCAAAATAAACTACTGGAATTCGCTTCAACGTAACTCCTATAGACTGTCTTCCGGTCTCTGGCGTTTCATGCATCTAGACGATTCTGCTTAGAAGCAGCCATCCACTGATGCTTTCTGTATTAAGACAACGGAATTTTAGAAGTCCTCAGAATAGAACAGAATGGATAAGATCAGAATAGAGCAGAATGGATAAGATCAGAATAGCACAGAATGAATAAGATCAGAATAGAACAGAATGGATAAGATCAGAATAGAACAGAATGGATAAGATCAGAATAGAACAGAATGGATAAGATCAGATTAGAACAGAATGGATAAGATCAGATTAGAACAGAGCAGAATTGATCAGATTTGTCTAGATTAGATTTACTAGGTATGGACTTTTCCCAAATAAACGACTTAAAACATTCTTGAAAAACAGGTGCCCGTTCAAAACCCGACTCATTATGAAGCGAAGTTCACATAAATGTAAATGTAAATGGTTTTATGTATAGCCACCGTATGGCCTCGACCCTGCTCATTTTCCAATGAATTATTCGTATGAAATCCTCCACTACCGCTGCCCGTTTGAATGGGCGCCTTTTAAGGTCCCCGTGTACAGACCGTGCTAGCCCGAGATTTAAATATCTGAATAGCTCTTAAGTCATTTTTAATTTTTTATACATTCCTGCGAAGTGTCCGCGATGAGAAATCAGCGCCGCATGAAATAAATATTCATTGATGTACATACTAGCCTTAGCATTCAGAAATTGTAAAAATAAATATTAAGTTATCAATTTGAAAAGTATTCTAAATTAGTATTAGTATGACAAAGTATGACAAAGCGAAAGGCACGGATTAATAAGCCGGAAGTGGACTCACTCGAATCGTTCGTAGTCAGGTGCACAGATGACGCTGCCGGCGCCTGCGCATCTCGGAGGGAAGTCAACATAGGAGAGCTTGAAGGGATGATTCGAAGCCATCTCTTCCCCTCTCCTCTTCTTCCTCTTCAACCGCTTGCCTCTTTTCGGCTTCTGCTACTGCTGCTAAAGTTGCTGATGCTGCAGTTCTAACCGTTTCCTAATACTATGCAGAAACCGAGTGGGATATCTTCCGTTTCTGCTGCTGCTCTCTTAATCCCTTGTTATCAGAGAGGAAGATCAATACCGGTTCAGTCGTACTTGGTTAAAGGTCACTCGCTGTCTGCAAACACAACATGAGATTCATTGAAACAAATGAGGCAAATCTCTTCGGACAATGAAAGCAAATCTCTTAAAGCAAATCTCCTTAGACAATGATTTCAAATCCATTGAATCATGGCAGTCAAAACCTTAAGGTCTTGACAGCAAATCCCTCAAATCAAATAAAGCAAATCGCAAGCAATACACTCGAATCCTGTAAAACAATGCAAATCCTGAAAATGTCTGTAATGTCTGGATTCATACATGCATACATGCATACATAAATAGATACATGCATGCATAAATGCATATATACATACATACATACATACATACATATATACATACATACATACATACATGCATATATACATACATACATGCATACATACATACATACATACATAAATACATACATGCATGCATACATGCATATATACATACATACATACATACATGCATATATACATACATACATACATGCATACATGCATACATACATGCATACATACATACATGCATATATACATACATACATACATGCATACATGCATATATACATATATACATACATGCATATATGCATACATACATGCATGCATATATGCATATTCATTCATACATAGAGGAGTCTGGAGTTACATGCTGACTACGACTGGGACATCAAAGATTCGGTTCTGTTCTGACAAGCCACGCTTCGGGGTCGCGTCAACTGTCCGTGTTCCCGTTACTCAGACTGCGAGGTTCTCGTCAAAATCTGCGAGTTGGACAGCTTCCGTAGGGATCTGCGAAAGCGATGCGCTCAACTGTCAAACTGAAATGATCGGTCGATCCGTGAGCTTCACTTGGCTCGCTGTCATTCTCCCTCTTCTCTCTGATTCGGACCAGGGATGCTGAATGCACGCCAACTGTAAGCCCTGGATTGGATGGATGTGTTTGGTCGATTTCCACTTCAGCCAGTGGAAGCCTTCTCCGGCTACGCATTCTTCATTCGAATACCGATTAACTTGTCTTTCTTCCGTTACACTGACTTCATCATCATCATCATCATCACCACCACCACCACCATCATCATCATCATCAAGTCATCACCGTCACCAACATCATCACCACTATCATCATCACCACAGTCATCATCATCATCATCATCATCATCATAACCACCACCACAACCACCATCATCATCATTATCAAATCATCACAATCATCATCATCATCACCATCAACAACACAATCATCATCATCATCATCATCATCATCCCACCATCATCATCATCATCATCATCAAGTCATCACCATCACCAACATCATCACCACTATCATCATCACCACAGTCATCATCATCATCATCATAACCACCACCACAACCACCATCATCATCAAATCATCACAATCATCATCATCATCGTCATCACCACCATCAACAACACAATCATCATCATCATCATCATCACTATCAATATCATCATTACATTATCATCATCGTCGTCATCGTCGTCGTCGTCGTCGTCACTGCTCTTGCAATGTTTATGGTTTATGTGCAGACTGAAAGAATCTATAAGGGATATTTGCAATGTAACGCAGCGCGCTACTTGTAGTCCTGTAATTTCATTCTGACATTGCAACGGTACAAATTACACAGGTTCCCAAGTGAAAACTAAACATCGCTCGACATTTTCTCCCTTTATTATATTACTCCAGCAGACGATGCACCGTTCTTGTCATCGCCCTAGGTTTCTGCTGGCTTCAGACGATGCTGGCCATTGATCAGACAACCTGCCTCCAAGTTATCTTGCCGACTGTGTTTGTTGAATTGTCCGCCAGTCTGTTCCACCGCTTAATGGTCTTCAATATTTGATCAGAGTCCCTTTACAGTCCATTAAGACCTCCGTGTACCAACTTCTACAGAATCGACTGCTTACCAGCTGCACGGCGCTACATAAATTTACACGGCAGGCCTATTCGAGCGAGAAGGGAGATATTCGTCAACGTAATTCTGTAAGTTAGTAGTTGAACGAAAAACCGGATTTCTGCCCATATGTGTTAGAAGAACATGGCTGTGCCAGGGCCTCCGCAGCGAGGTTAGGGACGGTAATATGAAAAGTTAGTTAAGGTAGGGTAAAGTACTGGACTTTGACCGAATACGTTGAGCAGAATGGCCACCCAAACTTCTGCAGCAAATAATTTAAAGTAAGGTCTGGTTAGGTCAGGTCGGGTCAAGTAAATTAAGGCCAGGTCAAACCAGGACAGGTTAGGTTAGGTAATGTCAGGAAATTTTTGTGGATTGACTATTGCATTTCCAATCTTGCAGTTGTGTCAAATCTCCAGTCAGTGGTTAACTGTGATGCTCGAATAGCGGTCACTGAGCTAAAATTCAAGCACATATCCGAATATTCAAGAAAAACTGCTCTGGCATCCAGTTTGAAGATCTTTCTGTTGATGGAATGAGGCTAAACTGGAAACAGAGAATGATGAACAGGGAGGAAAATTGTAAATTGGAAATGTGAAGAAGCTAGGGAAGGAAAGAGACACGTGCAAGTAATTAAAGATGAGAGAGAGAGAGAGCGAGAGAGAGAGAGAGAGAGAGAGAGAGAGAGAGAGAGAGCGAGAGAGAGAGCGAGAGACAGAGGAGAGAGTGAGAGAGGAGAAAGGGAGGTAGGGAGAAAGGGAGGAGGGAGAGAGAAAGTGAGAAAAGAAAGGATGGACGAGTTGCCCTGGTGAATGTGTCAGTGGATGAATGGACATTGTCTCAGTAAATGCAATCGCAGCTTGAATCTATTGATTTTGACAGCTTTTGCTTGCCCTTGCAGAAGCGAGTGGAGATGTTAATTCATTTAGATCAAATGAAAACGAACCAAGAAGCCACCTCCCCATTCCACTCATGCACCCCGAATTCCAATCCACCCTTTCCAACCCATCCAATTCCGACAGCCATAGCTTCTGCGATATCAGCGAATTAAAAAAAAACTAAGACTCGTCCGAAATGTTTCCGGGCATCAGATTCTAAGCAGTTCTGCACACAGACAGAACACAGTTGGCAATTATATTTTGTTTAGTGTAACGTCATTGAAGTATCAGGATGATATCAATGCAATATCGTATAATGCCAGCATAATGTCTCCAGCTTCAGAGCATTATTAGGCTAATGTCATCAGGGTTTATTTCAGAGATTTAAATCTCCGGCTAGAACGGTGCGTAAACGGGAACCTTAAATGGCGTGGTGCCCATTCAAACTGGTAGCAGTCGTGAAGTATCTCACCCGATAAATTCATTGCAAACTGAGCAGGGTCGAGACCATACGGTCGCTATATAAACCCGTAGACTTTAGCATTTATTCGCTTGTCATCCAAGGATTACACTGCATTCAGAGACCCCGGCAGCAACAGAATAATGATAGCAACATTGACCAGAAATGTTATTCAGTACGCAGCAGGCATTCATGTTGAATCTAGGCAGCCACTTATGCGCTTATAAATGCTCGGCTATGTTATGTTATGTCAGTGTTACGTTGTGCTATGTCACTGTTATGTTATGTCATGTCACCGTTATGTTGCCTTATGTTATGCTATGTTATGCTATGTTATGCAATGTCATGTTATGCTATGTTCGACATTGCTTGACTCTTGGGAAGCGAGGCACCCTTGAGAAGTCTACTGCTGATAAATGTCATCGTCAGAGACAGATGTCAACATCAAAATGTCAGATGTCAGCAGACTGGTGTTTTTATATATTTTCAGGCGGGAAGTCGGGAAATGCCAGACAGGCTAAAGATGTCCATCTTTCGCCAACTGGCGGCAACACGGACCAGGTCTAAAACGTACACCGATGCAGAGGCATGCAGTGGACATCTGCTGCCCCAGGAATTAGTCACCTGACAGCGACTCAGGCAGACGAATCAGTCTGAATCCCTCAGTGATTGAACGTCAGTCATCTTAGGCAGCTGCATGTACATGTATGCAGGGAAGCTCAGTGTGCACCTTCTCGTTCGATCCTCGGCTGTTGGCACTTACGGACGCTTATGGGCAGTAATGGGCAGTAATGGGCAGTAATGGGCAGTAATGGGCAGTAATCGACACTGATGTGCGGGGTCGTGTATTGGATACTGCTCAAATGCAATGTCGCCTTGAAGCAAGTGAACCATCCTGGTGCAGAGAATAACCATGCACTGGCTGTTGAGATTCTAAGATGTTTTTATGGGTTTCCTCGTGGCGCTATAAGAATGTAATGTAATGTAACAAAAACTTGATATAGCGACTTTTAAGTACGTCACAAAAGCGCTTTCTGCGCTAGTCTCAGTGATGTTAAATGTCATTAAGAACAGAACATTTGTCCATTAGTAAACATTGCCGAGAGAACTAAGCCATTGAGAGAACTTGCCATTGGTGACCCTACCAATGGCAAGCTCGCACACACACGCAGAGCCCTACCGACAGATTCCCAACTAGAGTTGATTGCCGACTAAAAACATTACCAGTGTCTGCTTATATCACGTGATATGGATTACGGGGACATTACAGTGGCATGCAGTGACCTTGGCTTCACAAACGGACAGAAAGTAAAATGAAATGAAAATAAAATCCCACTCTTGTCATTTAAATATGCAACCCTCATTACCTAGACGAGGTTCAGAGGCAAAGACCCGGGTAGGGGTCAGAAGGGCAGAAGGGCAAAGTCCCCTAAAGTTGAAAGCCTTCACATAGCTAACTAATAGATCTATAAGTGCATAGTGTCTTGTTAGTATTTTCTAATAGAATTATAATTTTTTTTAAAAATCTGCCGAGTCCATATTGTTTTTTTAGATAAGCATAGCTCACATATTATTATGAAGTGTGGTCTAATAATAATAATAATAATAATAATAATAATAATAATAATAATAATAATAATAATAATAATAATAATAATAATAATAATAATAATAATAATAATAATAAGACAATTTATATAGCGCCGTAACACGCCCGAGGTCGAAGAAAAGGGCGCTGTACATAAGTTCAGGCGACAATAGAAAATTAACTACAGTCATACGATAATTTAAATAGAAACGAGGGTTAGGGTTAGGGTCTGGTTCTTATGTTTCAAGGGGCAAGAAACCGTTTTTGCACGACGCAAGAATTTATTTTGCAATTCTTTAGATCTATTTATGCTGAAGTTTTTTGCTGTTCTGTATAAATAGACATGGAGAGAGTTGTTAATAGGCGCAGAAATTACCACCATTATGCAAAGGCGCACTGCGTCATTGTGTTATATTACACGTTTTCTTTAGCGCCTGTATGACATCGGCTCTGTTCATTTATCAGTGTGAAATCTTTCACTAACAGCAGGAATATGGTTATCAAATAATTGGTATCAGGCAAGAAATATATTAAAAGATCCATAACATTTGTAAATCGCATGCATAGATCATAAACTGGTGTTGTAGTAATTTGCTTCCATGGCCACCTAACTGCAATTTCAGCTAATAATAATAATAATAATAATAAGACAATTTATATAGCGCCGTAGCACAGCCGAGGCCGAAGAAAAGGGCGCTGTACAAGGGTTCAAGAATAGTAGATGCCAGTGTAGCTACATGTAAATGGTTGATCCCGACTCATCACCTCACTAACTTTCAGCTGAAAAGTTATATATAGTACATATATTATATAGACATAATATATACACATACTATATATGTATTGCATATTATATAGTACATATATAATTTAGACCTACCTGGTTTACATCTATAGACTTTAATTATGATTATTTCCATTGTTTACTCACTCATAGTATGCATGCAATTATCGCAGCTACGACAGTCGGGCTTGTGATGAGCTAAAGCTGGTTGTGTTGCGGTGGCAAATGAAAGCCAAAACCCAAATTTCAGATGGAAGCATATCAGGATTTTTCAAAACCGGTATTTGCGGGAGGAGGAAGCATTGTAGATGCAAATGTGCAAGTTTTTCTGTAGCGACTGCATGGCCTCGACCCTGCTCATTTTTCAATGAATTAATTGGGTGAGACCCTTCACCACCGCTGCCAGTTTGAATGGGCGCCACGCCATTTAAGGTCCCCGTATCCGGACGGGGCTAGCCATAAATAAGCCCCAGATGCTGTAGAGAAGGCTTGCAGAGCGTCTGTTAAATATAATAACCGTGTTTTAGCAGGAAAAGTAAAATCGTGCTGCTACTCCTTCCGTCAATGATCTACGGACGAATTTTATCGACATCAAAGTTAACCGAATAGCTGTGTTTGCTACATCGACATGCTATTAGTCACATTGCATGTACTTGTAATGTGTTTATTTGTGCATGTGTTTGTTTCCTTACAAATCTGTATGTGTACACAGTCTATAATTATGTGTAGTTATGTGCCTACATGAGTATATAGGCCTACCTGTATAATGTGTATCTGTATGTATGCTCACGTGCCTCTGTGTCTATTTCCACGCATGCTGTATTGGGTGTGCGCTTCATAAGTGAGCCAGCTTTAGGCAAAAAACAGGCGCACCATAAACAACCGTAATTTATTTAGCGCCCATAGCAGCAGAGGATCGCAGTCGCGATCGTCAGGTGGCGCAGTGTACCGGGTGTACGGACGTCAGATGGCGATACGATCAGAACGGAAACAGACTCGACGATTGCACTTACGCATAAGAAGCTGCGGCGTACCAGCCTCCTCCGAAAATCCCGTCATCCACAGCGGCGATTTATTCCGTCGTCCTGATGAGACTCCACTGCAGTGCGGCGGGCTCCGGGCAACACCGGGTGTAGAGTAGGAGGCACCGCAGCGGGCCTCGACTGCACGTATGCGTGTGTCGCTTGGGCGGTCGACGTCTAAATTATGGCAAGGCCGCCGTCGTCGTCTGCGCTCTGACGATTGCGATTGCCACGGCTGCTTAGACGGAACGTGAGGCAAGCGTCGCCGACGCTGTCGCCGCCGACGCCGACGAGGCCGCGTGCCAGGCAGCCAACCAGCCGTGAGGGCATCTTCCTTTCGGCGCCGTGACTAGATTCAGCGTCACCGCTGCGGGCGGACGGAGTTCGTGAGGCTGCATGCAAATTGCATCAGGGACTTCTGCTGCTGCTGCTGCTGCTGCTGCTGTGTTCGTGGCAGTGATGGTGGTGGTGCTGGTGGATGACATTGCTGTTGTCGCTACCGTTCATGGCTCGTTCGTTAGCAGCCGATGACATCGTCTGCTGATTTAGGGACGTTTATCGTGCAAACATCTCAACAGCACCAACAACACCAGCTCAGCAGCAGCAGCAGCAGCAGCAGCAGCAGCAGCAACCCCGAGACGGCCAGACAGATTTCGGGATGTGGTTTATGAGCATCATGAAAATTTACTCGTGGCCAGAAATCTAGTGTCTAGAGTCAGAGGAGAGCATCTCAGTTTATCGCATTCAGACATCTGTTATGATGCCATGATGGTGGGCACGGTAGTCAGTTGGATAGAGCGCTCGGCTTCTAACACGGAGAGTATGGGTTCAAGCCTCCCCTTAGACGGTTACTGTGCAGGGACTTTGAGCAAGTCCTTCACTCACAACTGCTTTGCGCCTCAGATTCAGATTTACTGACTTTGCACGCGTAATAAATGCAAACTAATATAAATAAATATAATAATAATAATAATAATAGTAATAATAATAATAGTAATAGTAGTAGTAGTAGTAATAATAATAATAATAATACTGAAACGTCACACTAACTGTGTGTCATGGTGACAGTCGTTGATCACCAGATGACAGTCTTACATGCTTTCAAGAGTCCAGGCCACATTAAGTGCCCGCTACACCTAGATATTGCTATTAGCAAAATGATGCTGCCTGTCATTGACTCGCGTCAACGCGCATGTCAGCTGCTGCTGCTGCTGAGATGGGTTATTGCATGTGCGAGTCTCCTTGTGTAGCTGGTTCTGTCTGCCAGTCGGAAGGTAGGAAGGACTGAGTGTAAGTCAACAACAGAACGTGCATTTCCAAAGGTATCAAATAAAAACGATGACCATCTTATGAACACGAATAATGTTGCCTGAAACGACAGACAGACAGACAGACAGACAGACAGACAGACAGACAGACAGACAGACAGACAGACAGACAGACAGACAGACAGACAGACAGACAGACAGACAGACAGACAGATAGACAGACACCCAGACAGACAACCAGACAGACACCCAAACAGACACCCAGACAGACACCCAGACAGACACCCAGACAGACACACAGACAGACACCCAGAAGACGCACAGACAGACACACAGACAGACACACAGACGCACAGACACACAGACAGACACACAGACAGGCAAACATACAGACAGACATACAGACAGACAGACAAACAGACATACAGACAGACATACAGACAGACACACAGACAGACACACAGACAGACGACAATGAGATGCACAGAGAGATAGGAACAGAATAGTTGAGAAAACGCGATAGGAATGTTCAGCTACATACTCTCAAACGCTGCCTACTGTCAGCTTTGGGTTGGCGATTGCGCTATAATAAGTGTCTAAATACATACATAGATACATACATACATATAAATACATGCATGCATGCATACATGCATACATACATCTATATGATCTTGGGGTTGTTCTGGACCGGGAACTCTCCTTGACCGATCATGTTAACAATGTCTCCCGCTCATGCTTCTACCACCTTCGTCAGCTTCGTACCATCCGCCGCTCCCTCTCCTTTCATGCCGTTACTACTCTAATTCATGCCCTTATCTGCACCAGGGTGGACTTTGGTAACGCTATCTTTGCTGGACTCTCACTTGTCAATATTTCCAAGCTTCAATCTGTTCTCAATGCTTCTGCCCGTCTTATTGGAGGCGTCCCCAGGTATGGCCATATAACTTCCTTTATGCGGGACACTCTACACTAGCTTCCCATTCAGCAGCGTATCCAGTTCAAGATCCTAACGCTTATGCGTAATTGTCTCGTTGGCTCTGCTCCATCATATCTTAAGGACTTCTGCATTTCGGTCTCCTTGGTTCCAGGCCGTAGCACTCTCCGGTCGGCCTCCCTTGGACTTCTGACTGTCCCTCGTATGCGCACTGCTACAGCGCAGTCTAGAAGCTTTGCCTATGTTGGACCCAATAGCTGGAATCGCCTTTCCCGAGAGCTCCGGCTAGTATTCCTCAGTTTGTCTCTTCCGCAGTTTCGCAAGCGCCTGAAGTCTGTATTATTTGCCAGTGGTCTCACTGGTTCGGGTCGGGAGCGCTTCTGATGAGTCTATTCTTGAAGTGGCGCTTTATAAATGTCAGATTACAATTACAATTACAATTATATACATATGCATATATAAATACATATATGCGGCATGACGAAAACGAGACAGCTCTGATCAGACGGACACGCATACAAGCTGAAATGCATTCACAAAATATTTAGGCCTATGCACATTTTCATGAATTGTTGTTACATACAATACAATACAACTTATATTTATAACGCGCCTTAATAAAACAATGTCTTACTCAAAGGACGCGTTACAACATAATAATTAGTTATAGTACTGAGAGAATAAATGAGTCTTAAGTTTTAATTTAAAAGTATCTATTGAAGAGCATCTTCGAATAGATTCAGGTAAAGAGTTCCGCTCAGCTGGACCAGCTGTTATATACGTTTTATTCAAAAAGTGCACACTGCACAGCAGAAGATACAAGAAAACAGCAGAAGATACAAGAACACAGCGCTATATGATTCGCAGCAGCATTCACTGACCCTGATGTTCTTTGATGCCCTGTACATTTTTATTGTTGCTACTGCTGTATTCGCCACAAGCGACGGCAGAGAAATCGACGAAGAAGCTTCCGTTCTCACTCTATGGTTCCGCCCCGGTCGCTGGTTTTCCAGTCGCAATAAATGCCCTGCTTGTAGCTTCGTCTTTCTTTGCTCCACATGTTTTTCAAAACAGAGACCAAATATCACCCGTCGTGCTTTGTCTTGTTGAGGAATTGCTATTCATTATCTTGTCCCAAGATTAATTATATCTTCACCCCAAATGTGGGCCTTCTTACACCGGGTCCCTGCTACGCAATTCCAACAACAGCGTCATACGCGGGACGTAGGAGGCTCATAATAACAATTGTGAACATAAATTTTCCACTGCTGAGTAAGCACGCGTTCGTATCGGAGATTTTTCTAACGTCACACCGATAAGTCACCGAGTTGTTGACTTGCTCGTGATTGGTTGGTGGGCGCGAATTTTCTGTGACGTAACTCGATGAGTTATATGGTTTTTGATGTTTTCCAATTAGTTGGTGTTCGGGCACATTTTAAATATACGCTTCTGACAGTGAACTTTAGCGCGCAAATTTTAAATATACGCTTCCTATTGGTAGGCGTTCGCTCGCAATGTCTGATGTCAGCAGTGACCGTTTGATTGGCGGTAAATGGCCAACGATACCTCAACTGGCGAGACTTGAGACGAGATCCGAGACGAGACCCGAGACGAGCTGCTCCGAGACCGAGACGAGACCGAGATGTTGGCCAATCTGTCCGAGACGAGAATTATACGTCTTGCGACCGTGTTCAGACCAAGATGTTGAGACAAAGACTAGATCCGTGACATTCCCATATGGGAATATTGTCATGTGGGCTTCTTACGTCATACATAATTTATGACGTTGCTGTTCGGGTTGTGTAGTTGCGTTCGATCGTATGAAGATCTGCATAATATGTTACGTCAGACGTCACGTGACGTTTGCTGTTGTGGAATTTATTTCTCAGGTATCGTTTGAAATTTCCTGTTAACATGAAGGATAGATGGGCTTAGGAACTCAGACTAATAAAAGCAACTACTCTTATGCTGCGAGAAAGAGCTCATAAATTTTCTTTACCTGTTAAAGACCATAAAAACTTTATAACACGTATGCTATATAACAACCGTATATTAACACTTGTTATTGTTACACGATGTTTAATATCTCATGTCTTGATTGATATTCCTTAATGATAAAAGCATTACTGTCGTATTATTAGCATCCTAATGTTTATTGTCGTTTCTTTTGTTACTGTTATATTATTAATCTTTAAAAATTCTGGTGCGGTATGTCATCCAGAATATTTTTATGAATAAACGAATATATATATATATATACATGTCAAGTGTATGGGACCTAAATCGCCGTCTAGCACCCCCTAATGCCTTCATTGTGTATATTGTGTTAATTTATAATTATATATCACACATTGATATGTAGAATGAATGTATGTATATATATATACATATATACATTTACTGTATATTGGATATAAAACATATATACATGTAAGCCTAGATATGATCAAATGTATGCACTGTTATTGCCTTTGTAAAGTTTTTGCTACTGCTGAAGCTGGTACTTATCTCTGCTCATCTCTTGTCCGGTCGAGCGCACGTTGCTGATTCCACGAACAGCTGCTGCTGCTGCTGATGCTGATGCTGAGGTTTGCTGAAACTGCGCATGTAATTTCCGGTTACATCTCTTTTGCAGCCCTACACTTCGGACGACGCAACTCGCGTTATCGACCTTCGCACTTATCACCGGCTCACAACGAATCCAACCATCTGCTTAGCCCTTCCATCTCTCCTTCCGCTTGTCCCTCTGCCTATGTCCTTCCGACGGTCCACCTGCCGACTTTTCCATTCTCCACTGTCCAGCCCATCATATTATATCATCCGCACGCATTGGCTTCGCTAAGGGGGAGGGGGCGAGTGGTGTGGTCCCCTAGGACGGCTCTGTCCAAGGGGCGGAAAAAGAGGGCGGCAAATGAAATATTTAGAGACGTACTTTTCCTACATTCAAAAATTTCAGTGTTGATCAGATGAAAGTGTCTTATGCCCTAAAGGAAGAAAAACAGATGAAACAGAAAATAGATGAAGGACAATGACCTATGCCCCAAAGACCCAAAGATGGTGCTGATGAAAAACGACGAGAGGAGAGGAGAGGAGAGCAGAGCAGAGGAGAGGAGAGCAGAGCAGAGCAGAACAGAGCAGAGCAGAGCAGAGGAGAGCAGAGGAGAGCAGAGGACAGGAGATGAGATGAGAGCAGAGCAGAGCAGAGAAGAGGACAGGACAGGAGAAGACGGGAGAGCAGAGCAGAGAGGACAGGAGAGATATCCCTTTGGACTGGATGTCTGACAAGGTGTGTCAGAATGATCCCTTATATATGAGGACGCACGAGAGAACGTTCTGGATGCAACATGTGAGAAATCTCTCAAGAGTACACGTTTTTTCACAGGCGAGGTATGCATATACGTGTCAGGTTATTTAGAGACGTGAAAATATATAGCGCACACTTTCTCAACCGCACATAATATTGGACATTAGAACGGAAGGGCGGAGACAGAGATAGAGATGGAGAGGGAATTACGAAGAAGAGGATGAAAACATGAGAAAAGCATAAGAACGACGGATTCTGCGAATCAGTCAGATAAATAAGAAATGATAAGACTGCATAAATTAGAGGCTATCACAGTAATCAGATATGGAATGAGAGATGTAGGGGGACATGTACAAACCATTATTCGAAAAGAAAACTCCCACAGAGGAACGGAGAGACCAGAAGCACACTGAGGCATAGACACAGCTATTGTTGAGACAGGGCATGACAGGACAAGACAGGACATGACAGGACAAGACAGGACATGACAGTGCATGACAGGACAAGACAGAACATGACAGGACAAGACAGAGACATGACAGGACAAGATAGGACATGACAGGACAGGACATGACAGGACAAGACAGAACATGACAGGACAAGATAGGACAGGACAAGACAGGACAAGACAAGACAGGATAAAACAGGAAAGACAGGACAGAACCAGATATGAAATGCCAAAGCAAGAACATGAGAGAAAGAGAGAAGGCAGGATAGGACAAGACATGGCAAGCAGACTTAACAGGACAAGAGAAGACATGGAAGACAAGAAGGATCGGATAAGGCAGGAGACCAGACGGCGATTTATAGAATCGTAATCGTAATCGTAAGCTCGAGACTTCTGCAGCGCCCAACGAAAGCTAAGTCGCGGGGAACCAGCTTATTCACAGTCGCTCAGTCAAAACGAAATCGATAGGCAGGAAGGGTTCGGTTCCAGGTCAAGATCCAAGAGTCAGCCAGACAGACAGTCAGACGGCTATGGTGGATGGTGTTTGAAATTGAGCCGGAAAGTGAGACAGAGGGAAAAGGAGGAATCAGAATAGGATTTGGAGAGAAGATGAGTGTTTTCAATTTTTGATTGAAAGACCTGCACAGAAATTGTAAGAGGTGAAGTATTAGGAAGCTGGCATGATTGCAAGAGGTGAAGGGAGCTGGCATGATGGATAGAAGCATTGAGACACGTGAGCAGAAGCTTGATGAATGGAGAAAGAAATTTAACCCAGTATATGGATTGTAAGGAACAATGGACCGAAAGTTACCCCTTTTCCTCCTTCAGAACTCAGACGAAAGGTAAAACACGACAGATCATGCCATGGCAGAACAAGACAGGATAGCGCAGGAATAGAGGCTTAAGCAGATATATATATATATAGAAAGATGGATGGATGGATGGATAGCTAGATAGACAGATGAATAGATAGATAGATAGATAGACAGACAGACAGACAGGCAGACAGACAGATAGATAGGTAGATCGATAGAGACTGAACAGAGAAAGGGAGGAAGTTAGATACGGACGGACAAACAGATGGTGTGCGTGTAGTAGGGGCTGCGACAGGAGCCGTCGGACAGACACATTCAAAATTGAGGGTGACTTACGGATATGGCGAGGAAGTAAGTAACTCGATACGGTTTTCGGTCACGCAACATCGACGTAAAATGTGAAGCCCTAATGAGACCTTTGCACTTTCTGTCGTCGGAAATCAGCCTCTTAAGCGCGAAACAGCTTCCCTCGGCTGGATACTGCAGCTGCTTACGAATTGCCGACGAGGCTCTATGGAAACCGAGATGAGAGAGACGGAGGATGATGAGGGGGCTTGCTGCCTGAAGGAACGCTGCTGACAGGAAGAATGAAGGAAGGAGCCATGGGTGTTCAGAGGATGAATGAAGGAGCGAGTGGGGAACTGACAAATGGAGGTACTGTTCAGTGGAAGAATGAGGGAGCAAATGAGGGACTAACTAAAGCAGAGGATGTTCAAAGGAAGAATGAAGCTGTGAGCGAGGGACTGAAATACGGAAAGGATATTTTTGGAAAGGACAAAGAAGCGAGTGAGGGATTGACAAAAAATCCATGATGTTCAAGACAAGAATGAAGGAGCGAGTGAAAACTGACAAACAGAGAGGCTGTTCGGTGAAAGTATGAGGAAGCGAGTGAGGATTTTAACTAAAGAAGAGGAGTGAGGGATGTAGAAACAGATGTTGACGGCAAGGGAGTTGTCATAGGAAGACCATGGCCCTCACTTGAAAATGTGGGAGACCACAGATGCTTTTGATCCCACTTGTGGCCCTAGAGGTTTCAATTTTGGTGTGCCTAAGTTAATGATTAGGTAAAAAGTCTTTAAAAAAACAGCGGCTGAGAGAAGTAAGGTCATCAGCAAATTTGACGTTGAAAAGGTCGCCAAATCTTGACGAGCAAAGAAAGCTTGCTTACATTCAGTGTGGCGCCAATGCGGATTGTTATTCGGTGTTAGCTTCATGTCCGGCTAGCAGTCTTCTTCGTGAAGACAGGAAATTTGTGGCGATGCTCCTGGACAACACCGGAGTAAATATTGTTTTCTTGTTCAACATTTGTAAGAATTTAATTGTAATCCTGAATCAGCCTTCTCTCTCTCTCTCTCTGTCTCCCTCTCTGTCACTCTCTCTCTCTCTCGCTATCTCGCTATCTCTCTATATAGTATATACATATCAAAACGACATAACGGATGAAACTTCGGGGTTCTTCGCAACCGCTAAATATTCCCCAGTTTACGTCAAATTGCACGCAATTTTTTGTTTTATATAGTGGACTCATTTGGCACTTTCCAGTAATAAAAAAATTAAACTTTATTTTACCACATACTCGCGGACCACCCATGTTTAAATGCTAGCATCAAGGAAGAGGCCTACATGCATATGCATATATATTGTTTTTATAATGGGAGGATTATTGCAATGCCAGGCAACAGTAATTAGGACATTTATCTAATTAAGTTGTCCGCATTACTCTTCGTCAGTTGGCATTTCTGAATTGATGACTACAATCGGACGAATCGCAATTCCATCCAGCCAAAGTCATAAATCATATTATGCCGAGGAGCTTCGAGTGGGTATACGGTGGGAGTAGTTTACGCAGTTATACGGTAATCCATCATTTTTTTGTAAAACATTGTGCAAGCAAACCATCGAAATATTACGGTAGATTGTTGCAACAATGGGGGGCCTTTTGAAAGGCCATTACGGCAGAGGGAAAGCCAGAGGCGAAGGTCAGTAGCACGGAAAAATATTCCCATCAATTCATTATATCTGTAGTCATCTGAGGTCATCGTAATCGCTATCATCATCATCATCGTCGTCGTCGTCGTTGTTATCTTTATAAAAGCTGATATCATCATGGTTATCATTTTAATTGCTGACATCATCATCGTTGTTATCGTCATCATTGCTGCTATCGTCGTCATCATCATCATCGTCATCATCAACGTTGTGACTGTGGCCCACATCTTTGTTGTCGTCGCTACAGTAATCATAATCAGTATCGTTATTAATGTCAGCGATAAGCATCTTCATCGTGATCATCTTAACCTTCATCACCATTATCATTATCATCATCAACAACATCGTCGAGGCTGCATCTTAATCATCATAATCATATGAATATGATAATAATCGTCGTCACCAGTTTCAGTTTAATTCTCGTATTTCTTGAATGTCATTTCAATTCCTAGAAGGAGTCATTAACTACTACTCATGACAACTACTACTACTATCAGCTTCTCCCACCAGTTAAAACCCTCAGTTATTCCCTACTGCCCCACACCCATGACCGTATTATTCTTCCAGCTCATAATTTAAAGCTTAAATGTTTTATCATTAGGATGTTGTATGCATATTAAGTTTTTCTTGTGTTCTTAAATACTTGTAAACCGATGGGCGATAAGCCATTTGTTAATAAAGAATATACTTACTTACTTACTTACTTACTTACTTACTTAACATGTTGTACACGACAGCAGCTGCCAATCAATGTCATTTGAGTCAGAAACCATCATCTCATAATTGCCTCTCACGTTGCGCCCCTTCTTATCTTAGGGAGCTCTGTGTTTTGGCCTCCTGCGTTACGGGCCGTAGACTACTTCGTTCGGCGGTACGGGGTGACTTGCTTGTCCCATCGGTCCGAATAGCCACGGCCCAGCGCATAAGTTTTGCTGTGGTAGGTCCCGCCTTTGGAATGGGCTTCCTAATGACCTACGCCAGGAATTTCTTAGTCTCTCTCCCCCTCTTTTTCGCAGGCGCTTGAAAACCTTTATATATTCCAGTGCTTCTGGGTTGTCGGGCCGGGAGCGCCTCTAAGGAGTCTATCCTGAAGTGGCGCTTTATAAATTCTCGATTACATTACATTACATCTCATATTAGTCTCGTCCATGGCTATGAAACCAGAAGACATCGGCTGTCCATTGTCCAGCCTTCTGTCCACCTGGTCATCATCATCAGTCGTCTTAATATCACGATATTTGGCCAGTGATAAATTACAGCCATTCTGTTATCAGGGACAATAATTGTTTGCACCATTACTACATTATAAATAATCTTGATTCCTCTGCGCCTCAGTCGTCCTTACCTTCCTCCCTTCCTCCTTTTCCTTTTCATTTCCTCCTCCTCCTCCTCCTCCTCTTCTTCCTCCTGCTTGTTATCATTGCCATAGTAATCGTCACTCGTCATCAATATTATAATCTTAATCATATCGTCGCTGTCATCATCATCGTCGTCGTCATCATCATCAATACTATTACTACTCAGTTAAGTATGGGCCTAGTAGATAGACCTAATGGTTAACAGTGAGGCAAACGGATCCATTGTCTGTCAGCAGTTGAAAACAATTCCGTTTTTTCTTGCTAATTTGCCGTCATGTCTGTCGCTCGAATTTGGAGAAGTGTCGCTCTATAGATGAACAATTACGACTACAATTACGACTACAATTACGACTACAATTACAACTGTTGTTTCAGTGTTTAAACGCTATTCATCCACGATAGGATAAATTCTAATTAATGTTTTCAGAATGGCTTTGGACGGCTAGTGTAACCAATGAATAGTACGTCAACTGAGCCAGTAGTAATAAAGGTCTTTATTACTCGCGTAATTACTAATTCTTTACATTAGACTGTATGTATGCATGTATGTATGTGTAAGTGTATGTGTGTTTGCATGAATGTATTATGTATGTATGTGTGTATGTATAAAATAAATATAGAAATGTACACGTGTTTCTATAGCTAGCGTATGGCCTCGACCTTGCTTATTTTTCAATGAATTAATCGGGTGAGGTCCTTCATCACAGCTGCCAGTTTCAATGGGCACAGCCTTTCAGCTGTGAACTGTGTACTGGAACCTTGGTGTGTCATTTTAAATCTGAGAATCCTAGCGAAATATTGTTTGGTTCTTCGATTCCTGTTGTTATAGTCGGATCATCCAAAAGGAAAAGCAGGGCTTTGCAGAGCCGTTTTAAGGTCGTCGTAGGCCCTAGGCACTCTCGCATTCGGAGGCCCCAACTGCCAGCTCTGCATTAGAGCTAAACACATTCACATTATTTCTTGACGTCTATCTTCCCTTGCACTACTTTCAATTGAAAACGACTTAATGCGGGAAATGACATTTGAGGACATTATATGTGATTTTGCTAATGCAAAGAGATGCAAAGTTAACATAATGTAGCACAGCTTAACTTAAACTGTTTCAGTACAAACTTTAAGGTTATTAAATTTGTGTTTCCTTTTTCTATTTTCGGGTCAATCAATAAATTTATTTTTTCAATATCTCATTTTTTACTTTCGTAGGCCCCTATAAAGTTCGTAGGCCCTAGGCACAGTGCGTGCTGTGCCTAATGGATAAGACGGCCCTGGGGCTTTGGTAGACATGTGAAACAGGCCTACAAGAGCTAAACCTGCTCAATGGAACTGATCGGATTGCGATTCTATTCTGAAGTGCCATCGATGAAGCCTAGCGTATTACTAAATTGGCGCTATAGAAGTTATAAGATTAAGATAGATTAACAAAAGGCCTCATTTGCACGGTTTTTTGTTTCAATATTACACTTTGTACGGATACAAGTGAGATGCACCTATTGTTTCACAGCTGATATTTCGAAGAGCATGATCGTTAAGCTCTGGATTCTCGGTGCATTCAAAGGTGCAATCTGCTTGTTTACACACAGCAGACACAAAATCACCAGCAGTTAGGCCTAGGTCTGTCAACAGCTAACACGGTTATCGACAGCAGATCGAGTTTCTTTCGTCTTTCGCAAATGGACAGCGTCGTAACGAAGAAAACCAATTTTATGGAAAGAAATTTTTTTAAAATCACAGAAGTTTTTGTGTTTCCAAAATTATTGCTTCCTACTTTCAACCGAAACTAAACAGAGATTATACTAGTAAATTCAAATCACTTTAGAAGTCTATTTTCAATCACTGTTGGTAATTTCTGAGGCACAAAACAGCGTCAAATTCGTCGGCGTCTTTGCCGGGTTTCGGCGTCTGGATCGTCATCCATTGCGGACGATGATCTTGCTGAAGAGGAGACTGAAGGCTTCGCAGCAAGGGACGCAGGCACAGTTGACGATGAAGCTGTACATCTTCTGCACGCATCCGATGTTGATTTGGCAGACTCTTAGCATCGGTGCCACCTGCCAGATGTGGCAGAAGCTGAGGCAGGCGAACTCGCATCCCCAGCACAGAGCAATCGGAATGGCACAGATCGTCGTCAAACAGATGTAGCAACAACTTTTGGCCCCAGAGAAACACCGGAAGCTGTTTCGCCAGACGCAGTCGAGCGAATGGGTCCCTGCCGGTTCCCCGAACACGTCTTCGAACAGAACCTGCGTAGATGCGAGCAATGTAAAAGAAATGCGACGGTGTAACGCAACCCAACCAATACGTAATGTAATAATATATTTACAATCAATCACGTTGTGATGAGATATGGACTGCCTTAATGTAGGCTTAATATGATTAACGTCATTCACTGTGATGTGATGTAACGAGCTTTTGATTAGTTTTTTTTTGTCAAGTTTAGCCGACAGGAAATGCCAGGAAATGCCATTTCGGGGTTCGAACCCAGGTCAAATATCTACACCCAGCTGTAATAAAAATTGGCCAGTGAAATGGTTTTTACTGACCGCTATAACCTACTGGCGAAGTAGTTTGCTGAGCACAGTGTAGAGTCATAAGTCCTGCAAACTCTTCAATGCGTAATAAAAATTGGCCAGTCGGTGTTGACTAAAAATTCAGGATGTGGCAGTTTTAGCCCTACGCAGTTCTTTAAACCATAAATTACCTTTAAGAGGTAAAATTTTCATTATAAATTTTAAAAGGAACCCTTTAAAATTGATAGCAGTCGAGGCTTGGCCCCGGACCTCGCAAGAGGTACCTGCGGTGCTCCATCAAACCAGTGTTCCCATTAAGCTGCCCGCGTGCGCGCGCACGATCTCTGAGTATAACGCGCAGAACAATTTTCTTCTAACTCACAAGTTTCGCGAGCGTTCAGGTTATTTCAAAGTTACATTTAGCTCATTGTTATAGCAATTTACATATTTAGCATTTTATACTCAGAAGGTCAAAACAAAGCCCAAGTTGCGAAACCATATGAAATGTCCTTACAGGCAGTCTGCACAGTCATCTGACCCACATTTACACTGGGGCGATAGCGACCACCAGCTGCGATCCGCGGCAGTGTGCACGCCCCTGTGAACCTAATGAACAGGGCTGTCTGGACAGTGAACTCTAGCTTCTATAGGCTCTGCAAGATGGATGTTCAGGGGTAAAGGTTATCTAAGCCTCTCTCCACTAACTGGATGCAAACGTGTTTAATGCTTTCGGTCAGCAGTGTAAGAAGTCCTTTATTTTCGCAACACATTCACGGTTAGTCAACAGGTCCATATCAAACATTAAACTTATAGCATATAGTGTAGGTTATTTGACTGAATAGCTTTACAAGTTTTGACTATATTTACCCGTTTGGGATTAAATGTCAAAACGAAAATAATCCTCGGCTCTGGGCAAGAGAAACAAAGCGTATATATATATATCGAGATATATTGCGGTCACTGGGTGCAACCTGTTACGGTAAAATAAGTTTTTATATATCGTGACAATTCCGACGTTGTTTGCAATGTAGGCCTATGTGCTCTTTACCATTAGCGCTCTTTAGGCCTACCGTTGGTAAAGGATGGCGCGAATGAAATTTCGATTATTTAAAACGACACCCGACAAACATAATTTACCTCGATTCCATCATAAAACGTCGGAATATCCACAAAAGAGGCATTTTGAGATTCTCAGGGACTGAACCATGAGAAAAGTTCATAGCTCAACAGACGTTCCTTACAAGTAGTCAACCTAGATCATGTTGCACAGTCGTTTGCAATAGCAATAGTCCATTAAAAAACTTCCGCAAAGGGGGATGGAGAGAGGGGTCACCCAAATGTGGACAGAAGCGGATAAGGGGAGGCGGATATACCCAATACGGACGCCCGCATCTAGATTGGCACGTGTAGGCCTACTTACTTCAGTATAGCCTGTGCGTTGAACACCGGCTTCAGTCAGGAAGCAGACACTCTGCGTTGCGTTGGATCTAATAATCAGAGTCCCTTTGCTGGACGCGAATGTATCAAACTATCCCACCCCGTAACACAGTTAGCCCTGTAAGATCAGCATGGTAGCCTAAGCTTGGCTTCAATACTCCGTTGAAGTGCAAAGGGAAGGGGGACAGAAATGTCAAATGCGGACAAGGGAAGGGATAGGTCCAAAGCAGGTCAATTTTTTTCGGAGGTTCTGTATGGAAAGCACCAAAGAGAAGATCCCAAATGGTACTGCCCATTATTTATTTCGCGAATGCTGTAATCGCCGAAGTCCTCAGCCATGCAATAGCATCCTCCTCGGCTTCGTGCAGGGCCCGTAGGCCGCCATCGAACCTAGTCATAGGGCAGGAGCCGACTATATGGTCCATTGTCTGCACCTGGCCACACTCGCAGTTAGCCGACGAGGCGAGACCCCATCTATGCAGTATAGCGCGACAGGGACCCTGACCCGTGCGGAACCGATTTAGTAGGGACCAGGTCTCACGTGGGCAGTGGAAACCTGGCTGTCGGCCATGTGGTAGGTCAGTACGCGCACGGCGAAAATAAATAACAGGGAACAAACACTGGTCTGAAAACTTTGGCGCCCTTTCACCCGCGGACGATTCGCGCCTTGAACCCCGTACCTTCATCCTAACTGTTGACTCCTTCAGGCAATATTCAGAAATGCAACCGATGGTAGTGAATGGATAATCATGAATAATTAATTGTTCATTTGTTCCTGGCGCCAGCAACAGTTTGTAGCGATGGATACGATCCGTTCAGATGCCGTGACATATTGGTAAGGACAATGAATCTCGTAATGAAAAGCCACCACATCAGCTATAAGAGAGAGAGAGAGAGAGAGAGAGAGAGAGAGAAGAAGAAGAAAAAAGGGACAGAGAGACAGAGAGAGACATACAGAGACATACAGAGACAGAGACAGAGAGAGAGATAGAGAGAGACAGAGGAGATAAGAGAGAGGATATAAGAGGGGATAGAAGGCCAGATAAAAGAGGAGGGAAAGAGAAAGCGAAGGAGAGACAGGAAGGAGAAAGGGGAAGTAAAGAGGGAGTAGCGTAGAGAAAATGGCGCTTTCCATATCACGTGTCAAATTCGATAATCATTTATGCTTAGAAACTGAAAAGTCGCGGAAAAGTCATTTCCTTCCTTTAAGCTATATCGGTCTCTGATAGTTATGGCAGAAATTCATTCGACCCAACCTCGGGGAGCAACCCACACTTGAACGACCCAGACGACTCTCGCAATCGGGGTTACACTGATCCTTAGAATATAGGAGCTAAAATCATATTATATCCTGTGATCTTCAGAGCGCTGTGATAATGTCTTTCAGCCACCATACACTTTTTTTTAAAATAGCCGTTGAAGCTATGAGCAAGTAAAGCTACATCTACTACATCTAGTCCTACCCGTCTTCAATCATTCAGAATCGAAAAATTGTTTTGGCTCATTTGATTGATAATCTAACCATTTCAGTGACTCCTTACTTTACTTGGCCTGTTCTTACGTTACCTTACCTCACCTCACATGACTTGCCATTTCTTGTCTGGCCACGCCTTGCCCTGTGTGCTTAGAATTTTTTCCATCTTTTGCCATCAGCGACAGCGTGTGTTCTGTTGGCGAGCACAGTGGTTTCCTGTTGGCTTTTAAAAATTCTTTTTCTGCTGTTCAATACATTTGACTTGATCGAGTGCTAGTGAGTAAGAAAACGCATAAGCCTCTGAGGCTCTAGCGTCTGAGAAATCGACGATAGCTACGCTGGTTTACACTGGCTACATTGATTTTCAGCTACAAGGCTTTGCACCGCTGGTCATCGAATAATTTGCATTGCTTTGGGGTTGCACTGCTGTGCACTTCTTTCACGAATATATGCTACTTCCTCGCCTAGAGTTGCTGTAGATAATGGTTTAAAATATTCTTTTAAACTTTCTAGAAAAGTGAATTTACATCAATACTAATTATCTCAGCACGATCGCTTTGTTATTTTAACATTTTGTTATCTGACCCTAACATCCTCGTTTTGTTACCTCACCTTAACACAACTGTTTTATCTTACCTCATCATGGTCGCCTTAGTATCTTACCATTCTGTAATCTTACCTTAACACAAATGTTTTGTCTTACCTCATCATGGTCGCGTTAGTATCTTACCATTCTGTAATCTTACGTTAACACAAATGTTTTATTTTACCTTATCATGGTCACTTTAGTATCTTACCATTCTGTAATCTTACCTTAACACAAATGTTTTATTTTACCTTATCATGGTCACTTTAGTATCTTACCATTCTGTAATCTTACCTTAACACAAATGTTTTAGTTTACCTCATCGTGGTCACTTTAGTATCTTACCATTCTGTAATCTTACCTTAACATGATCGTTAAGGCTGCTAGGATCTCGCATCTCCATGTCTGGTCCGTCCATTATTCCTCTAGGATCAGCTGTCTTCGTATTTGCCTTGAGTGGTCGGCCGACCCAAGAAAATCTTCAGATCCAGGAGGTTTTCTGCCGTAAGAACAGGTAGCACGGCATCCAGATAGCAAGTAGACCTATTTGCGCCACTGGTTACGAAATTTCAGTGTAACCATTGCCGGGAAAATCCAGACGTTGCTACAACACTGGAGTCAGACGAGCTGCGACACATCCAAAGACGCAGACTGGCAAACACACATGCAGACAGACATATAGAGAGACAGTAGCACAGGCTGCTGGTACCTGCATCCTCCTCTGTGGCTTACCGGTTACTGTTAACCGCATCAAATGTTTACAGTTGCCTAGCAACCCTCGAGTATTAGCACAAGTCGTGCCGCTTGTCTGGGTCAATCAAGCGAATCGGTTTATTGAATAATCGATGGCCTTGGCCATAAACATGCACTGCAGTTCTTAACCACTAAAAGTTCATAGAAAACGATTTCTAGACCACCGAAGAAATGATAGGAAACAATTTCTAGACCATAGAAAACGATTTATGAAATTCGTTACTATTTCATCATGATGTACGTCTGACAGATAGGCCTAACTGCGTGTCATCAATGTCGTCAAGTATACGTGACGCTTAAATGTTAACACGTTTTAATTTTCACATATAACCACATCAAATGACGTCAAATTGATGTGTACCGGTTCACTGGGCATAACGATGTTGGCTAGGCGCCAAAATAGCAAAACAACTGTGTCAGTAGGCTATCAAAATCAGTCTAGGATGAAGTGTATTTAAATCAGTATTTAAAGCCATGAGTAGTTAACCCAACATAAGCCTAAAACGATGGGCGTAGCCTCACA
Organism: Norana najaformis; assembly: GCA_964023275.1. Lineage (NCBI taxonomy): Eukaryota > Metazoa > Annelida > Clitellata > Crassiclitellata > Hormogastridae > Norana > Norana najaformis. The sequence goes on from OZ029921.1 coordinate 31,128,727, forward strand.
GGAAGGTCGAGCGATTGAAAAACTTTAACCCAGATGTATTTTCGAAAGTGATTTGTAGAAAAAGGTCTAGAATATTTAACAATTACAAAACCTATCACAAGCAATACGTATAACGATATTCAGCTATTTGGCCAGACAACAATTAAAATCTCGTATTTCGCTATAAATGCACAAGAAAAATGATTTATTTTCAACTGAGAAGTTGTTTGTAAAAAGAAAACGACAGTCAAACTGAAGGCTTTTAAAAGCATCAGACGTGTTTAAAATTTAGTTACATTTCTAACAAATTTGCATAAAATCACAAAATTATTGACAAACAACCACATCAACCAAGTCTTGTCATGAGCTCAATCTGGATTTCATCTGTTCTTGAAGTCGACTTCAAAAGGAAAACACCGTAAAAGACTAAACTCATGATCACCGTTGTCTTTTTGTCATTTTCTTCCTCATCGTCATCATTATCGTCGTCACCATCATAATTGGTGATTTATTTATAAAGTTTATAATATGAGACACTACAAAAGATCAATTTTTAAAATAAAAAAGCAACGTTCACTGGGTCCACAGCTGGCCACCAGTTTGCACCGATGGCACTATGCGGGTTAGCTGCGAGTCCAATGAACGAAACGATCTGGGAAGTATTTATTTATTTATTATTCATAAATACGAATGATCTTAATTTGGTTTATCAAATGCTGGGCAGTCCTAATGCATACGTTTTTTTACTGAAAACAATCCATCTGTCATGTTTGCAACCCCACACTGTATGATTATATGCATGATCACGCCTACGATTCCTCGCTCAGCCGACGGACATATGGCGTGTTAACAAATGTCTTACTTACTTACTTACCTACATATTATAGTAGGCCTACTGCGACCTTTTACTTTACTAAACATTAAGACCCGTGACATCTACGGTCACATTGCAACAGAAAGAAGCAAAACAACAAAGGCCTATACGTGTATACAATAAGCAGGACAAAAGAACCTCACTGGAGAAAAGACCCCATCATGACTGAACTCCAGTTCGGACAAGTGTTGACATGCTTTTGAAACATGCTCACAGTGTCAACGCATCATACCTGTCACATTTCTTCTGCTGTAAGGCAGTAAAATAGTATGACCGAGTGATACTGTAAGATTTGTATTTTAAGTGGGACTGTCATGAAAATACAGACTTAAATGACGGGGTAATGTTCTTGCATTAGTAGCAGCCACTGACTAGGCTCTTATACATGTGCCAACTAAATTTATTAAACATATTTTTAAAGACATGCACAGATCTATAGATCTAAATTCTGCTCTGATCTACAGGTAAATTCTAAATTCTGCTCTGATCTATAGGCATATTCTAAATTCTGCTCTGATCTATAGGCATATTCTAAATTCTGCTCTGATCTATAGGCATATTCTAAATTCTGCTCTGATCTATAGGCATATTCTAAATTCTGCTCAGACCTGTAGGTATATTCTAAATTCTGCTCAGATCTATAGGCATATTCTAAATTCTGCTCAGATCTATAGGCATATTCTAAATTCTGCTCAGATCTATAGGCATATTCTAAATTCTGCTCTGATCTATAGGCATATTCTAAATTCTGCTCTGATCCATAGGCATATTCTAAATTCTGCTCAGATCTATAGGCATATTCTAAATTCTGCTCTGATCTATAGGCCTATTCTAAATTCTGCTCAGATCTATAGGCATATTCTAAATTCTGCTCAGACTTGTAGGTATATTCTAAATTCTGCTCTGATCTATTGGCATATTCTAAATTCTGCTCAGATCTATAGGCATATTCTAAATTCTGCTCAGACTTGTAGGTATAATCTAAATCCTAAGAACGCATGCTTGGAACACATTCAGCACCTTTGACAGTTTCTTACAAGGAGTTGAATAAATGTCCTGATACAAGCAAAGCATACACACATACCATACATACACACACAGTATATACTGTATATATATACACATGCAGAGCATACACAGTAATGTTCATACATACACACATGCAAGCATGCAAACACACACATATTCAAGCACACAAACACGTACACACCAGGTATTTAAGGCATATATTTGATTCAACAAAATCCAGCACCACTGAGAGGTATATAAAAAGGCGCTATATTATCTTGATAAAGTACATGCATACATACACACATCCATATGTATATTTATATATCTGACTCTAGAGCAGCAAAGTTCAAAATGTTCAGATCAAACTGCGCCGAGCGTGCATGAAAGACACGAGAGACAGCCTGCATAAAGTCATTCAACGACATGATATGTAGCGATCAATGATAACCCGATGCAGTGCAAATGTATGTGAGATACCAGAGTCAAATAAGTAAAACATCTATAAAAGCCTGCTATGCTGAACACATAAAATATTTAAAGGTTTCAGTGGCTAGATTAACGCACAGCCAGAATCCAATACAGTAGTTAAACTGGAAACCACTGACGATAAAGCGGTCAGCTCCAGATGAAAACCTTTCACCTTCATCACCAGTCTTCAGCATCAGCTGTAGTTCTGCTAGCCTTTAACCCTACCAAAGTAACTGCTGTAAAACGGAAGTTAAAAATACAGCCTTGTTTAAATGGCTAAGGGAGTAACCTTTTGGTCTGTTGTCATAGGTACTTAGAGGGAGCTGTGTTATCCAAGTTATCCATATCCAAAAGCACGATACCGGGAAGGTGTTTATTCCATTCCTATGATATCCCCCCAGGTCCTGGCAAAGGGTGAATCTCTGTTAGAGACCACACAGTGTTTCATAGAACAATGGCAGAAGTTTAGTCTGTGCACAGCTTCTACAGCACTTGTTCTGCTATTCCATAGTACTTGAAGAAGGCACAGTATCTGAAGTTAAAAGGTGCAAAATCTGGCAAAATGCCAAGTTAGGGGCATACGTCCGTTTTGCCCCTCTGAATCCACTGCTGATATTTGCCGTTAATTTCCGAGCTGATCAAATTCTGCTGCTTAATATCTTATTCTTCTTCGTCTTCAAGTTCTCTGCCCCCGGAAGGTTCGAAAGTCCAATGGCGCCATTCCTGATGCAGCTGGGCCTCCTCTTTCAGTTTACCGCATCCGTCCACCATCATCCAATCCAGTAGCATCTGTCTGGGTCTTCCTCTTCTTTTCTTTTCATCCATTCTTCCCTCTAATGTCTTAATAACAATGCTTAATATCAGAGGTACAAATAACTGGTCCTACATCGTTACATATAGCGTCCACTCAAATCCATTCTCAAACTAGTGATTGTTCATAACAAGACAAAGCATTTGATGCACTGACATGCACTCCTTAATCTACATGTACAGTCTTCTTCAGCATCACTCTAGTTAATTTTGCCCATTCTTTATCCAAAATTCCAAACATCACATTTACAGGTTTTAAATAGCATGCTGTAACAGTTAAAAACTGCTTGTTTTGCTTAACAATCTAAATTTCAAGCCAGTCCACAGTTTTATATTTTACTTCTAAGATTTTACTGATAATCAATCCCCTCCAACTTGTAAATTTTGACCAATTAAATCCTAAGGTCTTTGCACATCTTTTTGAAACCAAAGCCCAACATTTTCTGCAAATGCATTTTATGTAATTCCTGCAAACCGCACAAGTACAAATTGTAAGACATTTAAAATAATGATTTTTAATCTGTAAAACAGCCTATATCTGCAAAGACTGCCAGCACCATCAGATACTCAGAAAATAGACACAGCAACCTTAAATGAAGCAAGTCTTGTGAATATCAGAAACTGTCTGTTCTTAACATGATTGGTCTACTGCAATTCAACAAAACTGAGCAGTGATGAGTGATGAGGTGATGAGTTGAGTCTGAGTTCTAGAAGTACAATTTAGCTCGGCTAGGTATGTACATGGATCACCCTCCTGCTGAAGAGTTCACAATATAATGCCACAAAAATTCTGTTAAATTATATACAAACTGTACATTTTGGCGACAACCCGATACAAACCAGTGGCTCTAAAGAAGGTAGTCAGGTTGAACAGCTCGGTCAATGCCCACTTTAACCACTAAGAAATCACATACTCTCATCTTTGAATTTCCAAGTCATAAAAAGCCACACAACACAAAATATTTTTGCTCCCCAATAAAATCAATCAACAGCATAAAATACTCAAGGAAAGCAGACACCCACTAGACCGTTCAGAAAATGACTGCTGATATTAGAAATGTAAGTTTTGTTTGCTTTTGCAAAATAATGCCTCCAAAAAAGACAAGATATGCAACAGAGTTTTACAAAATATAGAAACAACTTCGATGAGACCATCAAAAGGACGTGTGACAGATCACTAAATACTTAATCAAACAAGCCCAGTGATATGAATACTCTCTGTTCACAAGGTGAGTTAGTGTATCGAGGTGTGTGCTTAATAGAACCAATTCATTCGTTAATGACAAGATCCAGTATTTAAAAGGTTAAGACAGAGTTATACTTAGAATTAAAACTCCAAGGACTAATCAGAAGCTTCCTGATCACTGTAGGCGTATTTTCGGCAGAGGTTATTGATAGTACCTTACACGCCAAAATTAAACTGATCATGAGAAAGCATTTCCGTACCTACTGCACAAGCCTAAACTGGAACACAGCTGAAGCAAGGAAAGGCATAGCTGCATGAAAAACCCGCCACTGAGGCACAATAAATATAAAGAAGCCAAGTAATAAATGCACGAGCATAAATAAACTCAACTAAAAAACCCGGCGCATGAGTTAATACATTAGAAAATAAATTATTATGAAACTACTTACAGATTTCACTGCAAAATTAAATAGACTTGCGAAAACTCTTGAGAAATGAAATGCGCATCGCGCATTGCATGAGACTGCATTCCTTATATTCGAGCCTTAACAACAGATTGTGCCTCATTCAAGCGGAATGGTTTACCATGCAAAAAGTCAACACCTAAAAATCTCCTAATATAAAAGCCCTCAGCTTCGGATGATGTAAAGGAACCAAACAATAAACACCATTCAAATTAAACTTAAAAGAAATACTGCTACAAGTTCAACCATTGCAAAACGGCACAAGAAATCAAACCAGAACAGAAATGTTACAAGAAAACCAATCAACATTTCAAATTACTATGCCATCTGGTGATCCATTGCACGTCGAAGGTTCAACGGCTTCACACCGTGGAACATTCTCAAAGAGGGCAGCACGGTTCTGGTTCTCACCCTTCTTCACCCAGTGTCCATAAATACGGAACGCACCCGTGTTGATCAAGTTGCGAATAAGTCGGACTTCATAGGGATTGTTTGTTACTTGATCAAGACTGAAGACAGTCGCTTGGATCCTCAGAACACGCATGCGATGAATAGCAGCAACAACAAGCGCTCCAGCCTAGAAATCACATAAGATAACACATCAGTTGTAATGAGATGTGAAGCATACTACAAGAAAAAGAACTGGCAATGCTGAGATGACACGGACTTCTCATCAGATTTCACACGGGTGTTTTGAAGGTTACTGAAGATCATTTCACCATAAGTTAAATGTCAATTTTAAGTAAACCTTAAGATCACACAGCACAGTTTACAATATACAGTATAAAAATCTGATCTTGCACGTCTGTTTTGCTACTATCAGACAACACAAGGTAATCCACACCAACAATCCACTGGATTTTGCCAGCTAAGACAACAAATCCGAGAGGCTTACAAATGGAAAATTTTAGTCACACTGCATCACACAACAGATACAATTACGTTTACCAGCACGGCTACATCTACATATGCATTCAAACATGCTATCAGCCGTCAAAAATTCAACGAAGCCATACATTCTACTTCAACAGACCCAGCAGAAACAAAAACTAAAAGAAAAGAAAATCAAACAAGTTAAATGCCGCACAGTGAACTATAATCAATATTATGCTCCAGTGATTCGTACAGGTAAGAAATTAACGAATCTAGGTTGTTAAGAGGACATCAAAATTTGTTTGTGAAAAGATGCACAATCCTGATTTTAAAACAGATGAACCCTCATCTAAAGTTCAGCTAAAACTACGATATTTTAACAACTGAACCAACCTTAAACTTCCGTCGGGCGTGAAACTTTAGACTGATGATCTGCAAAAAACACATAAAGCCCAGACTTTAGATCCACAACCACTGAAGGCAAACTGTACAGATAGCTGAAAGCACACATGTAAACATACATATACTGGGGTAGATGTTCATTTAATATGTATTAGTACATGTTGTGTGATGAATATTCATACAGCCTATTTGCATGTAAGTGATGAATATTCATGTTCTGTGCAAAAGTGATTCACTGGCAAGTGTATAATCTTGAATTCTGGCACTGGGGGAATTGCCAAAAATAAGATATTGAAATAATTGCTTTTAGGAATATAAGAAAACCAGGCAGCAGATACAAGAAAAAAAATGCAAGGGAAGAAACTGATGGTAATTTCATTTATTACATTACGAAAATAAGACTAATATAAACATTTCTGCTTTACAAAACTAGTTTCTATATAAATTCAGAAACTAAAACTCATCAGATTTGTCAACAAAACAATTGCAATATTATAAAAAAATTGCAGAAAATTGAATCAGCCAGGATAACATATCCAGGTTATTACGTCTGTATTTTTAAGAGACCATTCTGTAGAAAACCCTCACAAAGTCAGACAAACTCAAAACTGGTTGTGATATTGGATGGGATTGGAAATAGTACTGCAATTAAATGACTAAGAATCAGATGAGGGTTCTAACCAACTGTGCACGAAGGACATGCTCAAGGTCCTTATACAGCATCTGTCTTTGTAACTCTTCAGCTCATGGTTTGTGTTAAAAGATGACTGCTCAGCCAGGCAAATGAGAGCCAGCATTCTCTCGGTAACTGAGCAAGCATGACATCTCCGAGCTCACTTTGGGAAGATAGGCAAGAAGTTCCAGATGGAGGACTAAATGCCAATAACTGCTAGATGTAAAATGCTTTCTAACCTCTGTCCTTGAAACAGCTTCCTCGATCCTAAAGAATGAATGTTCCAGGCATTGTCTTGCTGTGAACCGCTTGGAAGGGTCAACCTCCAGCATTCGTCTAATCTGCAAATCAAAAATAAAGCAAGCATTTCGGAGTTTTATTTAAAACCTCCAATTGTTACATTAAAATCAATTTTAGTTTATCAACATAAAGTTTAGTTTTAAAACAGCATTTATGAAATAGTCCATAATAATGATTTTGATATCTTCGTCAGTGCATTAGCATGGATTAGCATGTACACTCATGTCACTGCAGATAAATTATTTAAATAAAGTGCTCATAAATATATCAAAATAATCAAGAACTAAATAAAAATAAAAACAGTCAAATAAAAATTTTAAAGCTAACCAACCATAAACTTCACAAATGCATGCTACGTATTTTAAGCGATCACAAACGTATGCAGCATATCCTAAAATCTCTGTTCTAGTCAGCATTTATACAAATGCTAATTTACAGAAATCAATGACAAAACAACCAAAACTGTTGTTATAATACAGATAGAAAAGCTGTCCATCAGAAAACTGAAGCAGTTTTTCTCAAAATCAAAGAAATCTAACCAGATCTTTTGCATAGACAGATACATATTCCCACTCAGGACTGCTGAAGGAATACTTTCCATCCATAATCTGACGGATCATAATATGCTGCCTTCGGTTCCAGAACGGCGGTGATCCAGTGAGTCTAGGAAATAATTATCAACATAACATCATTTCATCAAGATACCAAACTTCAAAGTAATAAAAAGCACTTGAAATGGTAGAAGACAGTTGAACTGAAGAATTTAGTGTAGCAAATTACATTTGACTTAATGTAACAGACAGATATTCCATTCTGTAATGAACATGAGTTTAATTACCAGCATCATTGTGCATGTAAGTATGTATGTACAAAAGTATGTATATGTGTAAGTATATATGTATGTATGTATGAATGTATGTATGTATGCATATATGTATGCATGTATGTACGTACGTGTATGTATGTATAGATACGTCATGCCAAAGCCTACCTATTAAAATAGGCTCCATAAAACCAGAGTATAGTAAAACTGAACACTTATATAGTGCCTTTCTAATATATGTCAAAACATTGCAGTACTTTACATCATAGAAAATATGTAACATGATAAGGCAAATGTTTGGAACAGTCAACACCAACTTTTACTTACTTCTATAAATACAACTGTTGGGAAGATGAATAAAAAATTTTCAACAAAGTATTTACTATCAAACATAAATTGAGTAAAGAATACAAGGTTTTACTTACAAAGTGTACATGATGACTCCAGTTGCCCAGCTGCAAAAAAACAAATGCCATCATAAATCAACAAAAAACAACCAGTAGATAAAAATTGAAACATATCCAAAAAACAGTAAACTGATGCTTGGATTACTGGTTAAGGCCTTGGACTATCGTTACAAATGCGCTAAGTTCAACTGCTGCTCCATTTAAAACTAATTTAATTACAAGAAGCAATTATCTTTACTGCAGCAAACCAGTTTACAAAAAAACCTACTCCTTCATGTCATGAAATATGTGTGCATATGCATTAAGGTATATAAGTGGACATTAATATAACTCACTTTAGGAAAAACAGCTACTGTCCAGTTTGTTCTCTATCAGCTGATGGTTCATAAGATTTTAAATGGCAAAATTACAAATGATCACGCACAAACAGACTGAAATCCCATCAAAATTCCTGTTGACAGCAGGTGAATGATGCTATCAACTGCAGGTAATATTAGACTAAGAGTATAATAATAGATAATAGTAGACTAATAGTATTATAACAGATAATAGTAGACTAATAGTATAATAACAGATAATAGTCGGGTGGCTGCTCAGTGTTGGTTACGCGAAGCGGTGAACTTGACAGTATGCTAGTGCCAAAGCAAGTTAGGAGGATACAAGCAGCCATTGAATTGCTGTGGCCGTGTTTGCACCTCGGCTGAAAGATCATTTGATCACGCTTCTGAAGAATTTGTTACAGGCATGTAAATAAGTGCTTAACTTCAACCTTTTGTTACATTTTCAACCTCTGGCATAGTCATACCAAAATTTCCTTCAGCAACCTACAGATTAGATTAGTCTCTTTGAATCTAAAACTTCAGGTATAAACTGAATTTTTAACTAATACCTTTGTAAAAGAACCACAACAGGAACAGTTAAAACACTCACATATCAACGGGTCGGCCGTAGCCAGGAGCATTATCGTACATGGACTGGCAGTAAACCTCGGGGGCCATGTAACTTGGAGTGCCAAAAAGATCTACAAAATATTAGAACAAATATGTATAACAATTGTTGCTGGACCTTCAACAGAGGCTATACTACCAAAATCAGCAACCTACAGATTGTAATTATAATCTATCACTGAACAGTCTTAAGAAAAAAACTCTTAAAAAATTAAGGAAACTTTTTATCAGCATTATCGGAGTCATCACAAAGCGGAAGTTACTCATTTATAACAAAGACCAATTGCAACTAAAACAATGAAAAGGACTGATTTAACTTTTCAGTTACAGGTCTCAGATTCACTGATCAAAGGTTCAGTAATAAATAAATCATTACCAACTGTGTGGCAATAATTAAATAACCAATAATTAAATAACCAATAATTAAATAACCACAGAGAATACTTTTCAAGTAAGTATTTGCTTTTACAATTGTAAATTATAATTTTAGCCAATTTTAATTACCTCTGAGTTCTGAGTCACTGTTGACATTTACGGCAAACCCAAAGTCTGATACTTTAACCTTGAAGTTTTCATCGAGTAAAATATTTTCAGGCTATAATCCACAAAAAATAATGTAGCAAGTCAATAAAAAAAATTACATTTAATGATTGTTTCCAATCAGTTTATACCTGATTCAGAAGCAGTGAATTTTGTTACACGCATGTGACGAGCAGGATTCATAAATGCAGTTAAATTTGTAAACAATTTTCAGAAAAACCGGCAGTAAATAACAAGACTGGCTTCAGCTAAATAAATTTACAACAAAAGGCTGCTTTATTAGCTAAACTTTATCCACATTCAGTTATTCAACTAGAAACCTGCCTTGAGATCGCGATGTACAATATTTTTTGAATGAATGTATTTGACTGCTTCTAAAAGTTGTTGCATGACATGCCTAAAACACAAAATATGCAGGCAGTATAATTCAACACAGTCACAACAAATTTTTACATTTTAGTTTTTCTTTACTTACTATGTAAATGATCATAATAAAAAGTTTTAGTATGCAGAATTTCATAAATAACAGATTTTCCTAAATAATAAATGTATTACTTTTGGAAATGCAATACACTATAATTGATTTGCCTCATCACGAATTAAGATCTTTGTTTGCAACACCATAGAGTTACACAAAGTAATAAACTTCTTTTAAACAGCATAGATGCAGTAATAATTAAAAATTTAATATTTTGCACCTTTACGTTGTCATAAAAACTGAACGTTATGTCAACTATAAGTTTTTATGGAAATTTCCGGTGTATGCTAATAGCAGATACCTGGTTCGTACTTCTGAAAGCTTTACTGCATTATTTAGATGTTCAAAAAGCTCTCCACCCTTACACCTAAAATGCAGAAGAAATTGTAAAATAAAGTTGAAAGGAAAACCAATGTCGACTTGACTTATTATTATCTGGGACAAACAAGCACAGAAATTTAAAATAATTCAAAAGGTGGGTTTAATATATCAACAGAACCAATTATGCAATTTTCATTACGTACATTAAGCAAATAATGCAATAAATTAAATGAGAAAACAGTGAGAAAACTATACTGATTAGTTTACAGACTTACTGACTGACTGAATGAACAATGATTGATTGATTGATTGATTGACTCTCTTTATTGATCCCAAATTCAACATATCAAGTTACATACACATTAAAGTACAGTTTGCCAGGATACAAAAGGCAAACCCAGAAGGGACCAGGGTCCCACTTAATTATGGTCACCTATTAACATCAGTAACGTAAGATGGCAATCGAAATGTTAACAAAGCAAGTATGATTCTTAAGTACCAAAGTCCCTAAGAAAGTGAACACCATAACTGACACAAGTTTCAATAACATTTTATAGGCATTTTATCAGTACTGGCCAGAATAGGCAGTTAATTCAGAGAAGACAATAATTAGAACTCACATCTCAAGCACAAGGAAAACGAATGTCGCCGTTTGAAACACATCATGAAGTTCAACTAAAAACAAAGATATTGCAGCTGTAAAAAATACGAAGAAACTCATACTATTTACCTGAAACGGCAGTCAGCAGTATCATAAATACATCTTTTGCGAACTTGCCCACTGCTAAAACATCCATAATTTGAAAAGAATGATAAAGCATCTCTTGCTCAGTAATACTTGGCTCTCTGCTTGTAATGTTATGTCAAAATAGGAAAAATAAGCTAGTCTTTAGATCCAGTGTTCCTAAGTTCAAGCCTACAAAGCTGGACACTTAAAGAGAGGATGTCTTTTGCAAAGGAGAAGAATTCAGTACCAGTGCGAACTGTGCAGTAAACAGCACAATCTGCAATGCAGGCAATAAGGCAACCGCTAATACCACGACTTATTCAATATTGGTGTCATCTTTGCGGCAGTAAATCTTTGAATCTTACGAGGTATGTAGCAATATTCAAACACCTTCTATTATCAAAGCCTGATTGCCATTTTGAATGGGGTTGACTACATACAGGTCACTTTACCTGAAGATCCCTAAATTACATGCCACCTGCTACTGGAATATCACAGATTCAGTAATTCAAAAGTGAGCACCAATGTTTGGATAGCAACAAACTGTCCATTACAGAGAAGCCGTCGTCATTCATTGGCATTTCCACAGTGCTTCTAGCAAATGCTCTGAACATGGCAGAAACTGTCAGCTGCGGAATCCATCCCATTTGTCTGGTTCCACATGTCTGCAAGATCCCAGAAACTGGAGACTCTCCCAAGCTGCTGGTAATTGAGTATCATATTCCAGCAGTAGAACTGGTCATTTTCTGTGATCTGTAATATGATTAAGGCTTGACGTCAGTGCCATTTAGATGCTTATAGAAGGCTTATATCTTTCTACATTCATTCATAATTCAATTCAATTCACTCATAATCCAACTATGTAAATCAGATGCTGACAGTAAATGGCATTGTAGTACTTATGTTTGGATGACCAGCACACTGTCTGAGGACATTGATCTCGGACTGGATTGAGACAAGGATTGCTGGATCAGAAGTAAGATCAATGATCTTGATGGCATACTCTTTTGAATCATTTTTGTTGAAACATCGCCTGACCGTACTGCTCACACCTCTGCAAATGGAAAAATATTTCACTCAAAGAACGACATCGCCTGACCGTACTGCTCACACCTCTGCAAATGGAAAAATATTTCACTCGAAGAACAGACTACTTCGACTCATAAACCTAATGCATAAAACAGCCTTATTAGTGATTGGTCTGTTGCACAAGGGCATACTACTAGCATTCCAAAGCATTTCAACAAGTCATCTTGAGCTTCAGATCAGTCTTCTAAAAGACAACAGAGACAACATGTAGCTCAGCAGAAAATGACTCAGTGAGATTTGTCTAAGTAACTAAACTTCAAGTGTGGCCAATCAGCATAAAGACAACAGTACAGTGCTAATTTTTAAATAGCACTTTTACATTTGAACATTAATGCATTTTTTCTGCTGAACTATACCCAGGCATTCATTAAAAACAAATCCAGTATCTGGGTGATATTCTACTAAAGCTTTGACACTACTATCTTTCTACATCCTAAAATAAAAGTTTGGAACAAAAACGAATGCAGGAGGTCTAATTTTTTTGTTTTGATGAAATGCAAACTTTAAAATCAGGCATTACCTTCCAAGCAAGTCTCGTACGTGATACTTGGCACATAAGTCAGTAGCAGAGCTAAGATCTGGAAGATCATCTTCATTAACAAAATCAGCAATGTTGAGGGACATTCTATGAAATCTCTTCTCTTTCCTAGAAACAGAATTAATTTTTCCAGATTCTCTTCTATACTGCATGCACAAGAATATACAATGGTTAAATGCAGTTGCAGCGAACCCATGGAAACTTCTCCCTCTGTGTCAGTTAGAGAACATCGTGCTGCCAATGACATGAGGAACATATTAAGAACTAATAAGGAAGACATAATACAATGTACCAATTCACTGAATCGAGGGATTTTGTAGGTCAACCAATAAATAATTTAAATAAATTTCTCAATATTACAAACTCCATAAACAGGAGAAGCAACTTTCAGAGATCCATTTCTACTCCATCTACTCCTTGCCACTGTATTAGAATTAACAAGAACTAAGTAACAAGAACTAACTAACAAGAACTAACTAACAAGAACTAACTAACAAGAACTAACTAACAAGAACCAACTAACAAGAACCAACTAACAAGAACTAACTAACAAGAACTAACTAACAAGAACCAACTAAAAGAGTCACACAATTCTCTCTGAGATATTGCACATTTCTCTTAAACTGGGCAAAGTATAATGAATTTTGCCCAGCCAATAAATAATTAATTTAAACTTAATGGCAGCACAAATGCTATAATAATAAATAAAAGACCTGTGGCTGAAAAAATATTCTGACTATTTTTCCCCAAGTTTAAGAATCACAGACATCAGCAATACATCCTTACTCATCATATATCTGTTGTATACAGCTTTATCATAGACACATAAACCCTTATAGTGGTCTATGATAAACCTGCATACACCAGGCTTCAAAAACAACGATGTTAACAGCAGTCATTTCAACAGAGATTGGTTGAGGTATAGCAATATAGTGTTGCTTTATATTGTAGTTTAACCAAAAATTAGTTAGCGCATTTAAAGAGTCTGTCATGTGTTCTCTTCAATCATTTCATTAAGGCACCATTCAGAAGAAAGTCTAGTCCATTAATTCTTCATATTTATGCTCTATTAAAATAAATGACCAGACCTCAACAAACAAACCCGGTGAACGAATTTGATATATGAGATAAGTCACTAACTCCATTTCAAATTGTATGGCAAAAGATGATGTCTGGTTTTACAAATTGCAGTTCAAGTCAGTCCTAGGCAAGGCTTTTTGCAAATTATTTATGTAGAAAAGACTAGAGACCAGATTCTTTTAATAAACTGCTTAGGACAGCGTCAAGGGTATCACCATACGTAGCCTACAACATGTATCATACAGCATAGCCATAGTCCAATGCAATCCAAATTAGGTAAAGCTGCAGATATGCTTTGTGCACGTTATGAATATGGCCTGTGCCCTACCTAACTGTGAAATCCAATCGGTGCACATATGCCACAGTTGGGTTATATTACACAAATTTCACGGAAGGGAATGTGGGTGCGTATATCGCGTAGTCAGCGGCGATGGGTACTCTTCAGAAGGGTATTTCTAGGATACTCTTGGTACCATAGTTTCCCCACCAAGCGTAGACAACTGGTTTGTTTTGAAATCACTATACGAAAGGACGCGTGGAAGTCATTTTTTACTCAGGTACCACAACCTGGGGGATTTATGAGGGCAGCCAAGGTAAAAATAAAAATAACAGCGACACCTGAATCTCTAGTAAAGAACATATCATCTTTGTTTATCATCACATCACGAGAAACGAAGCAAAACAAAATGCCGTATATCCATACTATTTTAGCTCCGATTTAATTTATCCGCTCAGAAGGCCATGCGAAGAAATATATCCGACATTTGTGATCTGAACTTCACATACTGTTTACATCGCATGCAACATTTCGGAAGGTTTTAACATTGACCCATGGGCCATGAACTTTATTTCCATTTACTCACATTCTATTGGCTGACCTATAAAATCCCAACTCAGTACAATGAATTGGTACACGCAGCGAAACGATTTAGTTTTTAAATTGGCACTTGATTACATCCAGTTAACAGCCAACAGCATTAAGTCAAGAGACAAAATAAAATACATTTAATGTTCTTCTAAACTCTAGCTTAATTCAGTAATATTTCTTTGCTAGATCTCAACATCTCAGTCTATACTTGGTGCGAATAGTGCGATAGTGCAGTGTAGGACAGACATTGCTAAACTACTAGGGCCCTCTTGCGAACTGGCTCTAAAATTAGCAGATCGACTGCACACTGTAGGTGGGGAACGTTATGACAGGGTCCAGAAGACTTCAGCCTTCGCAATAAGATGAGACTAGCAAAATGAAGTCGCTAAGATTTCTCACCTTTAGTTGCCTCTTAAGGTTGGTAAAAGGGAATTAGACCTACTTATCGTCTTCTTACAACGCTAGCTAAAATGAATGAAGAAATTTATTGATGTTCGCCAAATTCTTTCAAGACGATGGATAACAAGCCGTTCACTATGTTAATAAACCAATCACTTTATTTAGTCTGCTAACTTTTGAAGTCCACACTAAATGTCTGACTTGGAACATTTCAAAGCTTTTGAATTTAACTAAGCACAATATGTTCCTTGGCGATGCAAATTTTTTTTCGCTCCAAAGCTTGGTCACCCGCCTTTCTACACTTCTGGATCCGCTAGCGTATATAATTAAGCCTAATGATATGCGAGCGTGCTTGAGAAAACCCGGCCTAAGTCGGAAATATCAGCATGCGAGAAAAGCGCTCGGAAGAGGATGAAGCGTGAAATTGGTCCAAAATATAAGTTGTTTTGCAATACATCATAGTAAACACAGCATAATAATCGAATGTCCTATATACATATGAATCATTTGTTGTGTCTGAACTATTTAAGACCTTGTAGCGGAATAGCTACTGGTAGATGGTCGACGTGAAGGGCCCTAGAAGCAATAAGTAGTGGCCATTGGCGAAATACTAGAAACTACTGGGTCCAGTTGAAATACTTGTTTGATGTGATTACTTTTGTAAGGTAGGGTAAGGTCGACGTCAACAGCTCTGGCAGTTATAAGATATCGTCGCTAAACACCGGGTACTAGCTACAGTATAGGTGTGTGTTTGTGTGCGTGTATGTGCGTGCGTGCGTGTGTGTGCACGTGCGTGTGTGTGCGTGTGCTAGTGCGCGTGCGTGCGCGTACGTGCGTGCGCGTGTGTGTGAAAGAGAGAGCGAGAGAGAGAGAGAGAGAGAGAGAGAGAGAGAGAGAGAGAGAGAGAGAGAGAGAGAGAGTAAGGTAAACAAAGGATTACGTTCAGTAGATTACTACTTAGTAACAACATGCCGTATGATTAGTAACCTAAGCCTTGCTGAATGGAAGAGCCAACGCCTAGTGACTACAACGAACTTTCTGGGTCAGAGGTGTAGCTTGGGACGGGGACAACCGCCATCAATTCTCACCCTGCCTCCCTCTGTAAACACGTCGTCCCAAGCCACAGACCTAAAGATAGGAACCGCACTAGTCGTCGAGCTTTCTGCAAAGCCAATATTTGCCAATCGCTAAGCATGTGCAATCAGCGCGACCACCGCAATCGATAGGACTGCTTGGTTTTCCTTTGTCGCCGTCCATCAAAGGCACAGATGTCAAACCTAAGCACAGGTCTCGAGACACAAAGGAGTCGCGTTTCAAGGGGGCTTGACGAACGAAGTGTCTGACTAATCAGACTTGGCGTCAGCCCATCTTTCGAGGAAGCGCAGTACAAGACAATTTAGTTAGCGGAACTTCAGTACTGGACCGGCCTCGATATGTCAGGTATAATAACGAAGACACGCTATTGCAGCTTGTATCCAGATAATTCTGATTGATAATCATAAAAGACACATTATACTGTCTGGCTTCAAAGTATAGGTCATGTTAGTGTCTACTGTCTGCAGACACTACTTTAAAAAGTGTGACCGTCTAGTCTTCCAGTTGCCCACTGAAACAAATCGGCCTAAGTAAGTAACGTGGTTAGCACACTGTATGTCCATCGGCTGAGCGAGGAATCAAACTGGCGAATCAAATGACAATCATTAACCGAATGTTGATTCATTGAGTAGCATAGTAACGGTACATAAGTAGAAACATCTACTGATGGTGCTAAGGAATTGCCACTGAAGAACTGGCTCATAGAGTCAGGGCCGGCTCCAAAGTATTTGGCGCCCTACGCGAACCTGTCGCACTTAGCGGCGGTAAGTGCAATAACTAATTAATATTAAATTAACTAAGTTAATATAACCTTCACACAGGAATGCAGCCGAATACTGCATCTTTAATTTAGTGTCGTCGTTCATTATAATCATCCAGGAATCATTATTACTTCTAACTAAAGCAAAATTATGGCACTTAATAATTTTTAAATTTTCGTATAATTCATTCATTAATAAATGGTGGTAAAACGGCGGCAATGTTTACAAAAATATTTCTTTATGTAGCTTTTCTGCTGCTCCCCTGAAATGTTCCGCCCTAGGCGACCGTCTAGTTCGCCTATTGGTTAAACCGGTTCTGCATAGAGTTCTTAGCCTTTGACCAGACACGAGCCCGCACACTTCGAGCTACGAGACCGCTCTCAACCGATCAGCAGACGTGTCATGGGACGGTTTTACTGACACAGACGAGTGTTTTTGATTTTAAGAGGCATTCGTATCAAAAATTCATGGCTTTCTTCGTTGCACACAGTTCATCAATGCGATCTCTGACTGGACCAAGATTCAAACCCGATTAGGGGAAGTGAAAACCGACCCGTTAACCGCTCAACCACCTGTTACTTACGAGCCACAAAGTGTCTGATGTTGCAGACATTAACTTAAAAGTGTGCTTTATAGCCTAAACCTTACGCCTTAATCTGGAGATAAGAATTAATCGTATTAGTAATTGTAAGCTCGAGACTTCGGCAGCGCCCAACGAAACCGAAGTCGCGGCAGCCATCTTATTCACAGGCGCTCAGTCAAAACAAAATCGATAGTCAGGAAGGGTTCGGTTCCAGGTCAAGATCCAGGAGTCAGCCACAGACAGTCAGACTGCTACGGTGGATGGTATTTGGAAATGAACCGGAAAAGTGAGATAAAGGGAAGAAGAAGAATCACCATAGGATTTGTGGACTTTCCTGGAACCGAACCCTTTTGCCTATTGATTTGGTTTTGACTGAGCGCCCGCGACTTAGCTTTCGTTGGGCGATTAGAAATCTCGAGATTACGATTACGATTGTGGAAGAGGAATGTTTTCAGTTTTGAGTGAAAGACCTGCGCAGAAATTGCATAGGGCGAAGTGTTGGTTAGTTCGATTGATGGGTCAGAAAATTGTCGTAATTCTGGTGGGAGTTTAGGAGAATTAGGCAACGGACCATAAGATTAAATAAGGCCTTGTAGGCCTAGAATATAGCCTACATACGGTATAATGTTATTGGTCAGCAATTTAGCATCAGGCCTACAATGTAACTTATAAGAAGGCCTATAAAGTAGCAGATTCGTGCCACTGTTATTAGATTTTGATCTCGTTTTATAGACAAGTTGTTGGTGTAGGCTAAAAACGGATCCTCGTCGACCACTCGATAAAATGGTTAACGGCGACGAAGGCGCTGGTTCTATGAGACAACAATGTTTCTTTATTATGCGTAATAAATATTTATAGTGAACGTTTGTAGCCCAGGCACGTGACCCGATGCGAATAACATCGGTGGCCTATAGTTCATTGTGTTGCTGTGATGAAGTGGAAGAGATTAGCTGTAAATATGCCTGTGTCTTGGCCAGTACTGCCTTGACCTATCCTGTGTGTGTCTGTGTGTCCGTGTGTGTCTGTGTGTGTCTGTGTATGTCTGTGTCTGTCTGTGTGTCTGTGTCTGTCTGTCTGTCTGTCTGTCTGTCTGTGTGTCTGTCTGTGTGTCTGCTTTCATCTGTCTCGCTTTCTTGTCTGATAAGCATGTTCCTAACCCTACCGGGACCGACGTTAATAGAATTCCTTGCCACGGCTCATCTGGTTTCTAATTCTTTCGTTTGCCGCTGTCCACAGGCTGCTCTAACCTGACCTGGAAAGAATTTCGAGAGCAGTGCAGATTATAAGACCAGTTGCAGCATTTGATCCTTCCTGTCAGTTGGAGTTACCGTGTTTTGCGAGCGTCGCTGAAGGGCCGTCGTCTATGCTCGGCGCCTCCACTCGTGCACGGGTCAAGGCGGCACCAGCTGCTCTCTTTCTTCGGCAAACTTCAGTCGGTCGACCGATCTAAATATGTCTGCGAATGTTGCCAAAGGGGAGACATTGTCCAGTTTTCTGAATGCTACCACAGTTGATCGAATTGGATTTCCACTCTGAACTCCAACATCTTGGATAATATATATATATCTACGTAAGTACGTACGCATGTATGTATGTATGTATGCATGTATGTATGTATGTATGCATGCATGCATGTATGGACGGATGGATGGATGGATGGATGGATGGATGGATGGATGGATGGATGGATGGATGGATGCGCGCCGTCGTCCTTCGTTTTTCGGATTATCTACAAAGCGCTTATATATATATATTATATATATATATATATATATATAATATATATATATATCCTCACAAAGGCGCTAATGATATACAGAGCGTCTGAGATTCGTGTAATTCGCAAGATAAATGTGTACTTGTATCGCATTAATTAATAATTGTCACACACTGCATTACCCTATAATGCGCTGAACGGACTGACCTGCCATTTCCTTTTTCCATCAGCCGCACTTGTTATTCCTTCGTTTCTCTATTCCCTCCCGCTGACTATATAGAATCTATCGTTTTTCCGACCTCGTACTTCATTCTTCCTGTCCACACTCTGGTCATCACTCTGCACCTTTCAGAATCTATTGACCTATGCATCTCATCGTTGCCTTGATACTCACTGTATTCCGTTTTAAAGCACATCCTTCGTTGTCACCCGAAGCGGCATCTATTGCGTGCACATGAATATGCAATTGGACTCCTCGAAATAGTTGAAGTCGTGCAAAACGAGTCCCGAATTTAGCGAATGCAGTCTCTAATTTATCTCTTAATGTTTTATTAATCTCTACATGTAGGAAAAGCGATGCAGTAGAGAGATTTATTAGCACAAAATAAATTCATGAAATATTCTAGCACCTCGCTATCTCAAACTAAATCCTCCAATCAAAATAATAGGCTGCCAATCAACCTAGGGAGGTTGATTGGCAGAATAAAACCGACGTCTCCTATTTCCACGACAAAGTCTTGGATACTGCATTTTTCGAAGCATTCTTTAGCCTGTCAATATCAGAAGGTTTATAATATCGCCTGCTCTGTAATGAATGCCATAGAAGCTGCTCTCTCCAACTCTCGGCCCGCGAGATTTAGGTGTATTTGCACCCATGGCAGGAAGTCACGCGACCATAGAAGCCTACAGCGATATTGAAAAGAATTAGGGTAACTCTGTGTATGGCCAATGCCTTCTCCCAATCAGATCGAGTAGCTCTGGCTTATAAATAAAAGTCCCATATGAGATGTTGTATGCGCTGCTGGACCCGTAGGCATCAAGCCTGCGTAGAACATACCAGAAGTGATATTGCAGGTCTATCAGTGCATACTTCAAGTCACACTGGCGTCCAAATCGCATTCCGAAAGTAAGCCTGCTGCGAGTAACGCAATCTTCAGCAGACATTTGCCAGGAGTCACGTGACCGCAGACGGCGCCTGCCAGCAGTGTGATACTGGCATGGCGAATAGAGAGACTGGAGATCGTGGTAGATTGCGGCAGTCCTGGAGAACTTCAACGCTAGCACTGAGTCTCTATCTCTTCCTCCACCTCCATGATCGGCGCTCCTAGAACGCTCATGTGTATACTAGACATGATGTTCGTACACGACGTCGCCAGGTCAACGAATGTCGACACGCTCCGGTTGTCACCTGAGTTAGGCGGCCATTGCTGACCTTGACCTTGACCTTCAGTCGCCGTCTTCGCCGCTGCCGCCGTTGCCGTTGCCGTCACGTCAAGGCTTTTCGTCCGTAGTACAGGAGACCCTAGCTGGATTGTCTCGCCGACCTTTATATTCGGCATGGTGTTCATGCGGTCAAGTCTCTTCTGTCTCGCCTGCATCGTCCTCGACATGTTCTCCGAGTAGCTCTTGTAGATGACGGAGTCGCGGTGCCTGGCGACGACCTTGATCGTTTCGAGGTTCTTGGGACAGTACGGTTTCGACCTCGTCTCGGACGGTTGAATGATTCGCATTGAACGCCACTTGTAGAGGAAGTAGGCGACGGCGCATCCCCATACGCCCAGCAGAAGCAGCATGAGAACTACCTCTCCCGGCTGCACCTGCAACAGCGACTGGAAGCCACTGACAAAGTCGCCGAAATCTACAAAAGAAACATTCAACTATTCATTTCTCAAGGATTTATTGTCGGTGGTTCGCTCGGTAGAGCGCCGGTCTGTAATCGAAAAGTTGCGGGTTCGCGCCTATTGAGCAGACTCTGTGTAACGACCACGGGCAAGTTGTTTGCGGACACGTGCCTCTGTCTGATTTGGTACCGGCGCAAGTTGGGAAGTGCTTTAAGCACAAAATAAATTCATAGTCACAGAGGACATGGCCAGAATGGACACTATGACTCTTGTTGTCCCGCGTAGCTCTAAAGCGTTCTCGGTGGCTTGTCCACGGCTTTGGATTTTACTGCCAAGTTCTATTCGTTCTGTTAGTTCTGTGATGTCATTCAGGTCTAAACTTAAAACTCATCCGTTTCAACTTGCTTACCCGCCGTGGCATGACTTCTGGATTCTCTGACCTATCGGAATTTCTACCGGGATTCTCTAATGAATCACAATTTTGGATTTCGATTTTGACTTGAAGCGACCATCGACTGATGCCTTGAACATTGTGATACCGGCGCTATAAGAGTCAGTGTCCATTCTGGCCATGTCCTCTACCCCTAAACTCAATTGGAAGGGGTCATATAGCAGGCGTAGCTCCATGCTGGATTCGCGAGTGCACTCTTAGAACTCTTGCCACTCCACCTACAAACACCCTCACACCATTGCCACTCCCTTTGCAGAAAATACCTCACCAAACATCTACTTCATAGTGCGCCGTTCAAAAAACGACGAACAACACAGACTATTTGTTCTTAAACGCATGTCTAAGATTGGCTCTGTGACCAAAGCGGGCTATAAAAATTTATCGTCCTATTTAACGATTCTTGTCATGGTCATTACATCGTAAATACGCGTCAACAGTTCCAAACAACTCTATTTTCTTATATTCCCCGAGGGTTGCCTAATTCTTTTCATATGGGGCACAATGTACCCCTCAAATGGGCTCTTGTTTCTCGTCTCAGAACACGCCATAACTCTTTCCGCACGAGGGGTATTACTTCACTGTTATTAAGGCATGCCCTTAGCCTAACGACGGCAATAAGGGGTGGAATAGTAGGCATCAAACACAGTCCGTGATTTACCCAGGCTGCAAGTCCGCATATCTGCAGGCAGCGTGTACGGCTGGTTGTACACTAGCTGCAGATACGCGTGTACAAGCATATAACGAGGCGCATTCACTTCTGAAATTGATGTCTAGCATTTTAAGATGGATTTAAGTGCAATCCTTTATTTGCCATGGCAGCCAAGACTACACTCGGTTAAAGAACACAGATAAAAAGTAAGAGCTGGAAGGTAAGGAATTGTCAAAGGAAATATAGAGCAGAATATCATCAGCGTAAAGATGATGTTTGAGATCATTACGATTCAATAAAGTACTAAATGGACTGGTGCAGAGAGAGAAAAGCAAGGGGGAGAGAGATAGAGAGAGAGGGAGAGAGAGGGAGAGAGAGACATAGAGAGAGAGCCCAGAGTGACGTCCTAGGTGAGTGGTGCCCGGTCCGACATTGAGCCTCCAAACAACAGATTGAGAGCGGAGAGTAAGATACGATTGGAACAATTTTGGGGCAAGATCTGATACAGCAAACCAGTTGTCAGGGCGATGAAGCAGAAGTATGGTCGACATTGTCAAATGTAGCAGACACGCCAAGAAGAACAAGTGCCATCATGGCCCCCATTAGCAGAGATCATTAAGAGAATAGGTATATATATATGGATATATTAAACGGTGCACGCGTATAGGCTTATGTATATATATATGTGTATATATATATATGTGTATATGTATATATAGAACTATAGTGCATGGAATACATCATGCATCTGCAGGTATATGTATATATATATACATATATATATGTATATATATATACAATGGATATGCTCCTTCGGTGTTCTGCCCTTAGGCAGGTCTAAGAATCCAAGACGTTACTCTTCTCTGTTCTGTGCCCTTTCCTTACAATACATATAAATAATCCATATTTGGACTACATAAGTGTATATTACTATATCTATATATATTTATTCTTATAATATATGGTATTTATCATAAAATTATGATGTAGATTTCTACACAGTGTATATACATAATTCATATATAAGAACATATTTATATATTTTTCGGCGTACACATGCCTGCGTGATGTTATATTATGGTGGACTCTATATACACAGAAGCCACTGTGTTGATGTTGTTTGCTGAAAATTGCGTGGCCGATGAAGGCCATTTATTGTCGCATAAAGAGGCCACGGATGAAGCAACCGGATGTTTTGACCTCCTACGTGAGGTCTGTCTGTCTGTCTGTCTGTCTGTCTGTCTGTCTGTCTGTCTGTCTGTCTGTCTGTCTGTCTGTCTGTCTGTCTGTCTGTCTGCACATTTCGTGATCGTCATCAGATGTAGTCTCATCTCTGGGTGATGTTTGCAGTCGACACAGAAACGGTCAAGTTGAGTCCACTTCAGATTTATCAACTCCTTATGCACGACAGAGACAGTGCTGGCCTCACACCACACACACACACACGCGCGCGCGCATATATACACGTATCGCATACGAAATATATCGGTATATTGGGGTTAGGGTAATCCAGGTTTCTGTTGTCAAAATAAATTATCTTCATTTCTAATTGGTGAATGAATGAATGAATGAATGAAGGAGCGAAGTAACGAAAGGATGGACGGATGGATGAATGAATGGATCAATGGACGGACGGATGGATGGGAGGATGGACCGATAAATCGCTGGATCGATGGATGATAAGGAGGAAAAGTAAGAGGAGGTTGATCATGAGGACGAGGAATTGGGAGGAGGAAGTGAACAAGAAGCATGGTCAGGATGAGGAACCAGAGGAATAAGCAGTAGAAAAGGAACTTACTGTAAGAGGAAGAGGAAGATGAGGAGAAAGGAGGAAGAGGATGGAGGGGAGGAAGAGCTATGTATCACGAGACTTGAACGAACTACTTTATTTCTTCTTAACAAAGGCAGGTTAGATGACGAAGACAATTGATGGACCACTGGTTGATTACATGATGAAAAGACATGAATACCTGCCTCTTCTTTTATCAGTGTACGCGCATCATCTTCGACTTCTTTTCAGTCACAGAAGATATAACAGCATGTGAATTATGCACGCATGCATACGAGTGAATGAATACGGGAATGAAGGAATGTGGGAATGAAGGAATATATGAATGAATGAATACGGGAATGAAGGAATATTCGAGTGAATGAATACGGGAATGAAGGAATGTGGGAATGAAGGAATATATGAATGAATGAATACGGGAATGAAGGAATATATGAATGAATGAATACGGGAATGAAGGAATGTGGGAATGAAGGAATATATGAATGAATGAATATGGAAATGAAGGAAAATATGAATGAATGAATATGGAAATGAAGGAATATGTGAATGAAGAAATATATGAATGAATGAATATGGGAATGAAGGAATGTGGGAATGAAGGAATATGGGAATGAAAGAAAATATGAATGAATGAATATGGAAATGAAGGAATGTGGGAATGAAGAAATACACGAATGAATGAATATGGGAATAAAGGAATGTGGGAATGAAGGAATATTGGACTGAATAAGTATGGGAATGAAGGAAAATATGAATGAATGAATGTGGGAATGAAGGAATATGGGAAGGTAGGGATGAATGAATGTGGAATGAATGACTCCCGGAATAGATGAATGTAGAAACGAATGAATGTAGGACGGAAGGAATGTAGAGGAAGGAAGGAATGCATTTGTTTAACCGAGTATGTATGTATGTATATATGTATGCATGTATGAATTTATCTATGAATGTATGCATGAATGTATGTATGTATGTATGCATGTATGTAGTGTGTATGTATGTATTTATGTAGGTATGTATGCATGCATGAATGAATGTGTATGTATGTATGCATGCGAGCATGTATGTATGTATGTATGTATGTATGTATGTATGTATGTATGTATGTATGTATGTATGTAAACACATACGTGCGCATGTAAATCCTGATAGGTATATGCAACTATTTGTCTTCGGCATTGTTTTAATACAACTATAGGCTTTGTGATCAAAGGTATGTGGCCTTTTGGTTAGGTAACCCGATAGAAGACAACCGGACGAGACAGACAGACAGACAGACAGACGGACGGAATGATATTCCGACGGACGGCTGGACAGTCGGACGATAGGATGGACTGAGGCAAAGATGAACGGACCGACCATCGAAAGGCGGTTGATGGATGGACTGAAGGATGACAGGAAAGAGTTTCTTAAAGGCTGAAAACTGACTGAAGGCAGCGAAATTAAGACAACTTAATGGTGCATAGAAAAGATCGTGAAACGCAGTTAGGCGGAAAACGTAAAATAACGACGAACATGAATTACAAATTAATTTACAGCGACTGAAACATATATACATGATCGATATATACATACATATATACATATATATACATGATCTTTATAAACATACATTATATACATATATACATGATCTATGTATACATAAATATATACATGATCTAAATATACATACATATATACATATCTATATACATGATCGATATATACATACATATTTATATATATATACATGATCTATATGAACATACATTATATACATAAATACATGATCTATATATACATATATATATATATATATATACATGATCTAAATATACATACATATATACATATCCATATACATGATCTCTATATACATATCTATATACATAATCTATATATACATACATATATACACATGAGCATAAGCATGCATGCATAAATATACATACATATATACATGTAATTGATTTGTTGTGAATGTTGCTCCATTATCATTTATCATTCGTCTCAATTTTCTTATGACCATCAAGTATTTCACTGTTTCTTCGGTGATGAATTACGTCGATGCATCAATAAAATGCAGACATGTAGCCTAATTACAACTGCACGTATTTTGTATATAAAGGTATGCATAAGAGAATACAGATATATATATATATTCAAACATGCATTCATAAAAGGAAGTAATATATAGGCCTAATATATAAGTAACTCTAATTATTCATTAAGTCATGAAGCAGTCTATGCATAAGTATGACATACAACCTATAGGAATAAAGATTACAAGTTTTATGAAAATATTATTTTCATAGGTTTTATGAAAATAATATTTTCATAAAACTTGTGAAAATTCCACTTACATTTTAGTTATA